>CM034362.1:45419239-45740116 GCA_019925275.1 Mytilus edulis
TTTGGCGGGAAGAAATCTTTCATATCATCACTAAAATCTGATCTAAGCGAGCTATTTTGTCTCGCTACATCTTTAAAATACACTGTGTTTCCATTATTCAACCAGGCTGCCCACCATCCGAAAGAACCAACAGTTATTATAGTATGATTACATTTGGATAACGCACACATGTCTACATTTCTTGAATTTGCTTCCACGTGTATAACGTCACTTCCGTTGATATTTTCTGCTCGCCATTTTACAGCATCTTTTGAATGTCCGGTGAATACCAGAAATAAACAGTTTTTAAATTTTGTTCGGTAATATTTCAGTGCCTTTTCCATATATTCTTTATTTACAGTTTGATATCCATATTTTATATTATAATCTTTTAAGTAATCTCCCCGTCGTAGATGTATTCCTATAGTTTGTAAATTTTCGGAAATACCTTTTTGTTTAATATAAGAATTAGTATACTTATTTATTATAGACTGTGCTTGAGTTTGTACTTCCTTTGTAAAACCAAACTGTTTTCTAATTGCAGGTTCGAATTTTTCAAAGTATTTCCACGATTGTAAATACGACCTATGTTGAGAATTTCTCCTTCTATTAAAACTAATAGTTTCTATATCGTACGCACATGGTCTTTTTTCGCCAACTACTTGAACATTGACACCACAAACTGATGACGTATTGTTCAATTTGAGCACGTCTAAGTTTGGGAATACCGTGTTGATGTGGTCCTTCTTTTCGAGAACTAAAATCATTTTCTTATTTTTAGCGATTCCATAAAGTGAAGCATACATGAACATGAGATTTCCTAGTCCTCCTCTGAAATACGGACACAAGTAGGTAGGCGGGTCAAAAAATAGGACGATCATTGATTGATTGATGACAAAAACGCTGACCACAGTCATACAAAAAACACAGACAGATATTACCGAATAAACTGCTGAAAAATATAAAAATAAATATAAACTAAATTCATGACATTTTAACATTTAGTAGTTGCAAAAGAAAATTACTATTTTTGTTTCTAGTACGAGATTTTCTCGCTGCATTGAAGACCCATTGGTGGCCTTCGGCTGGTATCTACTCTATGGTCGGGTTGTTGTCTCTTTGACACATTCCCCATTTCCATTCTCAATTTTAGATATGTATTTTTGGTTATGACCGCACATTCTTTATCGGCGGAGGTCTCAACAATTATGTTCGGGTACAGCCGTGTGTCTGGAAATTATGTATTATGGAATTTAGCAAGTTTTGAAGAACAAGGACATTACTTTTTTCATATTTAATTTACGGTGTTCTCTTAGTTACAGTGTGTTCGTTTTATAGAGGAGGAACAAAAACCGGATTTGTTGAGCTTTTTGAATACATGCATGTACAAATTGTTGACTTTAATCATTTCTTCCAATAATGTGAATCTAGGACCCCCCCCCCCCCTGGTCAAATTAAACAAAATGACTTATGTTTTGTCCAATAAATAGAAAATATATTCGTGTAAATAAAGCATTTATTTTACCTTGTTATGTTTGGCATCTGAAGTAACGATATCCATCATTTAGTGTGAGCTAGTTATGGCACCGTTACCATGGAAACAGAAAAAAGGTCCAAAAAGTAAAAATGCTCCAAAGTTAATGAAACTTCACACACATGTTGACTGGCATATGCAGACATTATATTTGACTTTGGAATTTCCAAAATGACCGCCGTTACCATCGAAACACAAAAATGTCAAAAATTTCAAAAGGCTCAAAATTGAAAGAAACTTTACAAAAATGATAATTTGCATGTGTAGATGCGCTCTTTGACTTTATATTTGCCTTAACGGCTGTCGTTCCCCTTGCAATAGGGGTAGGGTGCCATCCGTTATTGCTAGCAATGACAAATCTAGTTTTTTATGTTTCTTAAATTTTATGTGAGAAAAGGACTGTAATTATATTTCATAACTTTTTAAAAAAACGTCATTGATTGGCAAATACAGTGAAACCAACATGAAGGTTTCGTTGTTTTAATCTTATAACGCGTGCAACATGTTGAGCAGGATCTGCAAAACCCTCACAGGGCACTCGGTTTGTAATGTTTCGTGTTGCTTAGTTGATAGTGTTTATGTACTGTATTTTTTCAGTTGTTTGCATTTTTGCTCTCTGTCGGTTTTTGCTATTAATATGTCTATCCTCGACTTATTAGTTTAATTCTCGCTTTCGTATCTTCTTTCTCGTTTTTTAATCATACACACCTCTTCGAGAACAACATTGCTTTTGTGTACGCATGACAATCTGAAAGAAATATAATATTTACAAGATTATCACATTCTAATAACTTTAATTTTGTAATTTGTTGAAACTGAATATATTATACTGAAATATGTGTCAACTTTTAAGGAAAGATATTATTCTCCCGATTGAATTGACGGAAGTCTACCGATAAAATGAAATATTGTCTCAAAAGAAAAGATGGAACAATTAACAACCAATTTTTTTTTGCAGACCCAAAATCTTGGCTTGTTATATGCTATTTCAAGAATATCTAAAGGAGAAAGTGAAAAATAAACAGTCATGGACAACTAGGAATACTAGTGGCATTGGCGGATCCAGAGGGTCCGGGGGTTGGAACCCCCCTTTTTTTGGCCGATCAATGTATTTGAATGGGGACATACAGTTGGACTTTTTAAAATGGCTTGGTCCGTCCCTGAGTTGTGGAAGAATTTGTTAAAAGCTGTAAATTTTGATAGCTGATATTGTTTACATGCAATTGACAATACTTGATATCGTACATACATGTAATAATATATAATAATAAATCTATTAACTTGATTTTTTTCATCAATTCAGTGCCTTTCGATTTCAAAAAGATTAAAACCTTGGTTTTTATAAAGTATATATGCCCTTTTCTGCGGCTGCAAAATACGTGCTAAAAGATTTTTGGACTGCCTATTAGAAAGGGAATGACAATTTGCCTCGCAATAGGCCAAAAACGGACCAGTCAAACAGTTGTTTACAAGGGTTCCTAACGTGCAGTGAGCGGTGTACTTTCTTTTCATGATTCATTCTAGGCCTTGAAGTCATAAAACTTTCGAGTCAGTTTTTTTGTACTCATACACCAAAATCAATCGTATTTCATGTTTCGAGCATGATTTTTTGTGCTCCGAGCACAGAGCAAAGTTTTATGACGTCAATCCAAGATAAAGCTTCCATACTCTAACCCGACGTGGCTGCGTATTATACATCCCGCATATCCAAAAAAATGCAACCCCTCTTTTTTTTGGGGGGGGGGGTTTACTGACTGTCGGATGGAGATGAAATTGACCATTTTCTATTCAGTAGTCATCCTTAAAGAGGATCGGTGGTAGGGGTGAAGTTTTTAAACAGATTGGAGTACTATAAGATAATTGATATTAGAGAAAAAGATATCCTGCACATACAAAATCAAAACTTCTTAAATGATTGATAACGCAAACAACTTATGTCTTAATTGTGTAAAAATGAATACTCTTTTCTTTTTTTTAAGATGATTGAAGGACAATGTTACAGCTCGAGTCGTCTTGTAAATATTTAAAATCAAATGGAAAACAGATAAATGTACTAAATACTCCACTATATTTTTTTTTATCAGAATTCATATACAATATCAATCATTAATATTTATCTTATACTAAAGCTAAGTTAACCTGTTATAGAATAGTAGTTCCAAGATCTAGTTCACTAGGACTAAGGAAATATTTCGGTCCATATTTATCACTCGTGACCGGAAGTCATTACAAGACTAATTGTCACTACCGACTACGCTATCTACTATATTAATATAACCTGACCTTATCATAAACCTACTACGTGTCTATTTATAATTCCAATTTATATGCTCCATACGGTATTAGTAATTCACACCAGTCAAGTGACGATCATCACATGATAACAACTTTAAAATATTTTCAGTTTGGAAGAGCCGGGAAAGAGGGGTTTAGTACTGCAACCAGAGTTCATTTTTTAAAACTTTAATGGTCCGGAAGAACACACACCTAAATTATATATCGATGGAAAGAGGAAAACGTGTACAATAAGAAAAGTTGGGTCGTAAAAATCCAGAGTGGTCACAATTTTGTGAAATTGAGGTCAAAGGTCAGACCTAAAAATATCAATATTTCAACCACAAGGACAAAAAGGAGAAATATTCTGATATTTATTCAATAGAATGCTACAAAAACGATTCAATCATAAGCATATGATATAAACGATGTTAAAACGACAAATTTGACTACTTATATGAAGAGCTGCCATTACAAAATGGCGTTGATTTGGAACCTTCTGATTTTTTTTTCCATTTAAGACATAACAAATGAAGAAGTGGCCTTGACCTTTTCACATCCATAAACTTTCATATTGTGTATAGTATTTCACTATAGTATATTACAGAATTATTTTCTAAAGTTTAAAACACCACTTTATCAAATTATTTCAATATTTTTTCTATCTTTGAAAAAAACAAAATTCAAGCGCTGAAACAGTGTTTTTAATTTTGCATCTTAAAGGTTGTGTAATTAGTGAAAATTAGTATCTAGTTATAGATAAATACATATTGTGTTTTTGCAAAGTCTGGACAGAGCAGTTATAACACAAAATATACTATAGTCACCCGAGGCGAATGCGAGGTCCCTTTTTTATAAGAACAAGTTAGGCGCAGGACAGAGTTTGTTCAAAGCAAACACAGTTTTTGAGTACAAATGCTATCTGGAGCGTAAATACCGTCATGATTCGGTCAAACTCGTCAGATATAGTCTTACCTTTGCATAGGAAACACAAAAGAAATGTGAGTACAAAGTTTCGATCAATGTTCGTGACCCATATTTCCATAGGCATATGCATGATGTATCTGTACTGCCAATCCCAAATGTAATGGGGCGAATGTTGCTACAGAAACGATTGATTTTGTAATAGCCATACGTTTACGAATTTTTGTTATCTTTAGGGACAATATACGGTTCAGAAGCGTCTTTGTGTTATTTTTCATCAATTAACTAACAAATGAACTTTTGAGCCTAGGCTCCGTGTTGAAGACCGGACCGTGACCTTTAATGGTAGCATTGGCACACATATAACATCTTCCTATATCTATTAACAAGCTATACGAGCATCCTTTCCATAGAAATACCAAAACGAGGACATAGCTCATAAGAGCACTGGTGGCAGGGGGAAGTAATTGTTCTTCTTTTAATGTATCCTTGATATTTTCAGACACACCTTGGTGTAATTCTGAAAGTCTTAACATAGACTTCAATTTTCCTGGAGCAGACATGGCATCCCCTAAATTGAGTTCAGAGCTAATCTCTATATTTCATATCCCTTGGCCCCACTGTGTCTGAATTGTAAGGTGTCACAATATCTAGTTAGTTCTGGAGTTTGGCAGTTTGGTAAGCATCAGAGACAATTTTGGATAAAATTGATCGGTATATATAGAGGATGCGTGCTACATGAGAAAGGCTTTTTCTTATGGAAGAACAAATAACATCACTAACAATCGTTATTAATGAACTGACAGCAAGTTCAAATTCTAATTTTTCAGTAACTGTTTTACTTAATTGCACAGGTGTTGACTTCAATAAGTACTTGGTTATGCATGGATAAATGAGTACTCACATTAATAAGCACAACTTAAAAGACTGTCAACACGTTTAAAGGACTCAGTTTTGCGTAGTTTTCTGGGTTTTTTTTAAAGGTTTTTCTTTTACACAAAAACCCTGTTTTCATATCCAAACTACAAGGAACAAACTGAGCGCGAGATCGTATAAAAGTGTCAGGGTGTGAGGATACATGTCGATTAGTTTGATCACATATATGGATTTCTGTTGTTTCTAATTTAAAGTTCCCCAAGGGTGACTGGGGAAACGAAATATGGTCACTTCGTCTTCCTCCGACAGGCAGTAAAACGAAGTGGTGCGTCCGTTTGGCTGTGCGGGATGTATCAAGTTCGCATTCACGTCCGGTCAGAATGGGGACGTTAAATCCGATGCCTCGTGTAAAGGGAGTGTCACGTTCTTTGCACGTTAAAAACCCTTGCATCAACTCTTTGAGGGGTCCTTACGTGGCATGTTGCAATGGACAATTTCTGTCCCAATCCAATATGCCATCATTTTCCATTGGCAGTCTAAATTTTCCCGATCATCATCCCGAATGGCCTCTATTATGACAAAACCTACCTATTGTTTTTATTGTTAACTTGTTCTCATCCTGAACATGCATGAAATATGTGCCACTAGACGTTAAGCAACCAACGATCAATCAATCAATCTAATTTAAAGATGTACACCAAGTTTGTCTTCTGGTGCAAGTTTCATAACATCACTGATGATTCGCCCACAGAAAGCAAAATATCAAAAGAAGTTGGTTTTAGCATCACCTTGTCACACACCAAATCTCTGCGAAACTTCAATAGTACTTTTCCCCCGACCACTTGCATGCATATTAATTGCTCTGAGGTTAAACATTGACATACAAAGTATTTTCACACAATGTTAACTATAGTCATTATCCGGAAAAACCTCTTATCCGAAGGATTTGGTTAACTTTTATATAAAGTCAAAATTTTATTAACAAAAATATAACTTTTTTACAGAAAATACACGAAAGAACTACAGTAACTATATATATTCAAATCACTCAAAAATAAATTAACTTCTCCTACAAAATCTACATAATCACATCGAAACTATCAAATTGATTGTGAAGGAAAAAATAAATGGTGGAGCTGATTTACGGATAGGAAATTTCCGTAATTAAAAAAGGTACAAATGATGTTTTTATTTTTGAGTTTTTGACAAAATTGTTTGGAATTTGCCCAACAAAATTTGCATGCAGTATCGCAATAATATGTTTTGTCCTCTCAAATGTCAAATACTGTTTTTGAATCACATGTTTTCTCGTTTTCAAAGAAAAACGCGGTAAATTTCTATCTAAAAAATCAGCCAACTTTAAGTTTGAAAGTTTTACATGGAGATGGTATTATATTTATGTCTTCATCATTCCGATGATCCTTGATGATATGTGCATAGAAAATATTTACGAAAATAGCGGGAAATTTAACCAAAAAATATATTTTTGGATTTTAAGGTAACTACCCAAAACCGTAAATTGAGGGGTATCCCCATTAAAGGGATAAAATACAAAAATGTGACCATAGAAACTTTTTACGACCCGACGGAAATTAAAATATAGATATTATTCTATCATTTAAAACAATTTGCAGCCGTGTGTTATTCCGGACCATTAAACTCGTTAACTAAGCGTCTTTTTCGATGTCAGTTGCAGTACTAGTTCGGGATAAGAATTTTTGTTCCACTTTCTTTTGGCAAATATATTTTGGTTATTAAAAAAACATAAAAAATAAAAGACTACACATATCAAAAAAGGAATCTCATTGGCATTTGTAATCAATCTTCTTATATATATCAAAATCTGTAAGACTTTTTTTATATGTTACTTTCGAATTCCGGCTCCCTTCCACTAACACATTTCAGTCCACATACGAGTTCAATGTATACGGGGCTCAATTTAAATAAGATTGTGAAATAGCACGCTTCTCACCCTTTTTATTAGGTACCATAGTTCTATACTAAATAGGCAGTTGCTATTTGTCCGGCCAATACAATGCGCATGTCACTATAATATTTGTGGGTGTGTGTAATCAGGGCGGAGCCAGGATTTTGCAAAAGGGGGGGGGGGCAAAGTTTTTTTAAATTCGCGGAGCGGAGCGACGCGAAAAAGTTTTGGGACCTTTTTTTGGCTAAAATAAGTGTAAAATGCACTTTTTAAACGGTTCGTGACTCGGGGCATGTATATTTTATAGTAGCTGTTAAGTGTAAGGGTTGGACATTTTTGATGTTGTATTCTCCCCATAAAATGTCTATCATAAAACGATAGTATGGGTCAAAAGCTATGAACTGAAATATTTGATGTGGGACTTTTCAGTAAAAAATAGACATGAAAAATTCTCGCTTGTCGTATGTTAAGTTAGCATAAACTCACAGATTTCTTGTTGTAAACAAGATACACGCCAAGCTATTCGATGAATTTTACAATACGAGCGACACGAGTAAAAAAAGACAAACAAACAATTTTTATACAAATGTTTGGTTGACATGTTTTACCCAACAAAATTGAAAATTAACCAAATATGAATGAGTCTGAAATGACAACGAATTTATGAATGACGGTCGACAAATGGAGACATAAAGGCCACACCCAGCAGGTAGGTTGCAGTCTGATCTTGATAAAGTATTCAATATATCAATTCATGCAAACCCCCGTCCCCAAAAAAATACGCCCGTTTTTTATTCATTATGTTCATTTAATGCTATATTATTCTGTTGGAAATTTTGGTTTCTATTAGCCAAAAAGTGGACAACATTATTGTTTTCAATCCAAATACGGCCAGAATGTTTATTTAAGGCAAAAAGTAGAGTATGATTTGTTCTCTCAAATATCTCAGACTGCTTCCTCAAACAAATGGTTCGTACCTTGCACTTTAAATCTATCCAGAGCTTATACTGACTGGGGATAATTATTCAGCTATGTTATTTTAAGATAGGCGCGGGCGTTTGGGTTTAAACATTATTCCGTAGGTAAATAATATTAATGCGGAACTTTTTTTCATAAAATATATATAAAAAGTATAATAGAGTATAACTTTCTGTTAGGTTGAATTGTGAAATAGAAGTCAATACGTTCTTGCTCACTCCTTTGTCGCTTTGACGGTGTCATGATTTTTCATGCTCAGAATTGCAAATATGTTCCTGTAATTTGAATTTCAAAATGACTGAGTGACGTTTTTTCGACGAACTGGTCAACTCAACCATACCGGATCACTCTACTGTGATGCGACTGTCATATAAGTGAGAGGTTTAGCTCTATAAAACCAGGTTCAATACATCATTTTCTACATTTGAAAATGCTTGTACCAAGTCAGGAATATGACAGTTGTTGTCCATTCGTTTGATGTGTTTTATCATTTGAATTTGCCATTTGATTAGGGACTTTCCGTTTTTAATTTTCCTCGGAGTTCAGTATTTTGTAATTTTACTTTTGACATAATCAGTAAATACTGGCGAAAAAAATCTTTATATGTAAAGAATTGTCTCATAAAAACTAAATACACGGGAAATGGCAAAGTTCACGAAGTCTAGTCTTATTAATCGAAAATGATGTATGTCATTTTTTATACATGCGAGTTCAATGTATTCAGGGTTCCAGGATCTTTATTATGTTTGTTGAATATCACGCTTCTCTCCCTTTTTACAAGGATACAAGGTCATTAGTTGTTAAAAGCAGAGACCAGATTTATAATGTCTATTGTTGAAAGCCTAATGCTGACAATTATTATATATTGAATTGACTAATTCTTGGGATAACTATTGCTTTGTTTCATTCCCATGTGTATTAAGGGAGAGGGGGAATAAAAATAAAATCTGAGTAGGAAGTCTAAACTTATAAACATTATTTCATATTAGAAATTTTAATTGATTATTTAACTATTTATACGTACAAGACAATAAAATATAAATATGAAAATGTAAAATATGATAATAAGTCACAGTGGTATGGAGTAAAAAAAGACAACAAAATGTACTATTAGAGTTAAAACAGATGTTACAAATGATGAATTTTTTTAGGGTGATTAACCATTTGATCTGATAATGCGAAAATTTCACGTGTAGATTTAAGTTTAGGGGAATTTAAGGCATGATCAAATCAAATGTTTTGGTTTAAAAAAAAAACACACAAAAAAGTTATAATTAGAAGTTGGTTTACAACATTTGTTATAACTACAATAGTACATTTGATGAAGCTTTGTTAAACTTGTAGTACCCTATTTACATGCTCATAAAATAGGATGGAAAATTTCACATAGGCTGGAAATTCCCTCAAATTTTTTTTTTTTTTCAATTCCTGTTTTTAATTTCCGTCAAAATCATTTCGATTTTTCTTTTCTACGATAAATATGATGAAAAATATAAAAACATAGTGATATAAAGTTAACATTTTATTGGTCTTTATTGGGTTCACAAAATTAGCTGTGGTGGATAATTTACACAACCAAATAAAGAACGGGGATATAGGGATAGGGGGTTACCCCCTCCCATTTTGTTTTGTTATCACCAGACGTAAAATTGTGCGCTTTGTAGGCATTAGAAACTTAATAATAAGACTTCTTCGGACATCACTTTTGGCAGAACAAAACACACTTACCACACACTAAAATATCATCTTTAAAAGAAGATGTGGTATGAGTGCCAATCAGACAACTTTCAATCCAAGTCACAATTTGCAAAGAAAAACCATTATAGGTCAACATGTAATCTTCAACACGGAGCCTTGGAACAACAAGCTTTATTTTTTATGGAATATCTTAACCATGTATAACGTAAAGGCATTTTGCAGACAGAGGGCGTGACGGTGAAAAAGTCCACTGTCACATAATTATACATTCATGAATTAACAAATCAGTATACTAAAAGTTATAACTTATTTTTATCTTTCCGATAAAAAGTTAATCCTTTTTTGTTCCAAGAGTAAATAAACACAAAGGTTAACCTATATCAAGTCTAACACCCGTACCGAACTTTAAAAACGTTCTATTGTTAGAGTTCTAACTGGAAAAAAAACACTTGACTATAATTTAAAAAATGCTTTCATTTATTTTCATGATCATTTTGTGAATTGTTTATATACATCGACATAAACTGGTTTTACTTTTTGTATAATTTGAACTTTATCCATTACAAATGAGGGGGGAGGGGTCCATTTTTCGGACAATAATTCAAAAACGCTTTTAGCAGTTATCAAGAAATTTCGGTGACACATTTTTATATGTTGTAATAAACTCACCTTTGAAATAATGGTGTTACGGAACTTTATTCGTTAACAAATCGTCGAAAACTGTTCATTCTTCAAACGTCGAACGGTTATAAAAAATTTTACGTTCTAAAACAAACTTAGTTTAACTTGAAGTAGACTTAAATTGCATAATTCTTCATGTTAGGTGTCAGTGGGTATCTCTGTGTGCATGCGTGTTTCTTTTTTAGTGGGATGAGGTTAGGGACTATTTGAGCAGAGCGCACAGTATTTCTAGTTGATTGTATAAATTCACTTAAAGCATAAAGACGAGAGACGCTCGTATCATGCGCTCATGGCATAGCTCTTTATTTATCTTGACGTACACGCGCCTTAGGTTGCGCCCCTTAGTGAAACATCATAGTCGTTTTCCTAAAATATTGACGCAGAGTATTGACGTCGGTTAAATTTGAAAAACCCCGAAAAAAGTATAAAATTAATAAAAAATACTTACAAGTCGAATGTTAAAATCACCAGATTGAAAAAAAATAAATAAATACACAAAACGTACTGTCACACTGAGAACGAACACTTATAAAAGTATGCACTTGATTTTTTCGATTTCAACTTATGACTTCCGGTATAACCTTCCTGTAGCTAATTTGATTTAGAACAAACATTACAACTATATAAGTGTTGAGTAATTTTGAAACTATTTTACATCCGCAAAAATAAGCATATAACTATTTACAATACATTACATTAAATAATTATGAGCGGGTTTTTTACTATTTTATTGGTTATAAAACCTTGTTATTGATAAGATTGGTCTGAGATTATGAATGCAACATGTGTTATCGACAAGAAAATCGTCATTGTTTTGCGACAGTATTTATTTAAATTGTAAAGGTTTTTTTCTACATCAAAACTGTTACCGTTTTATATTCTTCGGTATCAATAAAACGCATCTTATCGCTTAAATCCAATTAAATTTTCTGATAAAAATCATATGCAAGTTTGATTTTTGTCGTATGCCGTTAATGACATTTATATTTATTTTAAATATTCAATAAATATCAATACACAGATTCAATAATAATAATAAAAAAAAAATAAATAAAAAAAAAAAATACATTTATATAGAATTTTAAAATCTGCTCACCTTTAGATTAGATTAACGTCCGTTTATGGGCACGCCTTTTCATCTTTGTACTTGTGTTTGTCAAACATTGCCTGATAAAGCAAAACAGATAAGGGTTAATTATTATTAGTTGATATAAACGTGTGAGACATTTATGAGAGGTTTATCAAGTCAAAGATTTAATATATTTAACGTCCGATAGAAAAGTAAACAATTGAAATTGATAAATAATATTAAAAACACATTTTTGTCGCTATATTTGAAAAAAAACCTTTATTTTGGGCGATTTTAATAGACGTATTGTTCTTTTTCTTGTCAATAGCGGATGACTAAAAAGGAGGAGGCCCTCTAAGGCCCCCCTTTTCATCCAAAACATATAGCATGTAAACAATTTGTTTAAATGTACACCTTTAGCTATTTATTGGAAAGAAGACTATTTATCTTACATACAGGGTTTCCCCTGGGTCAATCATTTTTTTCGCCATCTCTTTCGCCAAAACAATATTACATAACAATGTTACTTACATATAAATTGGCCTTTTTGACCTAACACTGCACATGCACGAGATCAGGTACTAACATCATTAATTCATGATAAATTTCTGAAATCTTCACAATTATTGAATTTGTGTTAATTATTTGATGGTTTTCGTCTAAAATCGAATTGGCCACAATAGTGTTCAGGGGTCCGTAGGTGGCCTGTTGCAAGGCAACATTTCTGTCCCTATCCAATATACCCTCATTTTCCAGTGGCAGTAAAAATTTCTCCGACCATCATTCCAGATGGCCTCTATTGTATCAACCTACCTATTGTATTTATTGTGAACTTGTTCTCGTCCTGAATATGCGTGAAATATTTGCCACTGGACGTTAAGCAACCAACAACCAATCAATCAATAGTGTTCAGTCTCAGTATTTCATGATGATACATGCCATATATTTAGATTGAACACGATGCGAACACTTCCAATTCAGACAAAAAACATCTGAAAAGTCACGTTCTCCATTGACCTGTATCTGTCTACTTGTTTATTTTTGTGTTAGGGGACTGTCTTCTTTAAGAATACTGTCCTACTCTCAACCGAACCAACATCTCGCTAAGTTTGCCTAGTATAGAGACATGTGATCAATACTGGACTTCTCCCATACGACGCTTGAGTCCATGTGTATGACCAAGTTTGTTTGAGGGGCGTGCGTATGGCTGTTCGTGATGTAGAGAAACGTTTTTAAAAATGCATAAATTACGTCCCGGTTAAAGAGTATGTTGAATTAACGGAATAACTGTCCGCTTTCTTTGTGTAAAATAAATCACTCGTGACACTTCTTTTTAGGGAAGGGATGTATTCTTTTTTTTATTTGTCAAATGGACGTCTTTATTTCCAACATAACTCCCCGGTTGAACCATTTTATAGGCTCTACCGATCGATCTGTAGCTACCTTAATTGGTTTTTTTTTATTGAATACAATCGACATACTTGCCACTGGAACTTAACAAAATAACAAATAAAAAGAAAAGGGAAACTATTGTTTGCAAGAGATGTTCACCTACATTTTGTTCTAATAGTAATAGAATTTACACAATAAACCAATACAAATTTTTACATTTTCAACAATTGATAAAACCAACGGCCAATTTTATAACAAACTAATTTACGAACTCAAACAAATATAACAGATATCAACCAACGACTACTAAAGAACTACATGCTCCAGACTTGGGACAGGCATATACAGAATGTTCCTGCTAAACATCAACCAACGACAACTAAAGAACTACATGCTCCAGACTTGGGACAGGCATATACAGAATGTGCCTGCTAAACATGTTTGAAGACGCCAAACCTTATCCTGGGAGAGTGGTGTACAACATATTAGAAGAAACTATAAAAATCAGTTGTATACATGTTTGTTCACAAGAAAGACATATTACCCTACATGAAACAATTATTCCGACTCAAAGTCGTGCATTCTTTCAATTTTCTCCCAAATGCCGCTTACTAATCGAAAAAGCAGCTACTAGTACTAGTATTACCAATTTAAAGACTTTTGATATTTTAATAAAGTTGTATGAAATTATCGCTTCTTTTTTTGCCCTGATTAATTCTCGGTTATCTGTATTGGCTCTTGACTTTTATCAGGATCGGGGTCAAACAGTTTACCTAGAACCTATAAGACCTTGATAAAAATATTATATAAATACCATACTAATATCATTACAAGCAGCCCCTGCTAGGTATTAGCCTTCGGTCAAAATCAACCCTCGAGCCTTATGATAAGAAAATTGTCATGTAATACATTGTTTTTGAAACTATTCGTTTATTCTATACAAAAATAAAAACAGAATAGCCTTAAGTTTACATTTGCAGTTTGTTTGTTCTTATTCCACAATGTTATGTATTCGTTTTTGCTTGAAATAAATGAACATTGAAAAACTACTTTTACTGTTTATAGAGTACGCAATCGACAATCCTCGGGTGACTCCGCATACAGAATACACTCTCGATGAGGTACGGAATCGGCCGAGTTGTGATGAATGTGGAGTACGGAGATGTCCACAGAAACAGTCTTTTCAGCAGATGGAGAACCAAGTTAAAAAAAGTCTCAATTCATTAAAATAATGAATAATTTCGTGGAGTGGTAGTTATATTCAATAGTCTAAATTAAAATAAAACTAAAATTAAGTACAAGACGTTTGATAAAAAGAAAATTCTTGGACAAAAACTTAATTACTGGTTAAGGGGATATAATAACAATATGATACTATTAATCTTTCTAAAAGGCATTTTAAACTTGGCAGATATTTTATAAAAGACGGTTTATGACAAAAGTGGTGATGTCTTAGCATTACAATGTAACTGCAAACGGTTATAAATCGAATTAAGTGTAAAGGTAGTTCGGATGCTTTCGCCATCTTAGGCTGTAAAACAGGTCTTATATATTGACAAACAAACTTACAGATATATTTTCTTACCGTGTTTTCCTTATAAGAAAAATAGTTTTCACGCAAATAATTACACCTACAGCGTATCAACATGGTCACATATACATTCATGGAGTATTATATATTATATAATATGCGGCAATGTACATTTTATTTTTAATAACCACAGACGAATAAATCCATTGGGTTAACACCTCTATTTAAATACCTAAAATGCATATAATTATTCGCTATATTAAGTTTATTTTATAAACAAAACGATACTTATCGTGTTGGTGTTTAAATCACCGTACCGAACATATGTGTGTTAACATTTACATGTATTAATTCGATTTGAGTGTGCTTTCTATATATCTAAGGAATCAATGTTATTATTAATACTAGGCATCAAACATATGGATTCTACAAACACTTTAATGGACACATTGGTCAAAGGTCAACTTGCTGGAGGTATAAAACTATTTGCAACTAAAACGTCTCGGTACATTTCTATTTTTCCTTAACTAAAGTTTGCAAGTATAATAATGCAGTTTTCGTTAAAGCTAGGTCCACACTGCCGATCACATTAACTCGATCACTCTCGACCAAGACAAATTAAGCGACCGGGAGATTGGTCGGACTCAATCGACAAGAATATTCGGGGTGGTCTACCTTGGTCGTCATCGATCTGTCATTCTACCCGAGAGTTTTAGACATGTCAAAAACATTCGAGTAAGAATCGAGAAGCTAGCAACTCGAGAAGAGATCGAGAATTTGTCGAGTAGCGGTCGAATTGATCGGGAAAGGATTGTGTAGAGATCGAGTTTAGTCGGAATACAAAAAGTTTACATATATATCAGTAATCGATTATTTCTATCTTTGCTATCATTTCCCGATCAAAGCCAACCTGTTCGACATGTGTCCCAGATTAACTCAAATAATGCCCGATCGCTTTATGATCACAGCGACTTCTCTATTTTGTTCATCCCAGACCAACTCGACCAATACCCGATCTCTACGCTACCACATTCGACCACTCTTCTATCTCTACTCGGCCATACACCAGTATACATAACTTTTCTTCTGCAAATATATTGCCACTATTTATTTTCACCTGTACACAAATTTCTCCGTGTACAGTACGCGTCTCTACTTATGCATGCAGGTGTAACATTTTAAATGAGACCAAAGATATCAAAGGAACATTCAAACTCAGAGGTCGAAAACAAACCGACACAGCCATAGCGAAAAACGATAGCCGACGAGAAGACAAACAGCAGCCTATAGAAAAAAAATAATTTACGTCTCATTCTGTATTTTTATTTTGTAAAATTTACGTTTTCGGATATGATATTATATTGCTAAAGTGACATATAGGCCCAATGGGCAGAGTGTAAGTATCAAATTGCTATGTATATAATTGTATAAATGTATGTTGTGATACACATGTCACTTTAATAAATAATTACTTACTTACTTACATATAACGTTATAAAAAGTCAAATTGAATACTCAAGAACAATAAAAGTGACGCCACCCAAATTCGCACTTGATCTGTGTTTTATGGTATTAAGCATTGTGTATACGTTTCATAAAATTTGGTTGAGGCAAAATAAAATTAGAGAACGGAAACTAAATGTTGGGACGTACGTATACTATGTAAGTTCTCATGGACGGACAAAGGAACAACCGATGCCTCCTCCGATGCAGCTGGTTATATAAAAAAGCAGACGTTTTTATGCTGAAATTGTACATTCCCGACTATCCCTACGACCCTATTGACGATCAATTCGATCTGGTCTGGCCGGGATCAGGCTAAGATCGAGTATAGTTGATTTGGTCTAGCTAGTCGAGTAAAAATCGTGTAGAGGTCGTGAATTGGTCGGCATTATCGAAAACGTATTAAACTAGTGGTCGGGTTGGAGTCTTGATGGAGTCATCGAAGAGTCGTGAATGGTCAAGTCAAGTTCGTGTACAGTCGGATGGCGGTCGGGTAGAAGTCGGAAACAGGCGCGATCAAGAATTTGGTCTTGCTTCGTCGTGGAAATTAGCACAATCAGGATCATCGAATTGATCTAATCGGCAGTGTAAACCTAGCTTAAGGTAACACGATACCGTATGGTATATCTCCTGATTTCCAAACTTTTTGGCACACGTGTTCTTTGAATCGAGTTACATCGGAATATGTAATAAAAAATGGGGGTCTACATTTTTCTTATCTCTGTAATTTTCATAGGAAAACGTCAACTTTGGCGACAAATTTACGTAGGTATATAGGGGAAATGCCTATTTTTCAGCTTACTTTTTTAGATTTTTAAATGAATGGCTTTGTTCTTATATACAGAGAAAAACAAAAAACTAACATAATATCGAGGATTGCATAATTATTACTGAATCCATACAAAAACTGATATGTCACCATCCTTATTTTGAGATAAATGGCTACAAAGTTGATCAATACGCCTAGATTTTGATCAAAAACGTCTGACGTTATTGTATACAGAATATAACGTTATTCCTATTCGAACACAAAATATGTGTCGCGGGGTCTGAAAGGTGCTTATTTTATTTTCATTTCCCCTGCCGGGTTCCGTAATTTTCCTAATAATTAAGAATTGAATGCTTCTTTTTGTAACTTCACTGGGGTGTAAAAGCGTTGACCGAAGTACTTTTTGTATGAAGCACGGTCAACGCTGTTATAAAAAGAAGCATTGAATACTTATAAATACATTTTTTAGCTAGGATCATGAAAATACGATTTTTATCAAGTTTTAATTTTATTGTGTAATGCAATTGCTTAAGGAATAACGCGAGATTTAATAGTTATCCCACGATGAAGCGGTGTGTCAGTGTAAGATCACCCCGATGGCCGGAGTCCAGAGGTTGATCTTACACTGACACACCAAGTCCGAATAGGATAACTATATTACATCCCAGCTGTTTTAGATTAGACGAAAAACCATTTACAATTCATAAAATTTAGTTTAGAACGCCACACAACTATTATAATACACTTTATATATTACTATATGATGTATACCCTTTATGACCCCCGAACACGATGAGTAGATATCAAACAATGTCAACTCGCCCACTAACAAATCGGCCCATACTATATCGCCACTTTATAAAAACCACCCCACTCTTCTTTACCGACTCGCCCCACTTTTGAAAAAGTGTAAAATCAAATTGAACAATCAGTTTGACAACTCTCTTATTAATTAAAAGGGTTTAAACCCCACGGAATAAAGGTCTGCCAATTCGCACACTTATAAAAATATCTTGCTTCCTTTAAGTATGTTAAATTACTGATAGTTCGTATCCAGTCGTCCTGGTGTAGTGATATGTGTCGTGGTTCGATATCTCTTGAGTTCGAATCCCAGTCTCATCACGATTCACGAGTTGATTTTTTTGTCAATCACGATTCACACAGAAAAAAATTAATTTCTATGATCACGGATCACGAAAAAAAAATAAATAAAAAAATCTGTAGAAAAACTGATCATGCTAGCGAAAATGCGCCGATCTCGAAGAACGAAAATAACCCACCAGGCCCCTCATTAATACTTTTATGATCTTTTGAAAATGCAGGAATAATATTAATGACGCAATATGGTATGAAAATAAAAGAAAAGTACTTAATAAATTATTTCTATTATTAAAAAAAGAACAGAAAAGCGAACAGCTTGCATAAATATGTATGTAAGTCTTTTAAAACCAAATCTACCAATTAAGGTCAGCAGTCATATATCTGCACTGACTTAATTTATAACAAACCTTTCTAAAATTGTCGGTTTATTAATTTCGAAATGAGTCCTATCAGAACTCTTAGCGGTAGAAACCCATTGAAACGCTTCGGACGCATAACATTTCTACCGTGTTGTGTTTGTTTTTTAAATGCCTGTACACACATATACACAACAACCGTTACGCATTTCTCTGGAAATGATGGAATTAAGTTAATATCCATTATTAATCGACTGTTTTCTTGAACTGCCTTTAGCAATAAACAAAACAATAAATAAAGCCCATACTAGATATAAGAAGCCCAAACAATGACAAATGTAAAACATTTAAAAAACAAGAAATAAAGGCAAAATTTCT
Organism: Mytilus edulis; assembly: GCA_019925275.1. NCBI lineage: Eukaryota > Metazoa > Mollusca > Bivalvia > Mytilida > Mytilidae > Mytilus > Mytilus edulis. The sequence goes on from CM034362.1 coordinate 45,438,210, forward strand.
GTACAAAATAATGAATAAAAAAACAAATATGTAACCTTTGTACTTGCATGGTTTTATGAGAATAAACTATCTAATCTAATCTAATAAACGCCAACCATTGAATAACAGGCTCATACATAATGTGGCGGGATTTAACCAGTAGTTTGAAGGCACCAACTCACCCCTAACATGAGACAGTGGTGTAACAATACAACATAAGAACACACTATATTGTCTGTCATGGTCTTTAAATACATAAGACAAATGATGTCGGTCATACATCAATAAGGTAGCAATCCCACAACATACATGTAACGTCTACGTGTATATAAAAAAATATGCTTGTGTCATGTGATTTGCGAATAATTTTCATCCGTCCACAGTAAAACTTTTTAACAAACAAAAAACATTACGAAACCTGACACATAATTGATAATAATTTTCCATATTACACGTTAACCAAACAATCAGTTCGCAGTAAACAAGCTTTTTTATAAAGAATTATGTAATTTAATAATCCTTTCAAATGCTTTGAACTGAAAAATTATATAGAACACTGCAAATCAACACTCGAAATTGATTTTTGTGGTCTTTTTCAGTAAACACACAATATGTTACATACAAATCATAAATCAAGTACATGTTTGAGAAAGTGCATATCAACGCATGTTCCGTACAGTCTTAAAAACGTAACATAATAAAAAGGAAAAATTCCAAACTGCAAGGAAAATTAAAAACGGAAAATGGCAAAATCAAAAGCTCAAACACAACTAACGAATGTCATTTAGCAATGTAAGTTACCAGTGCCTATAAGGAAAAATAGGTTACTTATATTGTGTAAAAGAGAGGCGAGGGATACCTAAGGGACAAGCAAATGCAAAATTAAAAAATAAACTGACAAAGCCAGGACTAAAAAAGAAAAATAACAACAAACAAACAATAGTACCCTAACACAACAACGAGAACTAAATATTGAGCATCACGATCCCAACTATAAACTGGGAGTAATATCAGGTGCTCCGGGTAGGTAAGTTGATCATGCGCCACATGTGGCACCCATCGTGTGTGTTATGTAAGTACAAATCAGGTAAAAAGTCTAATTCGGTAGATCACATTCGGAAAAATGTGACGGAATAATTGAAGTTACGACATTCGGATACATTATACTCCGTAACGGTCACCCGATCTGTAAACGGTCTGTAAAATTTACTAAGGGATGATTTCAACTTCACCATTTAAAACTCTTGGTTTTATAGCTTCCTTGTGAGCATCAACCCTTTATCAAGGAAATCATGATAGGAAATACAAGCCTTGGTATATCGTATCAAATGAGAGACTGTTTGCAGACGCTGCTAAAATACTACTATTGCGACATAAAAATAGAAGGTTCACAAATGTAATAAACTATCGTTTTCAACGAAGAGTACTATTTAGACTTCCTACAACGTTTGTTTTCATTAAAAATCTGAACATGATATAGTGTATACATTTTATAAAATTGCATGCGATAAAAGTTTCATTACGTAGCGCTCTCAATGGAAGGAACCTCAACGGAACAAGTTACAAATTATTGTCATATTCCTGACTTGGTACAGACGTTTTCAAATGAAAATTGTGTATTTAACATGGTTCATACATAGTTTATTATCCCACGTGTATGTCTGCTGGATTTGGCAAAACTTTTAGGAATTTTGGTCCTCAATGCTCTTCAACTTCGTAATTTATTTGGCCTTTTTAACTTTTGGGGATTCGAGCGTCACTGATGAGTCTTTTGTAGACAAAACGCGCGTCTGGCGTATATACAAAATTTAGTCCTGGTATCTATGATGAGTTTATTTGTTTATAGTTCCGTTATATTGACAACATTGGGTAAGTAGCCCAAACAGACATAATAGTTCAATGAGACAACAACTCGGGTCAAGCAGTCACAACTCTGTAAACATACATCACAGACATACACGAAAAGCTAACTAGAAACCAAAATAATAATTAGGAGATTTGGTATAGTATTACTGTAACAACTTAATGTCACCGTACGCCCTCCAACCCATATTACAAAATATCCATTGTATGTTTCCACTTTTCTGAAATTCAAGAGTACGGGTTCAGCTCGACCAGATATTTTGTATTTGGTATTAAACTCTATAAAATCATTAACTAAAGGTGGATTTAAGGATGTACTTAGGTGAGGTTAGGTGAAAATTAACAAATTAAGAATTTGAAATGGATACTATAAGCTGGTAGAGCATCAATTAAGGATACAAATAAGCTAAAAATATTGATAGGTCATGGACCTCCTTTTCGAAATATTTGAGATTGAAAATATGACGGGAAATGACTGACTAAGACTTTAACCTTATATTTGCATTGGTATTATTTGGGTCTCAAAACAAAAGAAAGAAAATCAAGAATCTTCTAAAATTTTGGGAAATGACCTTTCATGAGCTATCAAGTCTTTAATGAAAATATAAATGGGTGTTATGGGGCAAAATATTTTACATTGTATTGAATGGAAAAACACCAAGGAATCCGAAAATTTGACACACATTTCAAAACCTCACCTAAATACATCCTTAATGATAAAAAATACATATTTTTGGTCAATTTTACATTTCCGTTTAGTTATCAAATAAATTTTCTACGATGGATTTAGAGACAAGATTTAAAACGAGTTTGAGAACTTAATCAATCAAATTAAGGTCATCACTCAAGAAATTTTACAGTCGCCATTATGAGCTTATTGGCCATTATGACAAAAGTGTGTCATAAATCATATCTGATATTCTTCTCTAGTCATAATGACCTTCCCTCATTACTGGACTGAACAAAGAAATAACACGACGGGTGCCGTATACGGTGCAGGAAATGCTTATCCTTCCGGAGCACCTGATTGCAGTCTGGTTTTTAGTGGAGTTCGTGTTGTTTCTTATTTATTATTTATAACTGTTGATGTAAATGTCTTTTGGTTTTACGAGTCTTTGTTTACTCCTTGGTTTTGATTGTTATTGTCTTAAAACCCCACTCGTTCAGTCGATCGGGTTTGGTTGTATTGTCCATTATTGTCTGGAAGTTGAAGGATTTTTAAAACTGAGACCATAAAAAAAGAAACTAAGGATACATGTATAGAAAACAAATAAAATTAATAAAGATTTGAAAACAAAACGGTTTAAAATATAAACAATATGGGATCGATTGTGCATGAAATATTTAAAGAAAAAAATGGTATGTAATTAATATAAAAACAAATGTGGATCCAATAATTTAAATCCTCATCTATATGCAGTGTGAACATCACTGATTACTTATTTTAATATCTAATATGTAGTAAACATTTATCTTTGAATCTATTCATACATGCAGATTAAATATTACTATGTTATTATCTACAGGCAATATTACTTTATCTTTTAATCAGTTAAAATACTACATACACTTTTATATTTATTTGCATGTTTTATATTTCAAAGTAGTATACATATCGGTTATCAAATCTAGTCCTAAATGCAAATTTAAAATAATGTCACTTTGATATCGGCCATAACTATTTATATCAAGTGACGAATTAGAATCCTATCCATCCCGGATAAAAGTAATCAGTCATATCTTCGCTAAAATCTTTTCTATATTCGCTATTATTTTTAGCCATATCCTTATAATAAATGGTTGTACCGTTAGCCAACCATGCCGCCCACCAGCCAAATGAGCCAACTGTTATTATAGAATGGTTGCATTTAGATAAAACACACATATCAACTTCCGGGGAATTCATATGCATAAGTACAACGTCACTTCCGACCACATGAGTTTCACGCCATAACATATCTTTCCAATTATGAGCAGTGTATGCTAAAAACAAGACATGTTTGAATTTGTCCCTGAAGTAGTTCATTGATTTATTAATATAATCCGCACTAGCTGTCCGATAACCGTACTTTATTTTTCCTTTGTCCAAATAATCTCCTCTTCGTATGTGAATTCCAACTATTTGGAGTTTATCTTGCGGTACACTTGAATGATTTGAAGTCCATTCAATTATTGTCTCGTTCAAAACTTGTAGGCATTTAGTTTCAAATTCTTCTTTAAATTTAAATTGTGTTCGAATAGCTTGTTCGACATGACTGAAATATTTCCACGATTGTAATAGGGAGACGTGTTTGACATTGAGATTTGCGGGAACATTGGCTGCATTCTCGTCATACAGACAAGGCTCGTTTTCGCCCCATGTTTGTGCATATTCACAAATTGATTTATTTTTTAATTTAAGCGCGAACAAATTGTCAAATGAATAGTTTATATCATCGAATTTATGAATGGCAAACACCATGTCATTTCGTTGGGCGATTCCAAAGAGTGATGCGTATTGAAACATGATATTACCAAGCCTTCCTGTCCAGTCTGCGCACAGATGACCTCTTATGTGGGGGAACAATTCTTCTGTTTTAGTTGATGATAACAGTACACAGACTGCAAATGTTGAAATTGTCACAACAACCGACATTCCTACAAAAAAAGATTAAATAACCAATCAATGTAAGAATGGATTGATGTTTAGCACCAAGTCGCAAATATGATATGTATTTAAGCATGGCATTATTTTGATATACTTTGAATATAAAACTTGCTAAGAACTATGCGGTATGGGCTTTGCTCATTGTTGAAAGCCTTATGTGGTCTATAGTTGTTAATTTCTGTGTCACTTGGTCTTTTGTGGAGATTTGTCTCATTGGCAATCATACCACATCTGCTTCTTTTATAAACCTACACACGGCATTGGATATTTACCGTGCTTTTTTAAATGACAACATTTCAGAGACAGACATATTACCCTCCAATGACTCATTATTCTTACTCCTACTCATTTAGTCTTCAGGTCTTAAATTCTGTATGGTAAGTTGGGCAGATTAAGCATTTATGGTTTTCGTAAAATTTATTACGTCTTAGTGGGGCTGAGTTGTAGGAAGCATTTGTTAAATTGATTCTGAGTTTAAAATATAATCTGGTCTAAATTCAGTGTAAATCGAAGATCTCACAATTACTAAGACTGAAGGGTATAAGTATTATTTGCGTTAAACCAGAAATCCCGTACATGGTCCGTTCATAAACAAAATAATCAAGGTTGAAACAGAGAATATATAAATAAGTGTGTAGATGTTTACACGATTTCTTATGCGTAAAGTACAAAATGCATGTTAAACATCGTTACTACATGCATCTGAACACCAAAAAAAACCAATAAATTACTTAATTCAATTTGAATGCTACAAAATGACCATATATTATATGTATTTGCTTCAGCAGACTGCAACAACTGCATGAAGACATATTTGATATAACTATCATGATTGTACTTAATTTAATCCTACAATTTTATGACCCAGCTGACGCATTGTGTAAAAAAATCGGCTTACAAGAATTAATTAAGAAACAGGTAGAACACAAAAATGTTTCAACCATCTTAATCATGGTCAACCGAACAATTAAATGATATAATACATTCATGTGTCTGGATTTGCTTTAACATGCATTTTATCTGGTATTGATTATAAGCAATAATTTTAGGTGCATGATAGCGTCATGACCCTAATTATAGAAAACATATACCACGATACTGATAACTGGCTTATATTTAAATTTTCAGTTATGGAACAAATCAGTTATCTCAATTTCTTACTGTTTCAAAAATCTAGTTGACACATATTGTTCGTTTTAGCTCTTTTTTTTATACTGCATAAATGATCAAAAGTTGTTTCCCTTTTCATTTTCATTTTTCGACATGTAAATTTGAAAATAACTTTCATTAGACGTAACGCTATAATATAGTGGTACAACAAATCAATCGTTCATTCCATATTGTCTCATTCCAATAAAAATACATTCATATACATTTGTAAAAGACAAATGACTTACCAAGAAAAAGGTGGATTTCTGTTTGTTTTAGCATTGTGTAAAACTAGGTTTCATGTACAATAGGCACCGATATTGTCAAATGTATAATGTAGCAATAACGTTTCACATATTTCTTCTTAAGGTCCTCATTTCTTATCTCTTAAATTGTCTATATGTATATGATTGGGATTGATAAAGACATTGAATATAACAATCTCATTATAGATATATCAATAGGTAATTGTTTTAAGCTTTATGGCACATTCGATATTTGATCCCGGATGTGGAGGAAAAGATGACCGACACGTTAATTTAGGTTCTTATGTTTATCGACATTCAAACACATTTGATGGATTTTTTTAAATGCAGATGACTAAATATGATTAGATGTATCAATCAGCTCATTGTAACAATAGGTTTTATTTTTAGCTATTATCATTTTTTCGAATCAGTACTATTCTTGTCAAAGTGTGTTGTACAACCATCTTGACAATTTATAGATACAAATATATCAGTACTTTCTGGGTACTCGAGCACGTCATCTTATCAACTGACTTTTAGAAAATTTGAATATTTTCTTTTTAAAAAACCAATGCGTTATCATAGTAAGCGAGTCTACACTTCATATCAACAAACTTTACACCTGAAACATAACGAAACCGTCATAGATATTTCAATAAGAAGTTTGTTGAACTGAGAAAACGTAGTAGTAATAAAGTCAAGTCCAATAAAATGGAAGAATCAAAGATATATGTAGACTTTAATCTGAATAAAAATAAAATTATGTCTAATAAATTAGCAACTGCTGTGAGAAAACTAGTTCTACCTTAGTATAAACAATACTTGGTAAAGGCATTTTCTGCAGCAGCGTAAGAAGACTTCCTATAACTTTCTGTTCAGTTCTGACCTAATTACCAGACAACTATCACTGATAAATTCAGATCGATTGTCTAGGAATCTCTTCACGTGACAAAAGGTAGATATAGAATATATGTACTAAACTTCTACAATTCTACCTTAAGGTAGCACAATACAAAGATTTTTTTACTTCCAATCACTAACCTTTGAAATGCTGTAACTTTCTTATGAATGTATAGAAAATAATAAAAGAGGTATACATAGATAGATAAAAGATTAATCTTTTAAATGAATGCAATATTTTTATTATGCAATCATTATGTAATTAGTGGCAAAATCTGGGTAAGTTCACTTGAATGAATTTAGCTCTATCATCTCTTTAACTACACAGAAAATTTTAACGAAATCTTAATCAACACATCATGGGCTTCAAAAGGGTGTCTCAGATTGTCTTTATGGTATTCCATTCTCTCATAAATCTCTAATTAGTGTAAACATCCTAACCACATAAAAGAAGATAATGTTTAATTAGGTGTAATATTTGTTCTATACATTCTATCTGAAATCTGAGACACCCTTTTGTAGATAATGGCCATAGGAACAACATATAATAAAATGAACCCTCTAGGGATACCTATGCAGAAGCTTATTTCATTTGAAAGTGGAAATTTGTTGAAAAATATTTTAGACACAGTTAACATTATAATTGGTTACATAATTGTTGCATAATACTAACATTTCATTAATTTGAAAGAGTAATCTGTTAGCTATCTAAAACTACCACTTTTATAAATTTTCAAGCATTATTAAGAAAGTTACAGCATTTTAAAACTTGGGAGTTGGAGTTATAGAATCTTTGTATTGTGCTACCTTAAAAGTACTATTAAATGGAAACTAGAAGAATGTATTCTATGTATTTTTTCTCCAAACTATCTGAAGTTGTAAATATTCTAGATCGCAGTTTTTACGTTTATGTCATTTGTATGTAAGTAAGTAAGTAAGTAAGTAAGTATATCATTTATTATAATGAGATGATTGTGTAGTATTGATAATATTACATATTAATAAGAATACAATAGTTAAATAAATTTACACCCGGCCCGTTGGACCTATAAGTCACTTTAAATCTAATGTTCAAATTTTCAATACGCAATGTGATTGTTACTTATATAAAAAAGTTCCTTTCTTTTACAGAAAAATAAATTTAAATATTTGGCAGTTTATCTTTGATGAAGTGTCATTAAATTAGCAATTGTTCTATTAACAATAAAATTAATATGTAAATGAAAAGTTTCAACAGCCGAATCATTAATATCGAAGAAAAAAGAATATTTTTAAGAAAGTTGGACTTAAATGGCACTTCTTACAAAACATGAACATTTCTTCTATATGATATTGAGCATAGTGGTGGAGAATGACCTGCTTACCCTGCCGGAGTATCTGAGATCACCCCAAGTTTTTGGTAGACCGGGTTCGTGTTGATGAGTCGTTTGTTTTCTACATGTATGTTTTGTCATGTGTATTATTATTTGTATGTTTGTCTTTTGCATTTTTTAGCCATGGCGTTGTCATATTATTTTCGATCTATGAGTTTGAATGTCCCTCATGTATCTTTGGTTCCTCTTTTATAGGGGAATGTACATGGTACATAGTATTTTTTTGATAATTTTAACTCAATAACTGATAAAAGTCCACCATTTTATCGTTTCCGAAGATATTCATATTGTGACAACCAATCTATGCAATACGTATCAATAAATCAGTGACTTTTACACTATTGGGTCTCATGTCAGTATAAATAGAAAGCATATTTGAAGAAGACCTTGTACAAGATTAATTTGGCATTGTCTTGAAAATGCATAAGAAAATTGCTTCCAGACGCAAACACAGGCTACAGTCAATAAATTAACCAATCATAAACCAATATGTATTTTTCTTATCGTCTGTAAAAAATATTGCCTCATTTCATTCATAGTATATACTAGAACACACCCGTGACTGATTTAAAGTATTTAACTTTGCGCAAGCCTTACTTTAGTATAAGTATTGTCATCTGATAAAGTCATGCCGATTATAAGATACACAGTTTTTTCTGTTTTCAAATCTTTCTGTTTGAACCCGTCGAACTGGTATTTTTTAATCAACAGCACTGTCCTATATTAGTTATAAATAAAGTTGAATTCTTTGATTCGCTGTTTTACGTCATGCCCGCTAACAAATTGAAAACTGTACATATACGCCTTATTTTTAGTCCAGATGTTTAGTATTCGTATTGTTATCTGAGAAAGTCTTACTGATTTAAAATACTACAATTTAGTCGTGTCAATCCTGTGATTATGACCCGTGTATATAGCATATTAATCCTAAATACACCGTTTGGTGGTGCGCCTGTCAGATGCGGAACGTACAGATAAGGAAATAGGTAACAGGTTAATATACTATTGGTATCGGTATCGGACTCGACCCGGAACTTCTTAATTATTGGCAATATTAATTACGTGGAAAACAAAAGGGCCAGGAGTGGTGTAATTTTTAATCTACACCTTTGTACTATATTAGTTATATATAAAGTTGAATTCTTTGATTCGTCGTTTTTACGTGATGACTGCTGACAAATTGGACCTCGTAATTTTAGTATTATAGATAACAGACAGATGACCTGCAAAGGAAATGATTGACTTTTGTTTGTTTTTACGTTGTGAAGCAACTTAGTTTTCTACGCAATACAAATTAAATAGTCAATGTCTTTTAACCTATATCGTCTCATTTCAGTAAATACTGGAGAGGAGACATGGTGTTTGATACATGTCTCAAGGTCATGAAAACGCTTGAACAAATAACTAGTCAACAAAACTAACCAATTAACCAATCCCTAATTCTATATATGGAAAGTCTATTGTCTCATTTTAATCATATTTTATATTTTAAAAAATCTACTTAACGAGAAACAGGTGTATTTATGCTGTTTAAAGCAGTATGAAGCATCGTTGTTTTCTATAAATACATATCACGATTCCACATGTACTTTTTTGATTCCACATGTACTTTTTGTAACGATCAAAATAGTATAATTAACATAACAAAAAAAAATGATTCAACAAAGAAAATCAAATCTTAAACTATATTTAAAACAAACAAGCATTTTGATTATATGTACATGTTTTGTGTAGACCTCAAATAATTCAAAAGCGTTTCGGTGTGAAAAGATATAAAAAGATGTGGTATGAGTGCCAATGAGGCAACTCTCCATCCAAGTCACAATTTATAAAAGTAAATCATTATAGATCGAAGTTTATTTATTGTTACTAATGAAATTTTCTGGATAATACTCACATATTGCTTTTCCGTATTAGTTTAAATTAGAAACTTCATGTCAAGTCAAACGTGATTTTTACAGGAATAATGAATATCAATCGTCAGATAGTTCATGTTAAATTGGTTATGGTAAATACTTATCAGTAAATACGTTGTTCTCACGTAAAATGAAATAAAACAATGAACGTCATTTGTTTTAAAATTAAGTGGTATAGTTTTCTATTGAACCCTTTCCTAATTGGCATTCCTGAACATCCGTTTTGCTAAGGTCAATAAAACAACATATTTTCCTCATAAAAAACATTTATTGTATGATATCTCTGTATGCTAATTGAATATCTTTAGATTTTTACCCTATATGTAAAGAATCTAAGAATATGTTCTTACAGGATATATGTGTCCACAAACAGTCGAAGCGAATATCAGTTTTGTCTTCAGAATTCGATTGTAAATCTACCTTCAAGTTGATTTTGATGACTAGCTGAATACATAATGTAAATATCGTTATCAAATCTAATCTGTCAGTAGTTCGATATTGTCGCTTTGATCGGTCATGACTATTAAGTTTCTTAGTAATGAATTAAAATCCTATCCACCCTGGATAAAAATAATCCGTCATGTCTTCGCTAAAATCATTTCTATACTCGCTATTATCTTTAGCTACATTCTTAAAATAGATTGTTGTACCATTAGCCAACCATGCAGCCCACCAGCCGAATGTGCCAACTGTTATTATAGAATGATTACATTTAGATAAAACGCACATGTCGACTTCCGGAGAAGTCACGCGCATTCGGACAACGTCACTTCCGCCAACATGTTTTTCCCGCCACAATAAATCTTTCCAATAATAAGAAGTGTATGCTAAAAATAATACATGTTTGAATTTTGATCGAAAGTAGTTCATAGATTTATTAATGTATTCCTCATCAGCTGTCTGATAGCCGTACGCTATTTTATCTTTGTCCAAATAGTCCCCTCTTCGTATGTGAATACCAACTACTTGGAGTTTTTCCACAGGTTTATCGGTTTTATTTGAAGTAAATCCGATTATTGCATCTTTTAACATTTTTTGACATTTCGACTCAACTTTTTGATTAAATGTAAATTGTTCCCTAATAGCCTGTTCGACGTGACTAAAATAATTCCACGATTGTAATAAGGACATGTGTTTCACATTTCGGTTGGAGGGAACAGTTGCAGCTAACTTGTCATACAAACAGGGTTCCTTTTCGCCCCATGTTTGTGCATTTTCGCAAACTGAGTTATTTTGTAATTTTAGCGCGAACAAATTGTCGAAGACAGAGGTTATTTCATCATCTTTATGTATAGTTAAAATCATGTCATTGCGTTTTGCTATTCCAAACAGTGAGGCATATTGAAACATGTGATTGCCTAACCTTCCTGTCCAGTCTGGACATAGGTGTCCTTTCATGTGGGGAACAATTTTTGTTTGGGTTGATGATAAGAATACACAAAGTCCAATAGTACAGATTGCTACAACGATCAACATTCCTACAAAGACATGAAAGAAATCAATCATAGAAACTAAAGACTCATCTATGCTTCATGGTTTTCTTAATTCTATTAAGCTAAATATGGTTATCTGTGACTAGTTTTAGAAGAATAAGATGAATGGTTCCGACTATAAACTTACTGTAAGTCTCATTCAAATAAAGTTCCAATTAATAAAATAACTACTTATTGACATTTGTACAAGGACATAAGGGGTTTCAAATAAAAATGGCAAAATTTAGTAGATTATGAGACGAAAATTAGGATAGATAGCATAAGAACGCATCGACTGGATTAAGTATTTATGGAAGACATATATAATATGTAAAATTATCACATACTTTTTATTTGTATATGACTATATAATATGTTTTATTTAGATATTCGACACAAGTGTTTACTGGAAAATTGAAATATCTTAACCCGGAAAATTCTCATCTGGCAATTAAATACAAGCTTAAAATATGTTTTCCTTTGGCTTGGCGAGACAAATGAATACACAGACACAGTCAACTCTGTTCAACATGTGGATATTTAAATGCACGCCTCGGTTATTGAATGTCACAATGCTGCCTTTTGAAGACATATTCTAAAACGTTTTGAAGGGTCAGTCATTGACTGTTGAAAAGCAAATTTTCCACACTTCAACTTTTACTATTTTTTTAGTAACTGTCTTAATGCACTGCCCATCCATTAAACTTTCAGATCGAACCTTTTAGTGCTATTCCCCCCTTACAATACAAGGCAAACTGTTTTGCCCCAGATCACCCATTTTATTTTTTGAACACTTCAATAACTTATAAAAAGTCATTACAAAGATTTCCGCCGATTTTTAGATATTTGTTTTTACAATTTGAGACCCAAAATTGCCAATGCTAAATATTTTGTAAAAGTCTAAGTCAGTCCTTTCCCGCCATTTAATGTTGTTTTCAAAAACTGAAAAATAGAGTTCAATCACCTATCAATATGTTTAGTTAAATGTCTTCCCTCTGACTTACAGTGTTAATTTCAAACTTAAGTTTTTTCACCTCACTACAGAGTTAAATTAAAAATAGTAATTATCAATCAACCACAATCAACCACAACTAACATTAAAGCAATTAATCGATCGGTTATTATATTCGCATTCAAGACGGACTATGCATCAGTTTTTACACAACACAGGTGAGTTGTGTCATTCAGTATTATCATATATAGACAGATGACTTACCAAGAAAAAGATGCATTTCCGTTTGTGTAAGCATTTTGTATCAACGTGGTTTTCTATTCAGAAAATTAGATGTACACAAAACTATACACGATAGTAATTCCGTGACGAAGTTTGACATATTTCTTCTTTAGGCCATCCTATCTTATCTCTTAAATACATTATGCGAAATAAAATTGATAAATACAATGCATTTACATTATATAATCTGATTGTTCGGATATCTATAGAGTTTTATGTTTTGGTACGAACCGAAAAAAACATAGAACAATATTCTAAAATAATAGAATGCTCTTTATTGAAGAATAATATAAAAAATGTAAATAAATCAACAAACAATCATTGTATTTATAAAGTGTTATAATATAACTGTAAATATTTTGTGTTCTCATTGGCTAAGAGCATAAAAAAAATAAAAAAAAGTCAATAATTGTATTTTATTGTTTTGAACTATCAGTGTTTAAAGGTTCAGAGTTAAGTTAAGTAAATGCACAATTTTGAATTTGATATAACACACCACACTATAAAAAAAATAGGAAGATAGACCACTCCGTATAACAACAATTTTACTATGTTACATGAACATGTTGTTCTCTATTTTTTGGGGTTAAAGAGGAACGGAAAATCTAAACTAACGCTTTGATTCCTACTTCAATTGAATATTACGGAGAAATGAGGTCGTCGATTCAAATCAAGACTGAGGCAAACGATAGCTACTTTTTAGGTAGAATGTTTTCCACAAAAATAATCTTTTGTATTGTTAAACATCAAAGTTGGTGACAGACAAAATGTTTCGTTTCCAATTATTATTGTTTCATGTGTTACACACAAATTTGTACCATGCGTTATACATACACATCTATTGACCTACAACTTATTGTTAAAACTCTTTTTGATGCACAAAAAAATGATGTTAATATTTGCCTCAGTGTTTAGAACTTTTATTTTTCACTTCCGTGTTCTAGCTTTTTTTTTCAAGGTCCTTTGAAATATAGTCTAGTTTTTGAGATTTTTAATTAGCTTGGATCAATTTTTCAGAGCTAAAAGTACCTTGAACAAACAATGTGTGCGGGGACTGGCGGAATACCTCGATTTATCTGAGTTGGTGACACAAGGTCCGACTATCCATGTTTTAAAGACTATATGATTGGTATGTTCAGCCTATTAGCTATGCACAAATCATTAAGGAGTAATAACGATAGGTCGTCTCGGTAACGGGTTATTGTCTTTCGCATGGGGATGTATTTATTTCGTCATACTTTACGCTTTAATGAAAAAGCCATTTAAAATAAAATCGTTTTTGATGTGTTTTGTTATTTGATTTTGCCATGTGATTATGGACTCTCCGATTAGATTTTCCTCGAAGTGCAGAATTTTGTGAATATGAAAAAGTTATGCGCGTACTATTTTTTTCAGGTTATAAATGGATCAATACATTATACAGCTATAATTGTAAATATACTATCTTTAGAAAACATATTTATAAAAAATCCTTTGCTAGCTATTTTTCTTGTTTTTCTGCTACGTAATTAAATTCTTAACACATATGACATCTGAACGCTTACAAGAGGATCTTTCTTTCAATGTTAATGCTTGCCTTATAAAGTTAAACTGAACTGATAAAGTAATAACTTTCTTAATGTAAACTGTTGTTACAAATTTAAACAATGCAAGAAAGTAACCACGTGACGTCTGAATCACTTTTATCGATGTCTCAGATTGTTAACCTATGATATTACGTAAAGGCGATAAAAAAGCTTAAAAAATATACCGAACTTCCTTGTAATTTATTTGAAGAGGGTATAACACTAACTAATCAATCAACTGGACAATGGATAAAAATAGTGGTCAAAGATAATTAATATTTGACATTCTTTTGTTTGTGTAGCGTTCCGGATGAAGGTAAACCAGAATTATAGAGCTTTTAACGCAAACAATTTACATATATTTTTTTTATTTATTTTGGAAAATATTGGGTTGACATACATTTGTTTTCTTCTTTTGTATAACTCTGGTCAACTATTAAATCATATCTATAATCTTACAAATCACTCCTCAAGATTTGCAAACATCTTTTTCACAAAACTCATATTCCTAAATATCATAACATATTTACGTATAATTTAGATGTATTTATTGTTATCAATAAAATTTTAATTTCCGACTATATTGTATCCATCTGATGAGTTATGCCCCTTTTCAACTTATTTTTATAGTCTGTTATTATGTTGAACTTATACACCTCTGTTAACGGAAATGGTTGAGCGCTTACAAACATGCTCAACAATTACACATTATTCATGTACCTGTCACAAACAAGGAACCTGTAGTTCAGTGGTTGTGGTTTGTTTTTGTCTGTCATATTTGGTTTTTTTAATAAATTATTTAGTTATAAACTCGGCTGTAAGTTTTCGCAATTGAATTGTTTCATATTTTTTTTTATGTCGGGGTCTTTTAGATCCGACCATACTGTATGTTTTTTTTACTAATTGTTCAAGGCCATTATGTTACCATTTTGTGATTTCATCCCCTTCAATTGAACCTTGGTGTAGTATTGTCTCATTCTCAATCATACCAGAATGCCTAATTTTTAAAATGATCACAATATCACACATTTTTGACATATACCGCTTCGAAGGACAACAATCTTAAGTTATTTGATAACTTATATTTCTATTTTTCTATTTTTGGTGTTGAAGGGTGACTGCAGATATAAAACAAGGCTTCGATTTCTAATTCCAAAAAACGACTTCAACAAACAGGAATTTTTTCCGTATTGACTAAATTCTTCGAGTTTTCAAGCTTACCTAGAACATTTAAGAGTAATATTAAGATAGGTCGTCTCGTTGTCATAATTTATTTCGCTTGTGCATGTATTTATTCTATCATACGGTTATCAAATTAATTTTTGTTTAGAAAATAGCAAAACCCTGAAGGCACATATTATATTTCTTTGGCTAAAAATTCAACCATCCATCAAAGTGCCATATTGCTAACAAGAAAAACTTCTCTTATAAGAATTTCATACGATTTTTAAATCAGCACGTTCGATAGAACAGTATTTATAGGCAAGCCTTTGATAACAACTTTTTTGATTTTCTGCTACTAAGTTGAGAGCTCCCATGAGGACCTTTCATTTAATATTAATACAAGTCATGCCTTTTACGTATATACATTGTAATAAAGTACACTGAAAATTATAAATTATGAACTTGTAAACTAACTAACCGTGGACTGTTTCGTGAGAATAGAACAATGCAAGAAAAATGATCGTGAGACTTCAAAATCAGTCTTAATGCGGTTTACGTGTTGTTATGTATTTTTATATTATTTATTTACGTATTTGTTTTGCTGAATGTTCTTGGTATGTTTGTCCTGTTTTCCTGTCACGTAGTGTTGTCATTTTGCGGTTTTATAACATTTCCATATAACCTGGAGGTTTGGCTAGCCATAAACCAAGGCACCATTTTTTTCTTAAAACGTCTTGTACCAAGTCAGAAATATGGCAATTGATATCAAATAGTCCGATTGTAGTTCAGTATTTTGGTTGTTCCGTATTTTTTTCTTTTTTGGATATGCTTCCATCGGTTTTAGTTTTGTAATCTGAAATTAAATTTCACAAATACAATAATGAAGTCCATTAAAAATAGTAAATCAAACGCTAACAATCAATGAACAAGGGAAAAAGAAAGTACTCAATGAGAAATAAGATTCATTTAATATGAATTGTTGGTGTTTTCAGAATGAAAGAAAATCCAGGATAGATCTTCGGATGGAAACTCTCTCTCTCTCTCTGTCTCTCTCTCTCGCTATCTATTAAGCCAACTATCCATCTATCTATGTAGCCATCAATCTACCTTTCTTTCTTTTTTTTCTTTTTTTTTTTCCTTTTTTTCTTTCTTTCTTTTTTTCTTTCTTTCTTTCTTTATTTTTGGAAATGTAAACGGTTGTAAGAAAGGTTTTACACCATTTTTTAAGTCTAAATGGTTGCAAAGTCGCATTCCATTTAATTGTTTGCCGATTGTTTTTGTCGTATTGTAATGATTCTAGCACGTGTTAAGGTACATCTTGAGTGAAAGATAATGAATATAGTTCTTTATCTGATTGTGAACTCTCATGCTCAAACTGCAATATGGTGTATTCTGTTAGACTATTAACCATTGAAGTGATAGATACATCTCAAAGTGTATGCTTTAATACCCTCTTGGTGTGTCTTTGAAACATAATGTTCTTGTCTCTTTTATCCTATAACGTTGTCCTCTGTTTTCTCCTTTAAGCCCAATTTGCAACGGTATTGTCTGTGCATATTTCACTGTTTAAAAACAGGCGGTCGATATCTGTTGTTTAGAGGGAATGATTTTGAAAAGTCAACATGAACGTTACTGTATTTTGGTTAAATATGTTAATTGCGAATTGTTACACTTTGTAGTCATTTTATATGTATTAGTATCAACAAGTACATTATTCAATAGGTTGAAAGTGATTTAAGTTCATGAAATATAAAAAATGGCAATTTGATAGAATAGATTTTTCTGCAGTTCTCAATGTACGCATGTGCGAACAACTTTCATTGGAATTCGAGCATGGACTTGTTTAAAAAGCGAAATAAACCCGTCATATTAGAATGATGATTTATGAGTAGGTTGTAAAACTTGAATAAGAGGGAAAAATGAGTATGAACAGGCATTTTGATTTCCAATATGTCACTTGTGACAACCTCAAATAATGTTGTAGAAGCAAATGATATAATACGAAATAATGAGTATTTCTTTAGGGTATCGTTAAACTAAATTCATGCTGGAATCGCTGTTCATTATATCTGTCGATTCACACAGTTAAATAGATGCCAAATTGACATAGGTCATTTTTTTCCAATCGTCTAGTCTTTTTAATCATACTCACACGCCAAAGATATTGTAGACGAATTTCTCCTACGTTTTCGGTTCTCAGTTCTGTAGATTATGCTACAACTTCATTTTAAACCACAATCTGCTTTAAGGATGTTCGCTTTTCATGTTTTGGGATTTTTGGCAGATTTTCGGAATCCTCTGGTTTTATCCATTTGAATGCCTTAAAAAATTTGCCCATTGACCCCCATTTTTCGTTTATAAATCTTTTACATGTATAATTATAAGCCATCTGGTAAAGTCTTATAAAATCATTGTTATTTTTTTAATAGTTTTTGAGAACTTAAACTTGTCAATTATAACATGTATAATGCTATGAAAAATCAAGAGATAACATTTTCCCGCAAATATTTCAATGACTAATACATGTATCCCGAAAACCAGCACATTGACCTATATATTTGTTTGGCTTTTTTTGTTCCTTTATTTATCCCCTGTCAATATATTAATGATATGAAAAGCTTGGTTCTTCTTCAAATTGAGTAGCGAACTTCTTTAAAACAGATACCATCTCCATCATAAAGGTAAAATTGGCGCTATATGTGTTGCAAAAAATAAAAAATATCTATAGAATGATAGATGTTCATGACAACAAATTAAACAGGAGAAAAAAAATCAGAAAAACAATTGCAACATATATATTTGACATCGCTGATATCAAATAAATTAAGGAAACGATTGAACGAATTAGTAATTGTCGATTCACGTTCGTCTAGTGACAAATAATTCGTTTATATTCAATATTATACATGTACATATTGTGCCAAATAAACATACATTTTTAACTGAAAAACCAACATACGTATTCGGATATTACATTAAAACAAAACGAGTAGAAGTTAGTGTACTATCCCAAATAATGGAAACCTCCTCGTGTTCGTTCTTATAATCCACAAAAACAGCGCTTATAGACTGTGCATGCAACAGATACGCAGACTTAACTTAGATCTAATATCAAATGTATCACGAATAAGACAAATCGTTCCACCACTACAATGATACTTAAATAACAAATCTTATTTTGACCGTTTAATCTTGATCTTAGAATAAAGTCACAACTATTTTTTCTCTCTGTAAAACTGTTTTCAATGAAAAAAGATACAGAAGTTTAGTTACCTTGTTCTTGTATATATATATATATATATGGTAAAGCTAAAACCTTATTACTGCAGTTGTAAGTCGATCCAAAAACTCCAAAGGTTCATTCTAGATAATGCATGGGTTTACTTAGCTTAAGGAAGTGTTAATTACACTTGTTTCCGACTTTTTGTCAGATATTCGGAATATATTATAAGTTTTGGCCCTCTAGTTATCTTTTTACAATTTTATAACATACTGATTAAAAAGCCATCTTTTTAAATCTTATAAAATTTTCTTATTTTTTCATTGTTTTTGAAAGAAAAGAGGTGACGATTTTAAATGTATCAAAAATTTAGTGATAATCATTTCCCGCCGAAATCATTTGATTATATTTCAAAAACAAAGAAACGGACCTGTAATTTTATTTTTGCTTTTTAAGTTCTGTTAATTATAAACTATACTATCAATTTATATAAATAATCTGATCAGAGAAAATGACAAAATGGCCGAACGCAGAGAATTGATACTCTAAATTAGAAATCGATGGTGATCTCTTATCTAGCAGAATAGAACTTTAATATCTATGAATTTGAGCATTTTTATACAGAATGGACATATCAATTTTTGATTTTTTTGCGAAGTTTCCCTTTAACGTTGAATGAATTTCTTTCTAAGACAACATAATTGTGTCTACGTTTGCCATTTTTTTGCAATGTCAGCTCTTTGGATTTGTCTTTAGTTTGTAATGGGAAATACATGTGTAACGTGTGCAAAAGTAGAATGTTTAAATACTATAGCATTGAAAGTGTCTTAGATTGTATGTTTTCTAAAATAGTTTTTAGAATACAAATCTGATTCTAGAATAGGAAGTTTCACAATAACTTTGAAGCCCGGTTTAAATGCTGATAAAATTAATGTTAGTAGTTTTAAAAGTGGTTCGTGGTGCTCTTGAAAGACGAAACATGATACCGTTGTTTGTTAGAACCCTTCTATAGTTAAGGTATCTATCTATACATATTAATACAGTGATGGCAGATCCGTGAAGTTCTTCATCTTATGTCGAAACTCCAAAGAAAAATAGAAAAGACCTTTATTATTCCAGGATTTCCTTTTAAGTATCATGTTTTTTTGTTGAATTTCCAATTGTGAATTGTCCATACCTAATTCATTAATCAAGTAGTTTATGCAATGTTATTTACACACAGAAAAGATGTTTGGGGCTTTGTCTGTGGGGATATCAACAATATTGTCATAGAGGTAGGACAAATGTTTTGCAACATTTAAATCATTAATGATTGATGTAGCATGGGTATTGATAGACCCATTCAGTTTTTAATTCCGATTTGTATCAACGACCTAACAGCCGTAATCCACTGGAAGAGTATCTACGTCTTCTTTCTCGTGTTTAACCTATTGCTTGGCATAATCTTTGACTACAACATGTACAAATGGCAATACTATGTTATAAATCAGGTCGGTACCGATGCTTTGGTTTACAGTCCAACAGCAACCCAGAACATTTAAATGCCACTTTAAAATGTGTTGCGTACGAAATACTTTACTGAATTAAACATAATGAAGAGCGCACTAACACAAAAAAATCTACACACAGAAACTTTTTTTGTACTCAATATTCAATCCTCATATAATCTATTTCTCAATTCAAAAAGTGCAATCACAAAAAAAAACTGAACTCTGAGGAAAACAGGCAGTCCAAAATCAAAAGCTGAAACACATCAAACGAATTGATATGAATTGTAACATTCCATCTTTCAGCTCAAATACAAATTGAA
Organism: Mytilus edulis; assembly: GCA_019925275.1. Taxonomy (NCBI): domain Eukaryota; kingdom Metazoa; phylum Mollusca; class Bivalvia; order Mytilida; family Mytilidae; genus Mytilus; species Mytilus edulis. The sequence goes on from CM034362.1 coordinate 45,458,750, forward strand.
TGAAATAAATTTCAAACAAACTCAAGGTCTCATTGGCACTCATAACACATCTTCCTATATATATCAAGGTGTACTCTTCGTATAACAATTTCAACCATCAAGAAATTGGGTCTCAGTGGCAGAGATCTAAGTAGAAACTACTGTAATCACTAACCAGTCAACACTGAGGTTGTGAGTTTGAATCCCGCTCGTATTGAGTAGGATTGTCAGTTTTCCTGTTGAATGTTGGTGTTTTTTCCCAGGCGCTCTGGCTAACATTACCAATAAACACACTGGCCACCACGAAATAACCTAGGCGTTGCTTAAAAGTGCCTTTAAAACGCAAAAAAAAACCCAAAACAAATACCTTCACATGTTTTTATACTGCAACTTCAATTGATACATTCTTTGACAAAAAAACATATGAGTACGTAAACAATTATTTAATAAACTTAACGTATGTAACGATATATGCATGTTCATATATTTATCATTTTTTCTTATCTCTGATAAAATTCGAAAACACTTTAACAGACTTCTTGTTTCGCTTCAAAATTAAGTAAGAAGCAAAATCCCTGAGGTTAATAGATCTACATTTTATGGCAGTTGTTAGTGAGTATGTCCAGATGTTGTACAAGTTACTGTTAATCATAGCATCTATTCCGTGGATACCACCATTTGAAATCCTGTGTTTGCAATGATATCTGACGTAAATTCTATATATACATAAAAAAAAATGAGAATAAACAATTTCAGAATAAAGGGTCCCAGTCCAGCTTGCCAACTCAGATATCTTGACATAACAGCGATATACCTAAAAAATATAAACATATATTTAGTTTTGCATCGCGTTTGATATGGCCCCTTTACAGTATCCGTACTTCAGTTTAAAACCCAGACATGGAAAAATATTAAAACTACTGTAATCACTAACCAGTCAACACTGAGGTTGTGAGTTCGAAACCCAATCGTCAGGGTGCACTCGACTCCAATCTTAATTGATTAGGATTGCCAGTTTTCTAATCGAAGATTGGTGGTTTTCTGCGGGCAATCTGGCTTCCTCCCCCAATAAAATGTGCTGACTTTCTTGTTACGTACAATCTGATATATATGCTACATGGTGATTATATTTCACAAATGAGGTATGCGACACGAAATCAACATGATAGCAAACCACCGAGGAGCTATGTTGAATGTCAAATAAAATTGGGTCCAGTAAAATTGTGTTGAGATGAAATCCAGAATAATAATAAAATCATTCCTTCTTAGGAATTCTCAATACCAAAAGTTATGAAACCTCAAAACTGCCTAAACAGAACAACCAAAACTGTCAATACGTATGAATAAAAAAATTGAGTATATGTCAAAGACACCCCAACCTAACAACAAACATTGACTACAAAATGGAATGCATCCAGAGATCTGCATAGACAGTTTCTCAGATAAATTAAATCAAGCTTGAATTGCCTTGTCCATAAAACTTGTGAAAGTGTAACCAGAGACTACCAAAGATCTTTTTGTCTGTTTAATATTCGAAAATAAACAGATCATAAAACAACTGCATGTATCTTCATGCTTTATTCATAAAAGATTATTTCAACAATCTTACCTTGACAGCTGCTAAAACACGTCAATTTATAATAATTTTGATACAGTTATATCAACTAAAAAGATAAACGACATCACATTTGCTTTATTTAATTAAAGGTCCAGTAAAAAAAAACTGATGTTTGGTCGTGAGCACAAAGCTCATTTAATTTGTTCCATGCATTTTATCTCAAAGTGAATATTGAAGTTCGCTCAAGCAATCGCTGTGAGCTATTCCATTGGTCCAACCTTTTCCATTTTTATCGTCCTTAAATGTAATTATCATCAGCTTCTATCTACATTTTGACATTTTGCAAGTGTGCGAGTTTACAGGAACATTTAACTTCCTTCCTACAAACCTGAAATTTCCGAATGCGGTTGAGTAACCGTTATTTGAATTATTTCAACAACACAGATCTTTTACACATACTGTATTGGTTTGGCAATAAATACAAGCCAGCAGTGGGTTTGTGGCTGACGCAACAGTGCCTGAGAACCAGAAAGTTAATTTGCCAAGGCCTTATATTGCAGTCTTTGTCCTGGTTTTTTTTTTAAATTTAATGCAGACTTAGTCCTGTTATTTAAAAGAACATTTCAATGTTATATTTACAGAGTAAAAATGTCTTTACCAACAAATTAACAACAACTATCTAAAATTTTTACAATGAAAAGAATACATCCCTTTTTATAAAATATCAAGTTTCAGAAACTTTTAATTTTTTCTAGATTTTTGAAATTTGGGACAATATGAACAAGTGAAACTGCGAGCTACTGCTCACTGATGATATCCCCGCCGCAAGTGGATAATTTAATAGTGTAAAATCACACAAGTGTTCGGTAAACAGGAAATTGTCGAGTGATGAATCTGAAAACGCATCACACGGTATAGCAGACTTATATAAATTTCAGAAATTCTCGTTTTCTAGATCCTGAGAAAAATGTGACGAAAATATTCATGGCACGGACAAACTGACGGACGGGTGGATGGACGGACGGACAGACAAAGGTAAAACAGTATACCCCCCTTTTCAAAGCGGGGGTATAATAAATAAACAGCTGCGCCATAAGCGCATGATACGCTCGTCGTCTTGTGAAAAAAACATAATAAATGTTTTTGGAATAACACGGGGGTTGTACAGGAAGTCATGATAAGTATATCCTTACTTATTCCTTATTCCTGCTAAATAGGAAGATTATATGAGAGACAGAAAAAAAAATTGCTCACAACATGTTTCATATGATCCCAAATTGAAGTATTATATATCATAATCCTGGGCTTGCACAGGTTAATAAATAATAAGTGAACCTTTAATTTATGTCAAGGCCGCACACCTTTTTACACAGCTGAGTGATTTTTGTCTGACCACTACTATATAAACACGGCCTCTTTATTTTAAAAGGCCGCACATGGTTAAGTGGACTCGATTTAGTACACGAAATAAAGTTTTGCAACAGACTCTGTTGTAATAACTTATCCCAATCGGAAATATTGAAAATAAATTTCAAAACTTGGCAGAATCTGTCAGCTGTTTATACAGAAATTATGTCGCGCTGTACATCGCGTTTGTACATTGCGTTTGTACATCGCGTTTAAGCGACAGCGAAAGATATGATAATGACGATGAAATATCTAAATTATTTGCATTAGATTCATTTTCTGGTTTTTCTCAATGTGAGAACATTAATGACACGGAGTTGGATAACCAGGAAGCACAAATATTAATTGCCGAGGACATCCGAATGGCAGTAACACAAAAACAACAACAAACTGAAAATTACGAGTACAAGCTCTACAAAAGGCAAGGCTTTAGCCAGTAAGTAAAAGACACCTTAAAGGCAGGGAGCGGAATAACAGTAAGTCCGGTTAAAAACGTGATAAAGGTAAGAAGGTTACGACACCTCGCACAACCACAGGCACAGTAAAGAAAAATGCTGTAAAGAATCAGCTTGACCAGCCAGAGTTACTTAAAACTCTATTTAAAGGTTTGTCGGATACCCTAGTATCCACATTGAGTCAGAATAATGAAAAGTCACAAAGACCAATATTTAAAGGTTTGTCGGATACTCTAGTATCCACATTGATTCAGAATAATGAAAATTCACAAAGACCAATATTTAAAGGTTTGTCGGATACTCTAGTATCCACATTGAGTCAGAATAATGAAAAGTCACAAAGACCAATATTTAAAGGTTTGTCGGATACTCTAGTATCCACATTGAGTCAGAATAATGAAAAGTCACAAAGACCAATATTTAAAGGTTTGTCGGATACTCTAGTATCCACATTGAGTCAGAATAATGAAAAGTCACAAAGACCAAGTAGTAATATTGAAATGGAATTTTCTGAGAATGACACCAACCACAATATTTTTTTTTCTGATGAAGAGAATGAAGTTCAAATTGTTGCATCAGATGATGCATTTGATTATGACCTACCTAAGAGTTTTGAAGGTGATGAAAAATACGTTGTAGAGGTAAGCCCATCATTGTCTAAAGTATTTGACAATATCTGTAAAAAGAAATCTGATAATTCAGTAATGACAAGAGACATGAAGATACCTGTAAATTGTTAAAGTCTTGTAGCACCCCCAGTTAATGCTGAGATATGGCAATTCCTTGAAAGAAAAGCTAAAACTGCTGATTTTAATCTGCAAACTATACAACAATCGCTTGGTTGTGGTATGGTACGGTACCGTACCATTGATAAGAGTTGCTGAATTTTTTTAATTTAAAACTTCAGATGTAAAATTATTGAGAGAAAACATTTCTAAAGCTTTGGCAATTTTAAGCAATACTCACTTTGAGCTATCAATTAAAAGACGGTGTCTTTAAAGCCACACATAGACAAGAAATATCACCAACTTTGCAATCGCAATGAAGATGTATAGGTTCTAGCCTTTTTGGAGATGAAGTTGGAAAGCGATCATTGAAAGATATCAATGAAATTAACAAAATAAACACGAACTTTACAAGTAGCTATAATAGAAATTCAAATTACTGAGGAAGTTTCAGGGGAAGAAGCCGTTTTTTAGGCAGAAGGAGCTATCAGCGAAGACAAAGTTATCAGAGCCCACGGAGTCAATTGAGAGGAAACAGACCCAACACCTTCAATCAGAAAAGAAGATTTTAAAGGTGAGAAATAAAAGTGTAAATATTGAAAGAAAGTCGGGTAAACTGAAAAAAATTATTTTAAATTGAAAATATTTTACCAAAGACAATTGGATTATTTTTACGAATAAGGGATATAAGATAGAATTTAATAAAAAGCCAAATCACGAAAAAATATTCTGTTCCTATAAAATTTAACAATAAGAAAAAGGCCCTTATTGACAAAGATACAGTTGAAATGCTTGAGAAAGGTGCTATCAAAGAATCTTTTGATGAATCAGAACAGTTTATTTCAAATATATTTCTAGTAAAAAAATAGGCCAGTCATCAATTTTAAACCATTGTATCAATTTATTAGCTTATCACCATTTTAAACAAGAAACGCTAGATTTGATTTTAAAAGGAATTTCTAAAAATAGCTTTTTTACATCTTTGGATTTGACAGATACATATTTTTCCATTTCAATCTATGAATCAGACAGAAAATATTTAAAATTCATATAGAATGAAAAATTATAAGAATTTCAATGTCTACCATTCGGTATTGCTTCTGCTCCAAGAGCATTTCCAACAAGAATGTGTCCAAAGTACACGGATGCCCCACTCGCACTATCCTTTTCCATGTTCCATGGACCGTGAAATTAGGTAATTATCTAATTTGGCATTAAAATTAAAAAGATCATATCATAAGCAACAAGTTTACTAAGTTTTAAGTTGATTGGACTTCAGCTTCATCAAAAACTACCTTGACCAAAAACTTTAACCTGAAACTCCCACTTTCATTTTCTATGTTCAGTGGACCGTGAAAGTAATATTGGGGTCAAAAGTCTAATTTGGCCTAAAATTAGATAGATCATATCATAAGCAACAAGTGTACTAAGTTTCAAGTTGATTGGACTTCAGGTTCATCAAAAACTACCTTGACCAAAAACTTTAACCTGAAACTCCCACTTTCATTTTCTATGTTCAGTGGACCGTGAAATTGGGGTCAAAAGTCTAATTTGGCTTAAAAATTAGAAAGATCATATCATAAGCAACAAGTGTACTAAGTTTCAAGTTGATTGGACTTCAGCTTCATCAAAAACTACATTGACCAAAAACTTTAACCTGAACGGACGGACGGACGGAGCCACAGACGGACGGGCGGACGAACGGAGCCACAGACCAGAAAACATAATGCCCCTCTACTATCGTAGGTGAGGCATAAAAATACTGAAAGTAATATTTTCATATATTCGGAGCATTGGTTTGATTCATATGTTTACATTGATGATTCCCTTTTGCAAGCAGAACACTTTGATTTTAGGCAATCCAAAATACAGAAAGGGTTAAAACTTTTATAGAGCCAGTTGGGTTTCACATCAATATTGAAAAATCAGTTTTTATTCCAACAAATAGAATTATATTTTTGGGATATATTATAAAATTCAGTACTATTTAAGGTATTTTTACCAGAGGAGAAAGTACAGAAAATAATTGAACTGTCAAAGAAAATGCTTAAAGCTCACAAAGTATCAATTAGAAGTCTAGCACAATTAACAGGACTTTATTCATCTGCACATTATGCAGTACAATATGCTCACTTTTTTCATAGATATTCAGATTTAGACAAAACATGAGCTTTCGCTTTACATGCATCAAATAATAATTTCAATTCATTTTTGAATATCTCAGTAGAAGGCAAATCTGAAATAGTTTGGCGGTAAGAAAATGTTAAAACAGTTAATGGGAGACCTCCCCAAGTTATTATGTACATACAGATGCCTCCCTCAATGGTTGAAGGGCTGTTTTCATGGAAAGCAAACTCAAGGTCATCAGTGTTTGGAAGAGCAGTATTTACACATTTATATTCTAGAATTAAAAGCTATCTATTTTAGAATAATATAACTTTGCTGTCACTTAGAAAGAACACACATTTGTGTAAAATCTGATAGTTCCACTGCTGTAAACTATATAAATAATCAAGGAGGATCAATTTTACCTTTATTAGAAATAACAACACAAATATGTTATTGGTGTATAAAAAACAAAGTTTTACAGCAATATGTCAGACACTGACTTTATTGGGTAACTTATCTTTTGAAAATAACAGTTATATTCGAAATGGCTTCGAGGATTAATATGTACCCTCCCAAATTATATTATCAGCTATACACCAGTCCCAAAAATAAATATCAAGACCAATAAATGCCAATAGTGGTTTCGGTTTTTTAAAAAGAGGCTAGTCACGTCTCTGCAGGAGCTTATAAAGTAGTGCTCAGACAAAATATCACTCAGCTATGAAAAAAGGTGTGAGGCCTTGACATAACATAAAGGTTCACTTATTACTTATTATCCCTCGAAGCCCTTTGGCTTCTTCATATAATGCACCTTATTCTTCACATCATAAATGATGCTTGGATAAGGTAACAATAATTCTGATTCAGGGAGCAAAGATTTTAGCAACAAAAATTTTGCATGTCAATACATAAATTGAAAATTTTCATAAAACAGAAAGTGGATAAAAGAGAGAAACAAAAATTGTGACAACATATTTCACAAAATGTTTCAGTGTTCACATCGTTCATGGTATAATGTTTCTCTACAATAAATTCCACATATTTTAAGCTTGTAAATTATATTAAACTTTTAAGCAACAGAGATACAGCGTGAAATGTGACCAATAAAAATTCAATAATTCAACAAGAATGTGTCCACAGTACACAGATGCCCCACTTGCACTATCATTTTTTATGTTCAGTGGACCGCGAAATTGGGGTAAAAATCTAATTTGGCATTTAAATTTAGAAAGATCATATCATAGTGAACATGTGTAATAAGTTTCAAGTTGATTAGACTTCAACTTCATCAAAAACTACCTTGATAAAAAACTTTAACCAAAAACGTTAACCTGAAACTTGCATCATCATTTTCTATGTTCAGTGGACCGTGAAATTGGGGTAAAAATTTTATTTGGCATGAAAATTAGAAAGATGATCATATCATAGGGAACATGTGTATTAAGTTTGAAGTTGATTGGACTTCCAACTTCATCAAAAACTACCTTGACCAAAAACTTTAACCTGAAATGGGACGAACAGACACACAGACAAACGACGCACAGAAGAACGAACGGACACACAGACCAGAAAACATAATGCCCCTCTACTATCGTAGGTGGGGCATACAAATAAAATAAGGAGTCTTCACCAAAAAGTATACAGATCTTCAAATTAATATAACTAACAAGTGTGTGAAGTTTTATGCAATAATCATAAATAGTTTCTGAGATAAGGTGCAACATGCGAAAACCTCCCCTTTTTTTTTCTTAAAAAAAACCTCAATAACTCTGAAATAAAATTTTGAATCATCACCAAAAAGTATACAGATCTTTAGCTTAATATAATTATGAAGTGTGGTGTTAAGTTTTAAGCAATAATCATAAATTAATTTTGAGATACGGCGGCGACATGTGAAAAAACACCCCCTTGTTTTAGTTACAAAGTCCAGTAACTCAAAAAAGTTTTAATCTTATTTTCACCAAAAAGTATACAGATCGTTTGAACAACATACAAAACAACTATGTTACGTTTCATGAAATTTGGATATGATGTTTTTAAGTTACAGTGCGACATGTTTACGACAGACGACAGATATCCAAAATTTATATAGGATAATACGTCCCTTCTAATTTTTGACCTGTAGGCGTAAACAAATTGACTCTTGCTATTATATATTTTTAAGTAATCAATATGAAATCAGGACCTTTTATATTTTTAACCTACAAAATTTGGTTGAAATTCCACCAGTGATTTCAAAGTAGGTGAAAATATGAAAGTGCAAAAACAAATGAATTTGGCTGATTAATGATTCAAAGTTGATTACTAAATCTAAAATACAAAATGATATAGCCCCATTTGTCATATTCTTGAAATGATGGATTACTTTTACTATTAAAAAGCACTTACAACACTGGCAAAAACTGTTACATATATGACTTTATAAATCCAAGTTTGAGCAAAGGTGGAATTATATGCCTTCTATCCTCAGCTTTAAGAAAGTTGTATGGCTGACTAAATCGTATTACAGGTCCAGTTCCTGGATGAAAAGAAGGATCTCCTCTTCTTATTTGCTCAAAGTCTATCTCAGAACAATCCAAATGTGTAAATGTTATCTGAAAAATAGAGACAAACATGATTAAAACCACTAAAACAATTTAATCAATCTCTTTAACAGTAATCAGATACTGTATAACTGGTAATTTTTTTGCAGTTGTCTAATTTTTCTGCATTTTGCTGTCAACACAAAAATTAAAATCTACTAAAAATTGTGTCCACAAAGACTTAACTTTGAATATCTAATGATCATGATGATTCTGGGGTTGAAGTCATAAAACTTTGCTCAGTGCTCGGAGCACAAAAATCATGCTCAAAACATGAAATCAAGTATTTTGATTGGTTGATTCTTGAGTCTGAGTACAAAAATCGTGCTCGACATTTTATGACTGCAAGTGCAGATCTATCAATTTTCTGAAGATGAATCTGACACTTACTGTAGATTCATTTATTTTCGTGGGTACCAATTTTCGTGGTTTGAGGAAAAATTGCAATTTCACAGATATATTTAATTTCGTGGTTTTCCCAAAGACTGCATTAAAGCCAATAGAAATTTTGTTCTTCATTGAACATTTAAATTCGTGGTTGACATGCATCCACAAAATCCATGAAAATTGGTATCCCACAAATATTATACAATTATAGCCTTTGTATTTGGTTGATACGAGGTTATATCGACCTAAGAGAAGCATATTGACTGAGGACGAAGTCCGAGGTCGATATGCTTCTCTAGGTCGATATAACATCGTATTGACCTCAACCAAAGGTTACAATTGTTATATTATTAATCAACAACTATTGCATGAACAATGTACATTTGGGGATTTCTAGTATCATTTTTAGTAACATGCTGTATGCCCTGTGCAATATGCTGTTTTTGACCTACGAAAAACTAAACACAACAGGATTGGCGTGCAAACTGAGTAAATACAAATGTTCATGTGATCAAGTTTTAACGAATCACAAATCCTTAAAAATATTCGATTAATGATACTACTGAATACACAGTACACTTTTCAGTCGAAGTATTTGTTAACTATAGTGTCTGACTTTTCATGTGTTTAAATAAAGTCCGTTATTTATTATCTTATCGATTCTTTCTTTAAGTTTATATTTCCAGTTGATTAATTGTACTCTCTTGTTACTTTGCGTCATACAGTATTGTGGCATAGGAATAAAGCATGAACAGGGCAAACATCAAAGGGACAGCTGTCCAGATTCCTTCTTTTATTTTTGACTTTTGTTAAAATTTGCAAACATTAAAATCCAAAGAAAAAAGATCATGAAGATGCATACTTTTGCCTCCAAAATCTCAAAAATTTCGTTCCACAATTTTTTTTTTCCCCCATCTAAAAGCTGTCTTTTGAAAACAAATCATGCAGTAATAATGACTGAAAACCCCCAAAAATATCGCTTAACTTGAAGTCCTAAGACATATTCATGAATAATTCATAAAAAATTCATGAACTCGTTATGAACTATTCATGAACTACAAATGGACAAGTATGTTCATGAACTATTATATAATGAATAATTCATGAACTGAAAAAGCTTATGAACTATATGTGTTCATGAAATTTAATGATTAAAAGAGTTTATTTAACTATAAAGCAAATCATGACAGAAATATTTGTGCAAACTGCTGGTGTTTCTGAGCTAAAAAGCGCAGAATTTGCTTTATACTTTTGTAAGATAAAATGCTCCGCAGGGCACAGTTTGATTGACTGCAGAGGTTAGATTCAGCATTTCAAAGAACCCCACATATTCAATTTTTGTTGAAATCAAATAAAAAGTTTACTTTTAGACCCGGATTCGGACCAACTTGAAAACTGGGCCCACAATCAAAAATCTATTTACATGTTTAGATTCAGCATATCAAATAATCCCAAGAACTCAATTTTTGTTAAAATCAAACTAAGTTTAATTTTGGACCCTTTGGATCTCAATGATCATGATGATGACCAATTTAAAAACGGGGTCCAAAATCCAAAAACTAAATACATGATTAGATACAGCATATTAAAGAACCGTAAGAATTCAAGAATTAAACCCCATTGAAATTGGTCAAGAAATAAGCAATTTAAACAAAGTATTAGAAAAGTATTGTTTGTTGGTGGCGGCGGGGAAAATTTTGGCCCCTAATTCCAAAACAGTTAGGGCAAAAAACCCCAAAATCAATCCAACCCTTCTTTTTTTTTGGTATGGAACCTTGTGATACAATTTCGTAGAGATCTATAGAAGTTATTGTCCAGAAACCAGAAAATCCTTGTTTGTTCCCCCCTAATTCCGAAACGGTTGGGACCATAACCCCTACAATCAATCCCAAGCTTCCTTATGTGGTATGGAACCTTTTGCTTCAATTTCATACAGATACATTCACTTATACTGAAGTTATAGTTGGGAAACCAAATGTCTTCGGACGACAATGCTGACTACAACGTGATAGCAATATACATGATGTATGACGTTTGCGGTCGTATAAATAGTAAGCTTACAAAAATTTCATACTAAGAAGACATTGACTTATAATTATATACTTTTATGCTCCAGTTATATTTTGAGAAATTTTTAATTATCATAGAAATGAACATTGCAACTTTCAACAACACTTACACTGGTACACTGAACAATAAAACCAAAGAGACCATACTGTATTGATGATTTGCAAGGAAAATGTGCCAGTAGGTCACCACCATGTTGTCCAATTAACTCAGAAGATAAATGACAAATTTTCTGTTGGCCTCCTTCTCTATATCGACGTGTTTTTGGAGGTGATGGTTCTTCGTCAGTTTTCAAGGCATCTTTATTTACCTGAAATGAGACATATACATGTAGTATAACAAATAGAAAAGAAAAAACAATTACCCTTAAAATTACATCATGTACATCCCTGGCAGGGTTGAGAACCAGTATTTTTTTTTATTCATGAACTTCCTGTATAGCGGGTTATTTTGGCTGGTGTAAAATTTCACGATTTTCATTGAATAAGGTATATATGAAATATTTTGGCGATATTATTTTGGCTGATTCAAAACTTTTATCAATACCATTTCATGTGCACTTTTAAATAACCAGAATTTGTTTTGGCAATTTTGTTCTATCCACGAAAATAAGCGAAAATTTACAACCCCAAAATTAACATGCTATACGGTTTTTAAGTTTGGTTAAGTCTGAGATTGTTCTGATGCTTAAACCTTTATTAGAATGTGTTCATGTTTTTGTGGTCTTGGAACATCAGAGCACAGTCCATAAATAAAGAAAACACTGAAATTGTCAACTTAAGGTGGTACCCAACACTTTCACTAAAATTAATTTGGCTCGTTTAATTTTCATAAAATTTTGTCAAAGTATTTACTTCGACACTTTAACAAAAATAAAAAAAATAAAAAAAATTTGAACCAACCGTTTTGTCATGTTTGTCAGAAAAATTACACTGGTTTATTATATAGCAATTTTTCATACACCAATTTTTATCATTGAGAAGCTTAGTATTCCTTTTACTACACAACGTTATTAAAATGTTTAGCTGACTTTACAGAGTTATCTCCCTGTAGTGTTAGGTACCACCTTAAGACTCTGGGCAGCAAGTTTTTATCTTCATGATCTTGAAATCGTAAAATATCCATTTTCAAGTACAAACATTCGATTCCTTACTCCCTTCCTCCAGAAATATGTAGCTTTCAATCACATACTAATCCTCTGTAGTACAAACAAAAACATTATTCCCTTCAACATATTCAACCCCACATTTTTTGCTTTGTCTTTTCACTTTTAACAATTTTTGACATGACTGCGTTATTTCATTTCGTGCGCATAGAATTTTCGAGGTTAATTTTATGCAAATGATCCCAGTGAGCTGCATTTATAAACACGATTTTTTCTAAAGAGCCTGTTTTGCTTACCTAGGTCTATATGCATCTTTATCAATGGACACTCTCCAACATTGTAGACTAGAATAATATTCATGACTAAAATCTTTTTTTTGTTGAACTGAATTGCCAATCATTTTTCCTGTATAAAGTTTTCATTATTTTCTATAGTGGGTCTCATTGCCAGAGGTCTAAGCTTGACGCGGGATTGCTGATTTTTTGTAAGCGTGACACATGAACTTCAAATTATTGTGCCATGAAAAAGGGAAATGAAGTCTAGATGGACAGGGAAAATTACAAAACAAGAGAATTGCTTACGTACATAGTCCAGGGATGATTCCAGGTGTTTTTAAATGGGTCCCTTGACCATCAAATTGGGAATTTTTATCCCAATTGGGAATTTTAAACACATAAAATCTAAGGTGAAATAATATTATTTTCTTGTAAAAACAGAAAGTGTATATTATTAAGTTTCACCTGTACACTGATGTAAGAAGTTGTAACATTTGGAATAATTCTGGACGGGCTACTGATTATGATATATATGATAACCAGATCGCTTGACCGTTATTGGAATGAAACCAGGGAAGTTGTCTTAAGATCATTGCACATGATGCACCATCTTTTGTAGGCTTGCATCTTACAATGTAGCTATTGTAACCTAGGCCTTTAACAATAACATATATATCAGTCAACATAAACCACTGAAAAATCAAAGAGCTGAAAGCTCTGAAGAAAAATGACGCCACTGTCTCTAATATTGGGATAGTTTTTATGCAAGTCTTGATTTTCACATACCTTAATTAGTTTAACAATGCAACATGTCTCGTAAGCATATAATTGATACTTGTATATGTGTGTGTGTGAAGTGAAGGTGACAACTGGCTGTTTTTTTAAGATAAATGAATAGGTCAAGACTACCTGAATTTGTACAAATAAATACCGTAGAAAGGCTTGTATATTTCTCACTGGTACATAGTCTGAATCCGGGTCCGTTCGCGCCCCATTCACGTTTGCGCCCACTCATGTTCGCCCCCTTTCACTTTCACACCCTACATGTTCGCACCCAATCTTAATTGGTTTTGTGTTTAATAACTCTGTAAGCAAGTGTTTTCTTATAAGTGTAATTGTTGTCATTGTCTCAAAATAAAGTGTTGAATAAATCTTAATCATGTTTTGGATAGGGTATTGTTAAAAATAATAATAATCCTTTCTAAATAAAGTGGTATTTTGTCAACGTTTTATTTTGTGTTGAATAACTCTTAATCATGTGTTGGTTAATGTATTGCTATAACTTTGTTTCATTGACTTGTTTCAAAATGAAGTGAGATTCTGACTATGTTTTTTTCTGTGTGTTGAATAAATTTTATCATGTTTTGGTTATAATAGTGGATTGCTATATTTTGGTTCCTATATTTTATTGCTTCGTTGTTTCAAATCAAAGGGACCAAGCTGTTAAAAACAATTATCTTTTGTGTTTTTCCTTTAAAATCTTCAATGTTTTACTCATACCAAGCTATAAATACATTCAGTATTTACACCAAAGCAATTTAAAACAACAATCATGATTTTCCAATTATTCAACTTGAATTTGAATTAAAATTGGGCGCGAATGAGTAGAGTGCGAACGGACCTTGGGTGCGAACGTGTAGGGTGCGAAAGTGTATTGGGCGCGAACAGACCTGATACCACAGTCTGAACCCTCTTCTCCCACAAAATATTAAGTAAATAATCTTTTTGTTACTGTTATCAAAGGTCTTATGAAACTCAGGTAATTTCAAACATTTGTCAAAGAATTCTAGTCAAACCAGCACCTGGTTAAATTGGCACCTGGACAAATCAGCACCTGGTTAAATCGACACCTGATATAGTCAATTCGTCACCCATGTTAAATATATATTTTTAACAGTATTTTAAGCAAAAAGAGTAAAAATAAGAAAGGGGTTGCCAGAATTTTTTCAGTATTTAAGCAAAAAGAGTTAAATACTAACTTTCACATTTTTGGGTGTTCATGTACATTTTGTATTTATATTTATTTTTCTCAACTAAATGACTTTTTTGGTGTATTTTTAATGTAATATATATGAGTAGTCCAAATAATTATTACGTCTGGCAAGGCTTTTTTAATTTTATTCTGGGACACCTTCCTATGACCGCAAGGCTATGTTAATTATTTTCTGGGACGCCTTCCTACGAACGTCGTAGGAAGGCGTCCCAGAAAAAAAATAAAATATCCTTGCCAGACGTCATAATTATTTGGACTAATACATGAGATATTGGATATTTTTATGCATTATTTTAACCAGTTGAGCATTTTACGGGATTTTTGGTTTAATGCTGTTTAAACTTTACTGAAAAAAAAACACCTTAAATTTGCTAATTATTTGGCATGAAAGTTTGATTTATTGAAAGGGACTCATAGTTTTCCATTTTATTTTAATAATTGTCTAATTGTTAGAACAACAGTTGGGTAAGGGCTTCGTTGTTTACCTTTATACACAACAACATATTCACTTTGGTTTCCTTGTTTACCTAAATACACAACAACATATTCACTATGTACTTGGTAACAGTTATTAATTAATTGAATAGAAAATATTATAACAAATATTATTGGATGCCGAATTGACGTCAAATAGGTGCCGATTTGACTAGATGCCAATTTAACCAGGTGCCGACTTGACTTGTACGTTTCAATTCCTCTGCGATCGTTTGCGGTATTTTCTTGAGAAAACCTATTTTCCATCATCAAAGAGAAGAAGAAACTGCTTGAAAATGATTCTGGAACGCTTCATGATTGTAAAAATAAGTTTAATTCACTCAAATAACAATTTTGAAACTTGCGATGTTTAAACAGGAAGTTTCAAAAGCACGTGTAAAAGAAGAAATTAACCGGTGAGAGTGGAAATCCGTACATGACAGATATCACTATAGTACGACTTTGAAAGTAAAACAGTTCCATCCTTTTGTAAAACAGTCTTAAATATACCTATCACATTAATGTTTGAAGGGTCTTAAGCTTATTCAAACCATATAAGTCGGTATGAAACACCAAAACGGAATGAATAATAACCGATTACGTTTTGTAGTTTACAAATTCTAAACTGGTTCCCGTCAAACTACAACACTTTGTTCGAGTGTAGTGGAATACAAGCAGAAACCAGTTAGTTTGTATAGTAAATATGAAACCGAGTGTAAACTGGTTCCTGGCTGATAACTACACAATAATCATGCATAATGATAACACAAGCAGATTCCAGTTTGTATGGAAAATAGTAAATACGAAACCAAGCGCGGTAGGCAGAGAAATGTAATGAAGTTCAGGTCGGCAGTAATGGAACAATGACTGCGTCATTTTCCAAAAACCATCCATTGGGTATTTTTTTCAACAACAGGTCATCTTTATACATTTACCTTGATTCAAAGTGATTTCAAATTGAACTGGCTAATTGTCGAATTCAGAAAAGCAATTATCAAAGTTTATATACTTCTTGTTTGCTGTTTATAATATGTAGAAGGTTGCCATTGTTTCACTTTAGGTGTCACCATAAGAAACAGGAAATAAAAGCATTGAACCATTGTATTTAAATATTATTTGGATAATCTTCTCAACTTTTGAAACAGTTTCATAATGTTGACATCGTATTTTATGAATGACCTATCATCCACATGTATTTTCAAAAAAGCTCAAATTTATGTCTTTTGAGGAAATAGAGCCTGACAAAATATAAAATAATTTCTTTTACAAATCAAGTTTTCATCATATTATATTTCATGCTCTGCTGTGCGATCTCCTTTTATGAGATCGGCGCCCATTAACATTTATTTATCAAAGGAGAAGGTCCGGTAAGGACCGATTTTGGCCTCAAATTTCAGGTTCATGTAACGAAAGATGTTGACCACTTTTTAAACACTTAAATGTCTATTTTAATTGATTCAATTAATTGATGTGAAAGATTTTAACTAATTTAATCATTAAAAACGCTCCGATTCAAGCTCAAATATGAAAAATCTACCAAATATGCTGAAAAATGTCACTTTTCAGATGTTTTTTGTCAAAAATGAAAGTGGCCACATCGGTGTTCATCCTCAACCTTTATATATGTTATGTATTATCATCAAATACAACTTTCATATAAATATTTTGGATGAACACGAGTTCGGCCACTTTCGTTTCACACGGAAACCGTCTAAAATTTAACCAAAATGCTAGAATTGTGAAAATTCAGTAATTTAGCATGACTTACTGGTGCTAGTACTCGATGTATGTACAACGTATTGTCAAAAACAGCCTATATTTATGTAGGAGAAGCATTCTACTGTCCAATAAATAACTAAAAGTAAACATTTTAACAATTTTGTAAAACTGCTATATTTTGGGGCCAAAAAGAGGTCTTACTGGACCTACTCCTTTATATCAAAATTTGAATTTTCCCTCTGCCGAGGTCTGTTTTAATGACATCCATTTTGACAAAAGCATCTTTTTATTGACCTGCTGGGCGATCTGCTTTTATGAGACCAAGTACTTCCATAACATTTTCATCAATTGAATCCGGCTGCTAAAATCGTTTACCACATGTTGACCTAATTTAACAGTTGTTAATAAAGTGCGATCGTTGACAGCATTCTTATCTAGATTTTAAAACGTTTTGACGACAAACTATGAAAAATTATAGTTGCCTAAATCAGCGATGGAAACATTTCTGGAAAATATCAATTTTTATTTTATTTGTCTTCAATTGGGAATTTATATTCACATAAAATCTTGGGGCCGCCGGTCCATTAAAGGGCCGTTTAGCGGCCCTAAACTATATAGTGGAATCATCCCTGAATAGTGTACATTGGTGTAAGCAGAATACGGGAATCTGACAGAACAGTAAGCGGAATCCAGGATCAGAACCCCCCCCCCCCCCCCCAATGAGAGACTCCCTCTATAGTTTTGGTTACATCGTCATTCAAAGGCCAACAGCTACTTTAAGAAGACAACTAACAAATTCATCTCATGTATGCTGACTTATTTGCAGATTTTGTCTTCCTGATCATTTTTGCTTCATAAAGTTTCTATATCTTATCTAAATGTCTTCAAGACATTAGGTGAAAACACAAAAATGTGGTTAAATGTGTCATTTAAGGGGCACTAACTCATATATAGAGATGGAAAATGAATCAGATAATATTAACATATTTGCAGATCTTGTCTTGTGGATCATTTTTTTTCTCCAAAATTCTCTCTTCTAGTATAGTCGAATAAAAGGCAAGAAACTGATTTAAAAAAAATTCGTCATTTAAGGGAGATAACTTTTATAAGGAGTCAACTGAAGGTTTCCGCAATACAACTCTTTTGTGAATCTTTTCTTACTGATAATTTTTTACTTTTTATAGTTTCTATCTATCTATTATTGTTTTCAAAATAAGATGCAAAAAAGCAAGAAAATGCTCAAATCGACATTAAAGAATAATTACTCCAATAAGGACTGACAATTTCGGTCATGTAGATTTACTGGAAGATCTTGTCTTGCTGATCATTTTTGCAATCAAGTTTATGTATATCTATTATTATTTTCAAGATAATAGGCAAAAATGAAAAAAAAAATGGTAAAATTCATCATTTAACATGTTCAATGATGTTTAAAGGCAATAACTCAGGACTACAAAAAGTTGTCTGATAGTTTTTATGTAAATAAAAAGAAGGTACAGTAGATGTAATAATTTTGAAAATTTTGGCAAAATTTTTGATTTTCTCTATCTCTTAATCATAATAGAAAAAACCTGCATTTTACCTCTATGTCCTATTTTTAGCCATGTCAGCCATGTTGGTTGGCAGGCAAGGTCATAAGACACAACTAGATACATAATGATGAGTGTGTCATCATATAGCTTCCTAAAGATATAGATATAGGAAGATTTGGTGTGAGTGCCAATGAGACAACTCTCCATCGATCCAAATAACAATTTATAAAAGTAAACAATTTATAGGTCAATGTACGGCCTTCAACACGGAGCCTTGGCTCACACCGAAAACAACAAGCTATAAAGGCAATGAAAGGGCCCCAACATTACTAGTGTAAAACAATTCAAACGGGAAAACCAACGGTCTAATCTATATAATTAACGATAAACACGCATAAATTACATAAACAAACGACAACTACTGTACATCAGATTCCTGACTTAGGACAGGTGCAAACATTTGCAGTTTGCTTAATTAAGCCCAGTAGTTCAGATGAGATGATCTTAGTAAATGTTACAAACATCAGACGACAACAATGGATGACAACAGAAGACCAATGCCTGAAGTGAAGGCAAAAGCTAACAAAATAAGCTAAAAAGGCTTTCAGACATCAGGGCAATCTCAAACTAAGTTAAAGGATAACAAGTTTGGTTGCAATTTCCTTGCAGTTTCATGGATTTTTGTAAAATTTAATTAGCCACATCAGATGATGGATGCTAAGTGTTGAGAATAGCTCATACTGGTCCTTCAGGCTAAGCATGCTAAGTGAGCTTAAAAGGAAGTTCTAGTTAATGGTTAACATCCAGTCACATTCTTTGCATCATAAAAACAAAAAACACAATCAAAGTGCTTGTAACCACTGAAGGGTAAAGATTGACTCAATTTATCTTTAGGGAGTTAAATCAAATAATGCATTGGTTGTAGTTAATGACAATTCTAGACAAAGGAAGATTTTGAAAGATAACAATGACATCATTTATATTTTTAGAACAGATATTAGATCCCTGCACCTTGTAAAAGTTATGTAATTTTCTTCACAAGTGCAACCTCATTTTGTGCATTGAATATCTGAGCATATATTACATCGATAAATTTCTGGAAATGTTCATGGATATGATGTATAGAATGTTATAATCAACGCATTATATTTTGTGTATCAAAAAGTTAGAGATAAACCTTGGAAGAATCGATATCAAGTCAGTCCCATAAGGTTTTGATTGCATAAAATGCAATCTTTACCCAAAAATGTATAACTATGACCTCATAATGCTGTCTTTATTGTCTTAACAATTTATCCTCAGAGGAAACTTGTTGCATGCAAAACCTACCTCACACACAATAAATATCTTTGATCCTTGGTCATGGCTGCATTTAGGAAAGTCATAATAAACTAGATCTGGTGTTGATATTACTTTTACATCTCCAATCCTCAGGGTTTCACATTTTACACCAGGTGCACCACTGAAGTTAAACATACATGTAATGTTGACGTTGTCAATAATTTTTTTATATTGCAATATTGATGATTTCAGTGTCTCTTGGCTTTTATCATGTTTATAGAAAATTAAGTTAGAGAACGGAAACAAAAAATTAGCATTGTTTTCCATTTGAAAAGGGGCATAACTCTAAAATGGTAAAAGTGATGCCCTAAAAACTTTGAACCTGATCTGTATTTAGTGGTAATAAGCATTGTGTATAAGTTTCATAAAATTTGGTTGAGGCAAATTAAAGTTAGAGAACAGAATCCATTTTTGGGATGTACAGACAGACAAGGGTAAAACTTAATGCTCCCTCCCCTAGGCCTACGGTTGGGGTCTAAAATAATATTCACTTGTCACAAGTGGAAATGAAAGACAAAGGAAAGAAGGAACATGTTTACAGAAAGTCACAATTGAGTTGTATCTTATTACAAAATAATGGGTTAGGCCAGGTTTTTTTTAATGTTGTTGGTTTAAGGATTTTTCCCATGAAAAAGTCAGGTCGGTCAGTCAGTAAAAATAGGAAAAAAATCTTTCAAGGCAGAAAAATGGTCAAAAAAATTATATTTCACCTATCTAACAAAATGTTTGGTATGCTATTTTGTAATCATTTCTTAAATTTTAGTTTGATGAAATATTATTGCTCATTTGTCATCATGGTCATAAATAAATACATAAACATCGCATGACATTGTCTAATATTTTTCAATAAATTGCTTCGCTGAGTGCAGCTGGATACGACCACAGCTCGATACCACCGCAGATGTTCAACCCTGAAAAGTTCCCCTCCCCCAATTTTTTTTTACCTCTCCTTTCCCTTATTCCAAAAATAATTTCAATTAAAATTTCTAATGGAGTTTGCAACAATAACTACTCATTTAAATACATCATAAAATATTAAACTAAACTAGAGGCTCTAAAGAGCCTGTGTCGCTCACCTTGGTCTATGTGAATATTAAACAATGGACACAGATGGATTCATGACAAAATTGTGTTTTGGTGATGGTGATGTGTTTGTAGATCTTACTTTACTAAACATTCTTGCTGCTTACAATTATCTCTACATATAACAGTACTTTCTGTGGAAAATGTTATTGAAAATCTTCAAATTTTAAGAAAATTGTTAAAAATTGACTATGAAGGGCAATAACTCCTTAATTGACTATTTTGGTCATACTGACTTATTTTTAGTTCTTACTTTGCTGTACATTTAACTGTTTACAGTTTATCTCCATCTATAATAATATTCAAGATAATAACAAAAAAACAGCAAAATTTCCTCAAAATTACCAATTCAGAGGCAGCAACCTAACAACCTATTATCCGATTCATCTGAAAATTCCAGGGCAGATAGATCGTGACCTGATCAACAATTTTACTACCTGTCAGATTTGCTCTTAATGCTTCGGTTTTTGAGTTATAAGCCAAAAACTGCATGTTCTATTTTTAGCCATGGCGGCCATCTTGGTTTGTTGGCCGAGTTACCGGACACATTTTTTTTAACTAGATACCCCAACGATGATTATGGCTAAGTTTGGTTAAATTTGGCCAAGTAGTTTCAGAGGAGAAGATTTTTCTAAAAGATTACTAAGATTTACGAAAAATGGTTAAAAATGGACTATAAAGGGCAATTTTTAGCCATGGCGGCCATTTTGGTTGGTTGGCCGGGTCACCATACACATTTTTTCAACTAGATACCCCAATGATGAT
Organism: Mytilus edulis; assembly: GCA_019925275.1. Lineage (NCBI taxonomy): Eukaryota > Metazoa > Mollusca > Bivalvia > Mytilida > Mytilidae > Mytilus > Mytilus edulis. Next base: position 45,480,306 of record CM034362.1, read on the forward strand.
TGTGGCCAAGTTTGGTTAAATTTGGCCCAGTAGTTTCAGAGGAGAAGATTTTTGTAAAAGTTAACGCAGAACGACGATGACGGATGACAGCGGACGCCGTATGCAAGTGATGAGAAAAGCTCACTTGGCCTTTCGGCCAGGTGAGCTAAAAATGACATACAGTCATGGTTAAAATTAATATCAATTAATAGTAACTTCTAAAAATAAATTTTGCAGCTAATCATCTCAGAACAATCATCATTTCTTAATCATGTTAATACATAATTTTCAAGCAGTGAATAAATGGCATTTAAGAATTTCTCAAGCAAGTACAAAATTTCGCCAAGTGGTATTCTCTTTCAGACAAATAAAATATGATGGTCATTTGCCAGAAGGAAAAGTTGTGAAGTTGAAGTTGTTAGAAAAGTTAATCATGTTAATGTTGAACCATGAAGTTACATATAAATCTACAATGATAAAAGTATGCAACTTTCATGACTATACATGTTCATGTCTCATGATACCACAATTTTCAACACTGTATAAAAGGTAAGAAAGTTTAGGAAGAATTAAAAATGTTTTCTTCAATGCAGAAATGCCACCTTTACTTACATTGCATCTAATCCAAACATTGCACTGAAATGTTGAAACAGCTCCTGAAACAAATGTTCTGAGATTGGTAAATCTTGCTCCCTGAGCCATGTCATATACATCAATCTTTTGCTGAACAGATCTCCATTGACTCTGAATCTGCTTGAAAAAATACTTTCTTAAACAACTTGTTAATCATCATGATCATGTAAATGCTTACTTTATATTGTTATTATACATATATATGTATGCATGGTGGTATGTGTTTTATGGTAAAGTCATGAGAGTTGTGTCCCTTTGTGTAACAATGCATATTTGTCATATATGTGATGCTATCTTTCTCTTTGAAATAAACGTGCTATGGATATAGATGTGTTTTTGTTGCTCTTAAGCAAATATAACTTTTAGTGTAAGCCACATTGTACATGTATATGTCCCCTCATGTATGTAAAATAGTGGAGGACATATTCCATGTAACAGGCTATTATTTGAACTTGGAATTATTTTTAATTATGGAATTTGCTTGATTTCTTGTTATTGAAATTTTTAATAACTTCCATGATTATTCTGTACTGAAATGTTCTGTGCTGCGCACAACACTTTCTATCACAAAGAAAATAGTATATTTTCAAAAGAATGTACTGTGCCGCGCACAACACTATCTAACCAAAATACATTGTATGGAAAGTGTTATTAACCGCTCAAAAGATTATAATATCAAATAAACATGGAATTTATTAAAAATTTTAAACACAAGAAATTATGCAAATTCCATAATTAAAAATAATTCCAAGTTCAAATAATAGCCTGTTATGTATTCATGAGATATATATACATGTACATGTATGTCTTACCTTTAACATGTTTATCATGTTTATGTACTTTTGAAAGCAAATGTTGAAATTAAAATGGAAATACTTTAGCATGTACATGATGTAAACTACACACAACATTCAAAGTCAACGAACCATGACTGAATGTGCAGGACCAAGATTCAAATGACCAGCTGTGTGTGGAAATGAGAACTGCTCATTTTTAAAAATCAAAAGTCAACTTTTTGCATGTTTTGTGTGCATATTGCATGCGACATTTCTCATGTTTCTGTAATTTTTACTTTTTCATTTGAGACTTCACCTGTTGATATATGAGGGTCTCACTAATTAGCAACAAGAAGCACCAAGAAGCTACAAGAAGAATTATTAAGCATGTTTAGTGACAAGAAAACAAATTTAGTGGCATACACAAGTAGCCTCAAGAAATCTGACTATTAATTATTTCAAATAAATAAATATTATAAATTACTTCATTGTACCTAATATCATGCTTATCATGCTTATTGCAAAAAGTAAAACCCTGATGGGTTAAAATGCAAACATTACATGAATTACAGCTACAATGTCATGAATGTATGTTCATGTACATACAATGACATAAGAAACATACAACACATGAATAAAGTTCTTCATGAGTCAGGTTACATGTAATCATGTTAATAATCATACAATTATTATAAGTATATAGATAATTTTATATGCTAAATTTGTCTTGTTCAATGCTAATTTTTCCTTTTTTATGCCTCTCGCCACCAAGGATTTATAATCTAATATATATGTATATATGTCCTTCTTGACACTAATTAGTGAGACCCAATTGAATGAATGTTTTGTGTATCTTTTCTTTACAGCCGGTATACATGGTATATTAAGGTACAATTTTAGTTAGATGAATATTTATATTTTGACTTCTTTAATTGACTGAGTATCAGAGTATAAATAACTTTTGTGTTTAAAACCAATTTATTTCATATATATAGAATATTCTTGTATAAATTCATTAATACTCTGCATTATTAAGCACACAACACAAAGCAATATTGCATGTTATGATTTATGACTGATTGATTCGGATTACAAAAGTTCACTATAAAAAAGAGTTACGCACCCTTGAATTTTGCGCCTTAAAAAAATCCTGGGGAGAACACTGAAGTATGTCGGAAGACCTGCATAATGAAAACTGATTAAAAGTAACCAATAGCTATAATTCTCTGATGAAACCTATAAGATTTCCGTTGCCTTTTTGCAAATGAGTGCAAAATTGGTACTGTGAGTCACAGTGTGACTTACATGTAACTGGGACTTAATAATAATTATCATGATTAAACTAACACTGTCACTCTCTAAACAAACTGCTGCATCGATAAATAGCGCAGGTAAAGTCTTGTTCTAATGACTGTGATGTAGATATTATTACATTGATTGGTGAAACGGTTTCCAGTCCTGTTAATATAATAGTCCCAGGATGTAAACATGTAGGCATTTTGAGGCAGAAAAAACAAAAGTAAATTACTCACGATTTACGCCAATATTCATCTTTAGAATCTGGAGGACCTGGTAATAGTGGAACACGAAAACTTTTCTCATTCCATGTACCATCATACATATCATACAACAAAGAAGTTGCAGTCTTGGATGGTACCGATGAAAAGTCATCAAAATTTAAAGCCTGTAATCCACTTGGCATACAAGAAAACAAATGATCACTAATTTTTTTCACTCTCTCATCAATTAATACTTCATAATCATAACTGAGTCTAAATATTTTAAAACTGTTTATTATGTCCATTGGTGTGTATGCTATCGACAACACAGCTGTAGTCTGCAGCTGATTCAAGTGGTTATTATCCCAATTTGATGTACATGTTGGGACCTTCGTTGGAGCTGACTCCCTTTCACATTCTGAACTGGAGGACTGTCGATCAACTTTATCCCTTAATCTACTCATGCTTTAAATTGTCAAATTTGGTTCACAAGCCATCTTCTGTTTTTGCAGGGGAATATAGTAAGGGGAGGGAAACTAATTGATAATATGCTCTGAAGATCTTATGTATGTATGTTCTGTATCTCCCTCTTTAAGTAGGAGCACCACCAGGGTTAATGTGTAAAAAGGAAGACATTTAACACACTGTATCGGTACAGGTTTAAAGTGAACCTATTGCGACTTTATCATATTAAACGACTAGGCTAAATTTCAGAGATTTTCGAAAAATAAATCTTATCTTGCCATTGGTTTGAAAACATTTACGTCAAAATGACGATAAGTTATAACATGAATATTCAGTATATATTTATACTCTATTATTCCAAGGATTTGTATAGTTGATTATTCTAAATTATAAAGGTCAATATACGGTTTTGTGTACCAACTTACTAACGCGTATCAATTACAGCCATGTATAATGTAATAGTTTAGGAGTCACCATAACATCTGATCCAATCTAATTAAAATATTGATCTCTGATTACGTTATACTACATATATGCAATATGGACTAGACCTAATTCTTTACGATTATTAGAATGATATATATTTATATGTAAAAGTGGGAAATTAAGATATTTGTACAACTGATTAGTGGATAAGGTACATCCTACGTTTGATTTAGCAAGAATTTGGATTGATCGTTTGTCAACGACAATTCATAGTAATGAGGGAATTTTTTGTTAATTTTATTTGACATTGTGATATTTTTTGTTGTTGTTATTTGTTTGTGCATCCTAATGAAGTGTCCTGAATTTGGGTCAGTGCTATATGGTATAGAGGCATTTGCCGCATGCATATCTAGGTTGTCCAAACTTCAAAGGTGTCATAGCTTTGATATATTGGTTTGGATATAGTTTCGAGACAAAACTTTTTGCAGGAGGGGGTGTGTGTCACAGGATATATGTATCTATTTTGTTTCATTATTAAACATATTGTTTTATTTGTGTTTTCAGTGTTATCCCAGTGGGCACTCAACGTTGTGACAACGTTGAAATTTGGTTGAAATATGGTCGTGACGTTGATCGACCTAAATTCAACGTTGATCTAATGTCAGGGTATTCAACGTTGACTTCACAACGTTGTTTCAACGTTGAATTTACGTCGTTAAAATCAACGTTTAAACAACAACGTTAATTCAACGTTGGGTTAACGTCAGTCAATCTCGACAGAAAAATCTTATTGTCAAAATTGAAGGGTACAGATATATATTGGATGAGCAGATCGAACAAGGAGCAGTGCTGCAGTGTTATAAACGATTGGATAATAAGAGTCTAATCTAGAATTTATAATACTTATAAGGGGGTCCACTGACTGCCATAAGCGTGAGGGGGTTTCCTCCTGTCATGCTTCCATGATCCCTATATAATCAATCATTTTTTTCCACAAAAAAGGGGTAGACCGAATTGCATTGTTTATGCATGGAAATGAGTTTTGGACAAGAACAAGTGGTCAGGAGACATCACCAATAACAAATCAACTTTTTCAAATTAATTTTGTTTTGTGATTATTTTTCAAGTATCTTTAAAAAAATAAATTCTAACCAATTGTTAAGAAGATCTAATTTTGGTTTATTAATTATCTATATTTTGGGAGATCTCAAAACCTGTTTATGCTATTTAAATTATATGTATATCTGTATAAATATGATATATTCTTAGTTTATATATATATTTTTTTAAAATCAAATCGATTTTTTTTAATTGCTTTCATTAAATTAAATAAATAGGTGAAATTATTCGATATATTTATTTAATTATTTTTACCGAATGATATTTAATATATAAACTTAAAATATCATCGATGTACAATGTAATCATAATAATTGAGAAGTTTTTAAATTTTCGCGGTTTTTCAACTGGAGTTCCGAATATTTACATTTGGATGCGCACGCAAGCACGCGCACCTCTTTTTAACATCCGTTTAGAAAAATTTGAAAATCATTCTCGAGAAATTATCGCACCAGACTGATGAACAAATAGAGAACAACTGCGTCTAATGAATATAAAGAAGATAGAAGACTTTTCTGTATAAACCTCTTGATATTAGAGTAAGTCTATTTTACAGTTAAATTAACGAAGAATCATAATATAAACAAACACATTCAAATTATTTATCAGATTATCTGCATGTTTACCTTCACAGAAATATGAGAAGGTCTTATCTTACTGAATCTAATTCAGTTTCATGTCAAAACATGATTGCATATATCCTCTAATTAGCAAACTAACATAACACATATCTAGCCATGCACAGAGTCAGTAATATCAGAAAATAGGGGAGGGGGTGTCATCGAAAACTAGCCATTCGTTCCAATACAACTCGATATGGTGTGTCTGACACACATAGAAATGGTCTGCTCTTAAACACTGTTTTGGTCTTTTAGATTTTTTCGTTAAATATCTCTCATCTTTGATAGTTTTATCTGTATATGAACATTTTGGTTATTGCAAAACACAGATCTGGTTTAAAGGATTCATGCTTTGTCTTGTTATTCATGCAAGCTGGTACAATTGTTTCAAATGAACATTCTGGCTTGTAAAACAAAAGTACACAACTTTATTTATGTAATTCAAATTTATGTTATTTCTTTTCCATGCTTTCAGATGCTGTTCTAGCCTGCCACAAAGAGACACCAGAATCCAAAATATCCGAGCAGTGATCAGGACATTTGAAGTGTGCCCCACAGAGAGCAGAAGGAGTTTCTAGGCCAAAAGAATAAATCATTACAACAAAATAAATTTTTCATTTTAAAACCTCTTTTTTTAATTTCTACAGTTAATTTAGTGCCAGTAAAAAAAGGCAGTGAAATTTAGTTATTTGGTGTATCTTTTTTTCTCCGGTTTACTCAATTGTATCGGGTGTATAGATAATGATTAAATGAGTAAACAGCGTGGTGATGGTATGGTTTGTTCAAATGCCTTCAAGATAAATTTTAAAAAACATACGGTATACCCTCAAAAAGTCAAATTTCAGATCAACAAGTATCAATAAAAATGAAAAAAAGACAATAAAATAGAAGTAAATACATGAAATATCGGATTACAAAAACTTAAAATGAGAACATCTTTTTTTAATGGTCCTGCTATGTATTCACATAAAACAAAGGAGGCATTTTGTGTCACTGTGTCAAATTTGCTGCATTTACATAATTTTGTATCAGTTGGAAAACTTGATCAACCAGAATCAAACCAGTGTGCTGTAGTAAGTTTTTCTTTTTTTCCTTTGCTTTGAGAAATTGATGTGCTAGAAAAGTAAGCTTTGTTAATATTGATATATTTGGTTTCAAATAAAATTTTGATATTGTAGCTGTCTCTATTCTTTGTTTCTGATTGTTATTGTCTACTATTCTCTTTTGGAGTCCCTTGTTGAAAAAGGAACTGTTGATAGACACCAACTTGAAAGTGGCTTTTTCATTTCATAATTCAGGTATCTTGTTATTGTATTTGAACACGTGCCAATAAGGATTAATGTACACCCCAAAACCATCACTTCAACCAAGTTGAACATACAAATGACTCAACTACATGTACAACCTAACTCGACCTGATTTCAACCTAGACCCGACCTGATTTCAACCTAACTCGACCTGATTTCAACCTAAACCCGACCTGATTTCAACCTAGACCCGACCTGATTTCAACGTCACTGGACCCGATTTCAACATGTTATCAACGTCAATACAACGTTGAAATTACAACGTTGATTCAACGTCAGAATTTCAACGTCATTACAACTTTCAAAACTAACCCAAGTTTCAACGTTGTAACAACGTTGAAGACTGACTTTGGATCAACGTTGACACAACGTTTTGTGCCTGCTGGGATATGTTTCACATTCATATCATATTCATATTTCATATTCATGTTTCTGGACGATTGACGAAAAATGGTTTTGCGCTGCGTATTTTGAAACAAAAGGTAGCTTAGTACGCTATGTTTGGCTTTACATACTGAATATTTAAATTAGTACAATAGAAAGTTAAAGCGATTCTTTATTATTATTTAAACAATATATATTTATATTCAAATGGCCTGAGTTATGCATAAACTCACAGTGCGTCAATATTAACCATATATATACATGTATACTAACACAATAACTTTGAGAGTTAGTCCCTGGTCAGTATTACACTCAGGAGGGCGAAGACGAAAGACACCACTGCAGGTACTTTTAACTTTATTTATTCTTTTAGCCATGTTTAAAATACTTCAATTAAAGTAAAGTTACTTTAGTATTTCAAATATATAGAATTCAATATGGATTGAAAGCTGCATTTTGGTATGCAAGTTAATATCAGAATAAAGCTCCTTTGCTTGCAAATATTTCAGTCAAATATATTGTGCATATTTATTAGAACACAATTGTAAACTTAGTTTACAATTTGTATACTTGCAGATTAATATAATAAAGTATCTTAAAATTGGACGACTCAGTTAATGCAGAAAATGGCCCACACTTATTACCACGCCTAAAGTCTTTGTGGTTTATGGCGACTTAATCTTCACCCAAGTTGGCGATATTGGTTTCCTATTTTCTGTGACAATAACTTGCCCTTATGAAACTCCAATCTCCAACACAAAACATATACATCAATTGAAATGTCTTTTTGCCCATCTTAATTCTATACTTTAATAAAATTCTTCACTGAGCAAACCCTGAACAGTTGACACTGTCTGAATCTGGATTCAAATAAATGTTGTCATAGTTCTTTAAAATCTATTGTACAAAACTGTGCATATAGGATTTCTTTTTAAATCTTTTCGAAATATTTGGAATTTTTTGTGAAAAAAATAAATATAAACCCCTTTAAGAAATTGGAGACAAAAAGCCATCCGACCCCCCTTGGAGTAATTTCCTCCCAACTCAATCCCCGTTTTTCCTTTGTAGTATTGAAGGAACCTGGTTGATTTTTTTCGGGTTTCGTATGGATAGTAAACCCGGTAAATTGTAACAAAACCCTGCGGTTGAAAGTTGGCCACGGTTCGTTTTATCGAAAAAAGGGGGCGGCTGAGCGGCACAAATTAAAATTATTCATGTCTGTTTCAGCTTCCTACTTAAAGAAACATTATCTCAATTGAATGTTATTTTGTAATGTTAATTCGATGACAATGACTACAAAATGCTTTATTAAGCGACATTGTTTTTGAAGCGAGTAACAAACTGTCGTCATTTGCCCGCGGTTTTATCTTTCGGTTTTCTCGGGACATATCGTCATGATAGTGATAAGCCATATATACCGAATGGACTGCAAAGATTTGTTAAGATGAATTATTTCATATCGGTTGAGAATAAGATTTTCTTATTGGATAAAAAGGGGTCACATGACATTCATTAATCTTCAGTAATAAATTCCATCGGTCATTAACAGAACAAAACGGACCAGAAAACCGGTCGTTAATGAACTTTTACATGATATGGACCGGTGGGGCGTGGTTTACGTCTGATAATGACCGTTGGGGCGTGGTTTCCGTTTGATATTGACTGTTGGGGCGTGGTTTCTCTGTTAATGACCGATGGGGCGTGGTTTCTCTGATTAGAAAGATGTACCTTTTATAAAACATGTTACTGTTTTTAATATAACATTTAAGTTGTTGAATTGTTAATTATATTTTTTCGTTAATTGTAAAATTAAAGAGAACTTAATTAAGAATTTATATACTGAAAAATCGCACTAAAATGAATGGCAGTATTACTACGACTGGTCTTCACTCTTTACTATAGAAATCGTACAACTACTCGAGTTCGCTTTAGGCGTTTTGAATTTATGAGAATTTTCCAAAACATGGTTTCTCAATGAAATAAACATAATAGTTCTTGAAAAACTGGTCATTATCGTGATACATGGACTGCCCGTAGGACAGTGGTATTGACTGCGACAGCAATAATGACCTCGCCTTCGGCTCAGTCATTATCACTATCTTAGTCAATACCACTGTCCTGTGGGCAGTCCATGCATATATCACGATAATGACCAGTTTTTCAAGAACTATTATATAATTCTAATTGGTTTAAAAAGTCACGTGTGAAATCGTCAGAAGTGAAACTACATATTGATAGTTGTTAGGTCTCATATGTAGTATAACGTAATCAGAGATCAATATTTTAATTAGATTGCATCTGATCTAAAGTGGGGAGCTCATTTTATAAATAACATCGGTCAGAAAGCGAATGCGACAATAGGATTCCTAAAACGAAATCTAAACATAGCTAACAGCGAGATCAAGGAAAAGGCATATACAGCTTTTATTCGACCAACAGTTGAATATGCGAGCTCAGTTTGGGATCCTCATCTACAAAAAGACAAACATAAACTAGACATGGTACAGCGTAGATGCGCAAGGTATGTAACAAACAGGTACCACAACACATCATCAGTTGAATCCATGCTACAAAAACTAAAATGGCCAACACTATATAGAGGAGTGTTGTTCCCCAAAAAAATGCTAGACTAACCCTCTTATACAAAATCTCAAATAAGGAAGTAAAGGTTGATGCTGGCGACAAACTAATACCACCAGACAGATTATCAAGACATATGAATACTCACTCTTTCCAAATACCATCATGCAAGACCAGTACCACGAAAGAGCCCTTCTATCCACGTACAGTAAGAGATTGGAACACATTACCTGCCTCTGTGACCGCTGCATAAAGTCTTGAATCGTTCAAGAGCCTACTGCATGCACATTAAAATTTCAAGTCCCATGTTTTTATTTGCACCATGTATAAATGTTATGTAAAGCACAACATTTTCATTTTTGTTTAAAATTTTTTTTTTATTCACTTGTTAAGTTTGCAAGCGCACACCGAACAGTGACAGGATACGTTAACGATGTATTGGGGTGTAGGGGAATAAAATTGGTTATATCCCTTTTTATTTTGTCAATAAACTCTATGATAAAAAACCGTTGGTCAAGATACTGGTAGATTGTGTATTAGCTTTGATACTGTAATGATGTGATATTCCTTGAAGTCTCGAATCTGTAAAGATTCTGGAGGAGCTTGTTTTTAAAGTTCATATGTTTTTAACTTTGTCAATGTGTCTTAATTCGAAGTAATGTACATTGGGGAGGGGGGTCCTTTATCGGGACTCCAGGATCGGGTGTTTTTAAGCTAGGGATTTCGGGATTGATCCTTTCGGGATCCGGGAATTCTTTTTTTTCGAATTTCGGAATGTAGGGATTTAAATTTCTTTAAATTCGGGACCTCGGGATTTCGTGTTTTTAAGCCCGGGATTTCGGGATCAGGACCGCTCCGACCCCCCCCCCCCCCCCCTCTCATTTGTAAAAAAACTTGTAAATATATCGCGCATTATTTAGTTCATGGGATTTACCATAGGATACATTGTGATATGTCGTGCCATATTTGGCTATGTCCGTCCGTCTGTGTCGGTGTTGTTCCTCCATTCGGTCACGTTACATTATGTTTAAATTAGGATCATGATTTATATAATAGTTCTTGAAAAACTGGTCATTATCGTGATGCATGGACTGCCCGTAGGACAGTGGTATTGACTGCGACAGCGATAATGACCTCGCCTTCGGCTCAGTCATTATCACTATCTTAGTCAATACCACTGTCCTGTGGGCAGTCCATATATCACGATAATGACCAGTTTTTCAAGAACTATTATGTTTATTTCATTGAGAAACTATGTTTTGGAAAATTCTCATAAATTCAAAATACCTAAGGCGAACTCGAGTAGTTGTACGATTTCTATGGCAAAGAGTGAAAACCAGTCGTAGTAATACTGCCATTCATTTTAGTGCAATTTTACAGTATATAAATACTTAATCAAGTTCTTTTTAATTTTATAATTAACAAAAACATATGATAAACAATTCAAGAACTTAAATATAATATTAAAAATAGGAACATGTTTTATAAAAGGTACATCTCTCTAAACAGAGAAACCACGCCCCACCGGTCATTAACAGAGAAACCACGCCCCAACGGTCATTATCAGACGGAAACCACTCCCAACGGTCATTATCAGACGGAAACCACGCCCCACCGGTCATTATCATGTAAAAGTTCGTTAACGACCGGTTTTCTGGTCTGTTTTGTTCTGTTAATGACCGATGGAATTTATTACGGAAAAATAATGAAGTGTCATGTGACCCCTTTTTATTCAATAAGAGAATCTTATTCTCAACCGATATGAAATAAATATGGTTATAAGTTGGCAACATATAAAAAAAAAGACCTTGAATAAATGTGTTTCCGTTGTGCACATATTTTTGTACATTATTAACGAATTGGTGACAGTTAATTTGCATTCTACCTGCAATGCTATTTTATAGTGTCATCAGGTCGTAGTATCCGAACTGTTTGCATGATTGTTCTTTTTTAAAAAGAAGTAACTTGTTACTCTTGAGCCAGTGAGCCTGTTAATATATGGATGCATAATTTACCTTGTTAGTTTGTGCTTATGACAGCACCATAGACAAAAGAGTGTTTTATTCCAGTTTTCCGTATAATCTTAGGACCACTTCGTATTTGTCAGTCTAGATACTAGCTTTTGATCATAAACAAGATTCTATCCAAGTTTGGTACAAATCCAGGACAGTTTAAGAAAGTTAAAACAAATTTTAAAACTTTACCAAAGAGTGAATAATTATATAATGTTTACTGGCAGAAAAAGAAAATAGATATAGGAAAATGTGGTACATGTATGAGTGCCAATGAGACAACTCTCCATCCAAATAACAATTTATAAAAGTAAACCATTATAGGTCAAGGTACGACCTTTCAACTCCATTTATAAGTAAAATACGTATAAACAGGTTTTATTTTTATTACAAAATCTACTTCTGGATACTACATTTATCTAGTGATCATAAACAAGCTTCTGTCCAAGTTTGGTACAATTGAAATCCAGGATATTCAGTTAAGATCAAAATTATTAAAATTTCAAAAAATCTATACCACAGAGTGAATATATGTGGACGGCGCTGTCAACAAGGAAGACGATGGAATGTAGGAGCGCTATGTCTCGCTTTTGCGACAATAGTCGCAGGCTTGACAAAAAGAAGATGTGGAATGATTGCCAATGAAACTATTCTCCACAAGAGACCAAAATCACACCGAAATTAACAACAATATGTCACCGTACGGCCGTCGTCAATGAAGCACCGAAATGACAAATGTAAAACAATTAAAATAGTATAAGTGCTTCTCAAAATAATGATCGAAAAACAAGTATGTAACACAACAACTAACGAAAACCACTGAATTACAGGCTCCTGACTTGGGACAGACACATTATATATACACAGAATGAGAGGTTAAACATGTATGCATGCACCATCACCTGGGCTATGCGGTATGGGCTTTGCTCATTGTTGAAGGCCTTACGATGATTTAAAGTTGTTGATTTCTGTTTTATTTGGTCTCTTGTGGATAGTCGTCTCATTGGCAATTATATCTCATCTTTTTTATATGGTGGAATATTCCAATAAAGAACAAATCTTAAAAATCAGTTGAAAAAAGCTAAACTTGTCAGATTGATACAAATAGAAATACATCTAACAAAAGCACAGACTATACTACATGTATCTTTTCATTTGCTATTCTCTTTGCATATACCGTAGCGGGTTATTTTCTCGGGTGTAAAATTTCGCGATTTTCATTGAATAAGTTATACGAAATATTTTGGCGGTTATTATTTTGGCGTTTTCAAAAAAAATTATCAATACCTTTGCAAGAGCATTTATCACCAGTTGGCGGCATTTATTTTTGGCGATTTTGTTCTATCCGCGAAAATAAGCGAAAATTTACACCCTGCGAAAATAACCTGCTATACGGTATTTCATAAACAGGATACCTCCACCCTTTTACCACAACCTGTGATATATTCCAGCTGAGGATTCGGTCATTTTGTAAGGGGATTATAATCACAGGAACACTCCCTAGATCTGCCAATGATTTCACGGGTTTTATTGTGTTTATGTTTTTTTTCAATTTGAGGAAAAAGACAGTCGATTTCTTTTTAGGTTTTCTAAGCGCGGATTTTAATTGTGACATGTCAGCAGGCAGATGCATGTAAAGAGCACTGTTTACACTAATAAAAACACTGAGTATAAAACTCAAACACAGACTGTATGTACGGAATTTCCAATTTTACTTTGTTTCCTGTAATTCTTTTTTATTTTTGTGTTCCAAGAACAGAATTCAAACACTCATAACACCCAGCTAACTACTTTTTCATGTTATATATGTCTCTGCTGGGGCATAACATATTGTGAGCAGGTACACTGTCAAGGTTGTAAAGCATAAATTATCTTCAATGATAAACATGAGGTTCCCCGGAGTAATAAGCAATATCTTCTCTGTCAAACCTGACATCCGTCCAGATACCCATGATAAAATTCCAATAGAAAGATACCAGGACAGGTTCATATAGGAAAGCTGTGAAGACTGTTCACCGTATACTAGTATATACCATGGCCAACCATTGTCCTCAGTGTAAGCAAGTACGAGTTATCGCGCATGATTTTTATGTCTTATCCGTCTGATCAGTCTTTTCTGTGTGTGATATCTTATCAAGACAACATGTTGAGTTTGTAAAGACAATGTTGACACTCGTAAATAATTCGACGACCCTAAGTAAACAATATTATAAATATATGACACTGTAGCAAGCTAGGTTCCGCGGCATGAATACGAGTTGTATAAACTGACTTTATTTCCGAAAGATATACAATTCGATTTTACCGAATATCAAACCATGCACACAAAATAAAAAGTCGAAAAAGAACTAAAATGAGATCATGATTATTAAACATATATATATTTATCCTGCAATTAGGTGTCCTACTATACAGATACAGCCCTACAGATATCGCTATGCTGTATCTGTATACTATACAGATATCGCTTTAAAGCTCCGCCCACTGCCGGACTGAGTATTGTTTGAACATGTGTGACCTCAGAATGTGTATTCTAGTTGCATTCCCATGACGATGCCAATTGTCAATTTCAAACTTGAAAGTGTATGATTGTGTTAGAAAATCAACCATGTCAATTTCAACATGCATGTTTAGTGAATGTCAAGTCTGAAGCGTAGGACAACTCGTACACTTCTGTTTCAAATTTGACAATGTTTTGTTATTTGTTTTTACTGTTGAAATTAGTTGTTATTTTAAAATAGATAATTATTCACCTTGTGCGATGTATTATTGTTGACCATTCGAGATTCTTTTTTTGCGAACCCGTCTTCAGCGTAATGTGTGATTTTGATATTACTACTCGGGCCTCAAGGGAACACAAATCGGAAAAAGTGCTAAATATGTTAGTTTTTGTGTCTTTCAAAACACAAACAATATACAGAATTAATTTCAGGATAAAGACAATAACTGTTTAGTGTCTTTAAATATCAGCTGTATTTGTACTCGGCTCAAAACAGGTGTAGTGGCTCGCTAAAAGCTCGCATACACCTTGTTTCCTAGCCTCGTACAAATACAGCTGATATTTAAAGACACTAAACAGTTATTGTCTATATATCTTTCGACGTAAACCCGAATACGAGACAGCGTAGAATTTGAATACACATTCACAAACTCATTGCAACCGTGATTTTGCTTTTTTTTTATTAAAAGAATAAAATTAATTCATTCTTTATTAAAAGAACAAATTCAGTCTCTGCTTTTACTCAGTATTTTATTTTCAGTTACCTCCCAGAATTGTTTGTTCTTTTCAGCCATGATTTCTGAGAGACATTAAAATTGGCCTTCAACACTATATGCTTAATAGTACGTTTGCCCGCGACGATGCAGTTTAATAGTACTTTTGCCCGCGACGATGCAGTTTGTTTATAAATCACAATGGAAAACATGTTACAGTACATAAAAGTATTGTTTAAATAGTTTTAATTTTGCTATGTGAAAAAAAGACAAATGTCGTATTAATAATGAATAAGCCGAGTATAAGTGTACAGCTAAATTTCCAAATTTCTTTAAAAATGTCTTTAATTAAGACAAAAAGTTTAACGGTGTGAAAAGCAGCGTCTTCTATGTAAAATAAATTTGCAGACTTTGGCACTTCAATCACATTCACTGGCTACCTATAGTACAATAACCGCGCTGAAGTACGTCCATTATTCATAGTTCATTATTCATTATTCAATAATGAATAATGAAATAGTTCACTATTCACTATTCAATATTGAAAAATGAATAATGAACAATGAAATGGTTTATGTTTCATTATTCAAATTGAAGCGGTGAATAGAGAAAAAAATATAAAAAAAATTGACTGTGACACTATAGCTATATTTTGATTCGAAATGACCATAAGACGGTTGACGGAGGACCTAAATGCCACAATATGCCTAAAAGTGAGGAAATATAAAAAAGACGATGTGGTATGATTGCCAATGAGACAAATATCCAGAAAGACCACAATGACACAGACATTAACAACTATAGCTCACCGTACAGCCTTCAACAATGAGTAAAGCCCATACCGCATAGTCAATTGTTAAAGGATCCGCAAACAATATTAGAAGACTTAAATGCCAAAATACGCGTGAAAAAAAAAGAAATAGCCAATTTTGAATAATGAAATGGATATTTTGAATAATGGAATGGAGTGCGGCGACCCTTTAGCCCCTAATTATAGATAAATCTTATACCTCATTCGACAGCTGATTACAAGAGGAACAAAATGTATATAGTTAATATGTTCCCCAACGAATATTAGAAGACCTAAATGCCAAAATACCCGTGAAAATTAAGAAATAGCCAATTTTGAATAATGAAATGGATATTTTGAATAATGAAATGGACTGCTGCGACCCTTTAGCCCCTACTTATAGATAAACCTTATACCTCATTCGAAAGCTGATTAAAAGAGGAACAAAATGTATATAGTCAATATGTTCCTTAACGAATATAAGAAGACCTAAATGCCAAAATACGCGTGAAAATTAAGGAATAGCCAATTTTGAATAATGAAATGGATATTTTGAATAATGGAATGGACTGGTGCGACCCTTTAGCCCCTAATTGTAGATAAACCTTATACCTCATTCGAAAGCTGATTACAAGAGGAACAAAATGTATATAGTCAATGTGTTCCGTAACGAAAATTAGAAGACCTAAATGCCAAAATACGCGTGAAAATTAAGGAATAGCCAATTTTGAATAATGAAATGGATATTTTGAATAATGGAATGGACTGCTGTGACCTTTAGCCCCTTATTGTAGATAAACCTTATACCTCATTCGAAAGCTGATTACAAGAGGAACAAAATGTATATAGTCAATATCTTTCGAAACGAATATAAGAAGACCTAACTGCCAAAATACGCGTGAAAATTAAGAAATAGCCAATTTTGAATAATGGAATGGATATTTTGAATAATGGAATGGACTGCGGCGACTCTTTAGCCCCTAATTGTAGATAAACTTTATACTTCATTCGAAGGCTGATTACAAGAGGAAAAAAATATATATAGTCAATATGTTCCGCAACGAATATTAGAAGACCTGATTGCCAAAATACGCGTGAAAATTAAGAAATAGCCAATTTTGAATAATGAAATGGATATTTTGAATAATGGAATGGACTGCGGCGACCCTTTAGCCCCTATTATAGATAAACCTTATACCTCATTCGAAAGTTGATTACGAGAGGAACAGAATGTATATAGGCAATTTGTTCCGCAACGAATATAAGAAGACCTAAATGCCAAAATACGCGTGAAATTAAGAAAAAGTCCATTTTGAATAATGAAATGGATATTTTGAATAATGGAATGGACTGCGGCGACCCTTTAGCCCCTATTATAGATAAACCTTATACCTTATTCGAAAATTGTTTACAAGAGGAACAACATGTATATAGTGAATATGTTCCGCAACGAATATTAGAAGACCTAAATACCGAAATACGCGTGAAAATTAAGAAATAGTCAATTTTGAATAATGAAATGGATATTTTGAATAATGGAATGGACTGCTATGACCCTTCAGCCCCTAATTACAGATAAACCTTATACCTCATTCGAAAATTGTTTACAAGAGGAACAAAATGTATATAGTCAATATGTTCCGCAACAAATATTAGAAGACCTGATTGCCAAAATACGCGTGAAAATTAAGAAATAGCCAATTTTGAATAATGAAATGGATATTTTGAATAATGGAATTAAGTTCGGCGACCCTTTAGCCCTTAATTATAGATAAACCTTATACCTCATTCGAAAACTGATTACAAGGGGAACAACATGTATACAGTGAATATGTTCCGCAACGAATATCTGAAGACCTAAATACCGAAATACGCGTGAAAATTAAGAAATAGGCAATTTTGAATAATGAAATGGATATTTTGAATAATGGAATGGACTGCTATGACCCTTCAGCCCCTAATTACAGATATATATTATACCTCAATCGAAAGCTTATCAAAAGAGGAACAAAAGGTATATAGTCAATATGTTCCGCAACGGATTTTACAGGAGTAACAAAGGACTTAAATCTCGAAATACGCATGAACATTGAGAAATAACTTATTTTGAATAATGGAATGGACGGCTGCAACCCTTCAGTCCCTAATCAAGGCAAAATTTATACACTAAATTAAAGCTTATTCATAGAGGAATAAACTGAGTATAAACGATATGTGCCGCAATTGACCATTAGAGGGTTTACGGAGGATCAAATGCCAAAATACGCGTGAAAATTAAGAAATAGCCAATTTTGAATAATGAAATAGATATTTTGAATAATGGAATGGAATGCTGTGACCCTTTAGCCCTTAATTATAGATAAACCTTACACCTCATTAGAAAGCTTATTACGAGAGGAACAAAATGTATATAGTCAACATGTTCCTCAACACATATTAGAGGAGTAACGAAGGACTTAAATATTAAAATACGCTTGAACATTAAGAAAAAGCTTATTTTGAATAATGGAGTGGACTGCTGCAACCATTCAGTCCCTAATCAAGACATTCTTTGTGGAAGAAAGAAACACAAAAAAAAAAAAACAAGAGTGCACACGCTGAAATGTCTCGCCTTCTTTACTAATCATTGATATCATTTTGATAGTCTTAAATATAAAGCTTTATTACAACTGTCACATAAACTCAACAGAAACCAAGAAAATGAAACATTGATCAATTAACCATGAAAATAAGGTCAAGGTCAGATGAACCATGCCAGGCAGACATGTACATCTGACAATTCATCAATACAACAAATATAGTTGACCTATTGCTTATAAATTAAGAAAAACCGACCAAAACACAAACACATAGCACTTAGCAAAGAACCGTGAATATGAGGTCAAGGTCAAATAAAACCTGCGCGACTTACATAATTTTCTTATAGATAAGTATGTAGATAATTTCCATACACCAACTATAGTTGACCTAATGCATATAGTATTAGAAAATAGACCAAAACTCAAAAACTTAACTTTGACCACTGAACCATGAAAATGAGGTCAGGGTCAGATGACACCTGTCAGTTAGACATGTACACCTTACAACCATTCCATACACTAAATATAGTAGACCTAGGCCTATTGCATATAGTATTAGAAAAATAGACCAAAACTCAAAAACTAACTTTGACCACTGAACCATGAAAATGAGGTCAAGGTCAGATGACACCTGTCAGCTAGATATGTACACCTAACAATCATTCCATACACCAAATATAGTAGACCTATTGCATATAGTATAAGAAAAACAGAACAAAACACAAAAAACTTAACTATAACCACTGAACCATGAAAATGAGGTCAAGGTAAGATGAAACCTGCCAGTTGGACATGTACACCTTACAGTCCTTCCATACACGAAATATACTAGACCTATTGCTTATAGTATCTGAGATAAAGACTTGAACACCAAAACTTAACCTTGTTCACTGATCCATGAAATAAGGTCGAGGTCAAGTGAAAACTGTCTGACGGACATGATGACCTTGCAAGGTATGCACATACCAAATATAGTTATCTTATTACTAATAATAAGAGAGAATTTAACATTACAAAAAATCGTAACTTTCAAGTAGTCACTGAACCATGAAAATGAGGTCAAAGACATTGGACATGTGGCTGACGGAAAGTTCGTAACATGAGGCATCTATATATAAAGTTTGAAGCATCCAGGTCTTCTACCTTCTAAAATATAAAGCTTTTAAAAAGTAATCTAACACCGCCGCCGACGCCGCCGCCGGATCACTATCCCTATGTTGAGCTTTCTGCAACAAAAGTTGCAGGCTCGACAATAAAAATTCACAAATAGAAAAAACACAATGGATTTTACGATTACAAATATGTCTGATCAGAGATAGAATACGGCGCAAGAGGTATAAATTCTGGGAAAAAAAAGTGGACGCTGTTAAGGCCAATCAAGAACAGCGCTGCAATGATGAGGAAATTCTCAAATGGCAAGGAGTAGGGCCGGACTCATCATGGAATGTCAATGACATTAAAGATGTTGACACGAAGTAAAAGTCTGCAAAATTATAACCTTGTGCTCGAAAGGGGAAACTATTCGCACATGGGAATGTGAGAGATTAAACAAGCAGCTTTCTACCGTCTTGGCAAAGAGAGAGACCGATAAAACTGTGCAATTTTTTAGCTATGAGATTAACAAATCCAGACACACCGGGTACGTTTCACGACTTTCTTATTTTTCATAAGGATGTAGGATCGAGAGTGTTAGGATATGTTTTGTAGGCCCCAAAACTGGGTCTGAAAACCAGTGAACTGGGTATGGTGATTTTGGGGTGACCTAAATTGATTTTTTTTATTGTTAGGATAAAGACATGAATTCAATAGTGAACATGGAGTTAGTAGTTGAAAACGTCAAAGCCCTGAGAGGTATAGCCAAAATGAACCACCTTCGAGGGTATTCCCGGTTGAGGAAAGATCAGTTGGTTGAGAGGTGATAGAAACGAAGACAAATCTTAAATTTCATCGTCGTCCCAAACCCCAGACGAGGAAGGAGATTATCACCCAGACAAAACAACTTGGGTTGAAAGGGGTTAGCAGGCTGTCGATAGATCGACTGCTAAAGAAGGTGCAGGAAAAGATTTGGGAAGATAGGAAAGCTATTGGGGATAACATTGAAGTACATTCGCCGAAAAAAGCCTTTAAAGATGTATTTACTACCTGGAATATGACCCCATCATGGCATGGATGTGCAGACCTGCCTTGAGGTCTCTCGGGTGTCACGTGGGGAACTTATAGAATATGGGCATTGTAAGGGGCAAACCAATGTGATCATGCACTGTACCTTTGAAAAGATTAATCCAACAGGTAAGGCGGATGATGAGAACGAAGATACTTTCACTCTGGAAACTAGATTTTCACCGCGGCAACGGACTTGGTTGAAACCCTTGAGGAGATAGATGAAAAGATCGTAGAAAAGATTGCCCGGTGGACCACTGACAAAACTAGGGAAATGGTGAATACTTCCTCGGTCCAGTGGGGGTGTATCCCTTCTCGAATGTACCTTTCTTCTTGGTGATTCGGAAAATCGCGGTGGTTTAATGGGAGGTATGCTGCCGTAAAGGTTCCAATACAACTTGTTTTCGTGCTCCTTATGACTTGCGGCAACAGGGGCCATCTTGATAGCGGTGCTTGGTGGTATTGCACTGGCGATCAAGATCGTCCAGGACATCGATACAGGTGCGTGTTGAGTTGTCTGAAAAGTATTTGAACATTTTCTCTTTCATGGTGCGGTTTCAATGTTTGACAATACTCGACTTATCTTCGTTCCCGGTGGAGTAGAGATCGATACCATGCTTTTGAAGCAGTGATTTACATGTGTGTTGTAAAACTCAGTGCCTTTGTCCGTACATAGCTTCTTGGGCAAACCGCTTGGAAGGCATCCCGCACCATCACCCCCTTCCTGTTCTAGAGTGGTATCAGCCAGTCATATTTCGAGAAGACATCAATAATGCTCAGGATAAATTTATTTCCCTTGATGTCGCTAGAGAAGTCACTCATATCAACGAGGTCGGTGGACTTCAATGCCAGTTTCACACAAACCAAGATCGCCAGAGAGTAAAAGAATGTCGCAGAGTTCTAACTACTTCAACATGGACCGTTTTATCAGCAACTGCAACATTAACCCCTACGATTTCAACGATCTGTATCTACTGTTTGTCATTGATGTTAGTCACCAGTCCATTTGAATCCCATAGTCAGAAGATGAACGTCGTGTACAAAAAGTAAAAAAATGGATAAAATTCACCTACAAGTAACTCCTCTTTGCCAGCCGCCCTGCCGAAGTCTATGCGATCGTTGTGATCAACAACTGAGAAGTATGACGGTATCGAAGAGTGGAAGCAAAAATATGTGACAATGGTGTACCATAAATAAATGGATAACACATGGTTTCAGCAATTGCTAAAATCTTCAACCCCAAGCATGGGTTTTCCTTCATCGTTTCTGGAAACGATAGCCAAATTCTTACCCGGTTCAACCTCCACTGCAACTCAAGGAATCAAAGACCTACGAGATGGCATTGGTAAATCTGAAAACCAATAATTCCACCCCTAACATTCATATGTATACAGGTAACCATTCCTTCCGCAGAAAGTGCAATTTGTTGTTGAAGAAAGTGCAATTTGTTGTTGAATAAAAATAAAAAACAAAAACAAAAAAAAAAACCATTCCTTCCGCTACTCTCCCGATGATGGTGCCAACTGGTTTTCAATCGCACTGAGCACAGGTTCCTATGACATCGAAGTCATCAACAATGAAATCCAGCGACAGCTACGGCTCAACAAACACAAAACGAAGATCATCATCGATGCCAACCGGGCGACCCTAAAGCAACTCTGACCCTCGTCAAACTCTATCAAGTAGACTTCAAAGTTGTCAATAACACCAACACCGTCTTGGGATCCAAGTGGCAGATTTACACGTTCGGTATGATCACAAACGGTTATACAGAAGGGGGCACATTGTAAATATCATCAGAATCAACAGCATTCTGGTGAAATGTGATATCAACCATGAAGTTATGTAAATGGTACACAACAGTCTTCAATCTACAGCTTTTTTCCCCGCAGATGGTCCTGGTATGAAAATCATTCAAACCCCCAAGTACCTTTTGGTAGTATACTTGCAAGTGATCTTGCAAACCAGCAATCGCATGCAAACATATCTCAACGATGAAGACGGTAGGCTCATCGATCTCAGAGGTGAACATCTCACTATCTGTTTTCATCTTCTTGCGTTTACACAGTGAATCCCAGTGGAAACGGTCTCTACCTCAAATCCCCAAACGCCCGGATTACCTATGGGTATGGACTCTACTTGGAGCGTGGTCAGCAATTCCACGACGGAGCCGTTCTGATCTTATATTTAGATGCTTACAGTCCCTTCAAAAACATTCCCATCCTCGGTATGCTCCTATAAAATAACTGAACGATTTAGATTCTTGGTACCGACAATGTGTGTCGAATCAACTCGATGCAGAAATTTGAAGGTATCAAACTACCTTGAATGCCTATAAACGTCTGGACAAAGCTGTATCTGTAGCACTGGGTGCTTGTTCTGTGGTTAGTTTGGTGTTAACCAGCAGTACCCTGGGTTCAGCTTTGACCGGTACAGGTCTTATAGCCACCCTTCCTCTGGGGTTTCTAGCTTGCTTGAATTCTACTACCGTAATGGATCTCACACTAATTTCTAGGCATGTAACCAAAAAAAAAAAAGAAACACCACGATACCTTGCGATTACTCCAGTCCCAAAAGTCCTTGGTTGAGCAATGTATCAGCTCTGCTTTAGCTAATGATGAACAGATCTATGATGCCGAGTTTGGGAAAGTCGTCACCTGCCTCAAAAATTCAATTCAATGGTTTTAGACCCGATGTTCAGGCTTAAACAACATATCCTAACACTTCCAATCATACCGTCCTTATCAAAAATATAAAAGCCGTGGTAATCATAGCCGGTGCGCCTTAGGGGTTGAAGGGTCCTGCCAGGCCATTCCATTATATAAAATACCCATTTTATTATTCAAAATTGGCTTTTTCTCAATGTTCAGGTGTATTTCGATATTTAAGTCCGTCGGTACTCCTCTAATATGCGTTGCGGAACAAATTGACTATATACCTTTTGTTCCTCTCTTGATAAGCTTTCGATTGAGGTATAAGGTTTATCTATAATAGGGGCTAAAGTAAAGGGTCGCCGCAGTCCATTCCATTATTCAAAATATCCATTTCATTATTCAAAATTGGTTATTTCTAAATTTTCACGCGTATTTTGGCATTTAGTATGGACTATTCTAATTTTCGTTGCGAAACATATTGATTATAAGCATGTTGTTCCTCTTGTAATCAGCTTTCGAATGAGGTATTCGGTTTATCTATAATAGGGGCTAAAGGGTCGCCGCAGTTCATTCCATTATTCAAAATATCCATTTCATTATTCAAAATTTACTTTTTCTTAATTTTCACGCGTATTTCGGCATTTAGGTCTTCTAATATTCTTTGTGGAACATATTTACTATATACATTTTGTTCCTCTTGTAATCAGCTTTCGAATGAGGTATAAGGTTTATCTATAATAGGGGCTTAAGGGTCGCCACAGTCCATTCCATTATTCAAAATATCCATTTCATTATTCAAAATTGACTTTTTCTTAATTTTCACGCGTATTTTGGCAATCAGGTCTTCTAATATTCGTTGCGGAACATATTGACTATATACATGTTGTTCCTCTTGTAATCAGCTTTCGAATGAGGTATAAGGTTTATCTATAATTAGGGGCTAAAGGGTCGCAGCAGTCCATTCCATTATTCAAAATATCCATTTCATTATTCAAAATTGGCTATTTCTTAATTTTCACGCGTATTATGGCATTAGGTCTTCTAATTTTCGTTGCGGAACATATTGACTATATACATTTTGTTCGCCTTGTAATCAGCTTTCGAATGAGGTTGAAGATTTATCTATGATTAGGGGCTAAAGGGTCGCCGCAGTCCATTCCATTATTCAAAATATCCATTTCATTATTCAAAATTGACTTTTTCTTAATTTTCACGCGTATTTCGGCATTTAGGTCTTCTAATATTCCTTGCGGAACATATTGACTATATACCTTTTGTTCCTCTTGTAATCAGCTTTCAATGAGGTATAAGGTTTATCTATAATAAGGGCTAGAGGGTCGCCGCAGTCCATTCCATTATTCAAAATATCAATTTCATTATTCAAAATTGGCTATATCTTAATTTTCACGCGTATTTTGGCATTTAAGTCTTCTAATATTCGTTTCGGAACATATTGACTATATACATTTTGTTCCTCTTGTAATCAGCTTTCGAATGATGTATAAGGTTTATCTATAATAGGGGCTAGAGGGTCGCCGCAGTCCATTCCATTATTCAAAATATCAATTTCATTATTCAAAATTGGCTATATCTTAATTTTCACGCGTATTTTAACATTTAAGTCTTCTAATATTCGTTTCGGAACATATTGACTATATACATTTTGTTCCTCTTGTAATCAGCTTTCGAATTAGGTATAAGGTTTATCTATAATAGGGCTAAAAGGTCGCCGCAGTTCATTCCATTATTCAAAATATCCATTTCATTATTCAAAATTGACTTTTTCTTAATTTTCACGCGTATTTCGGCATTTAGGTCTTCTAATATTCTTTGTGGAACATATTTACTATATACATTTTGTTCCTCTTGTAATCAGCTTTCGAATGAGGTATAAGGTTTATCTATAATAGGGGCTAAAGGGTCGCCGCAGTCCATTCCATTATTCAAAATATCCATTTCATTATTCAAAATTGACTTTTTCTTAATTTTCACGCGTATTTTGGCAATCAGGTCTTCTAATATTTTGCGGAACATATTGACTATATACATGTTGTTCCTCTTGTAATCAGCTTTCGAATGAGGTATAAGGTTTATCTATGATTAAGGGCTAAAGGGTCGCCGCACTCCATTCCATTATTCAAAATATCCATTTCATTATTCAAAATTGGTTATTTCTTAATTTTCACGCGTAGTTTGGCATTTAGTATTCTAATTTTCGTTTCGGAACATATTGACTATATACATTTTGTTCCTCTTGTAATCAGCTTTCGAATGATGTATAAGGTTTATCTATAATAGGGGCTAGAGGGTCGCCGCAGTCCATTCCATTATTCAAAATATCCATTTCATTATTCAAAATTAGCTATTTCTTAATTTTCACGCGTATTTTGGCATTTAGGTCTTCTAATTTTCGTTGCGGAACATATTGACTATATACATTTTGTTCCTCTTGTAATCAGCTTTCGATTGAGGTATAAGGTTTATCTATGATTAAGGGCTAAAGGGTCGCCGCACTCCATTCCATTATTCAAAATATCCATTTCATTATTCAAAATTGGTTATTTCTTAATTTTCACGCGTAGTTTGGCATTTAGTATTCTAATTTTCGTTGCGGAACATATTGATTATAAGCATGTTGTTCCTCTTGTAATCAGCTTTCGAATGAGGTATACGGTTTATCTATAATTAGGGGCTAAAGGGTCGCCGCAGTCCATTCCATTATTCAAAATATCCATTTCATTATTCAAAATTGACTTTTTCTTAATTTTCACGCGTATTTTGGCATTTAGGTCTTCTAATATTCGTTGCGGAACATATTGACTATATACATTTTGTTCCTCTTGTAATCAGCTTTCGAATGAGGTATAAGGTTTATCTATAATAGGGGCTAAAGGGTCGACGCAGTCCATTCCATTATTCAAAATATTCATTTCATCATTCAAAATTGGCTATTTCTTAATTTTCACGCGTATTTGGCATTTAGGTCTTCTAATATTCGTTGCGGAACATATTGACTATAACATTTTGTTCCTCTTGTACTTAGCTTTCGAATAGGTATAAGGTTTATCTATAATAGGGCTAAAGGGTCGCCGCAGTCATTCCATTATTCAAAATATCCATTTCATTATTCAAAATTGACTTTTCTAATTTTCACGCGTATTTTGCATTAGGTCTTTAATATTCTTGGAACATATTACTATATACATTTTGTTCCTCTTGTAATCAGCTTTCGAATGAGGTAAATTTATCTATAATAGGGCTAAAGGGTCGCCGCAGTCCATTCCATATTCAAAATATCCATTTCATTATTCAAAATTGACTTTTCTTAATTTTCACGCGTATTTTGGCAATCAGGTCTTCTAATATTTTGCGGAACATATTGACTATATACATTTGTTCCTCTTGTATCAGTTTCGAATGAGGTATAAGGTTTATCTATAATAGGGCTAAAGGGTCGCGCAGTCATTCTTATTAAAATTCCATTTCATTATTCAAAATTGCTATTTCTTAATTTTCACGCGTATTTGGCATTTAGGTCTTCTAATTTCTTGCGGAACATATTGACTATATACATTTTGTTCCTCTTGTAATCAGCTTTCGATGAGGTATAAGGTTTATCTATAATAGGGCTAAAGGGTCGCCGCATCCATTCCATTATTCAAAATATCCATTTCATTATTCAAAATTGGTTATTTCTTAATTTTCACGCGTATTTGGCATTTAGTTTCTAATTTTCGTTGCGGAACATATTGATATAAGCATTTGTTCCTCTTGTATCAGCTTTCGAATGAGGTAAGTTTATCTATAATTAGGGGCTAAAGGGTCGCCGCAGTCCATTCCATTATTCAAAATATCCATTTCATTATTCAAAATTGACTTTTTCTAATTTTCACGCGTATTTTGGCATAGGTCTTCTAATATTCTTGCGGAACATATTGACTATATACATTTTGTTCCTCTTGTAATCAGCTTTCGAATGAGGTATAAGGTTTATCTATAATAGGGGCTAAAGGGTCGCGCAGTCCATTCCATTATTCAAAATATTCATTTCATATTCAAAATTGCTTTTCTTAATTTTCACGCGTATTTTGGCATTAGGTCTTCTAATATTCGTTGCGGAACATATTGACTATAACATTTTGTTCCTCTTGTATTAGCTTTCGAATGAGGTATAAGGTTTATCTATAATAGGCTAAAGGGTCGCCGCAGTCATTCCTTATTCAAAATATCCATTTCATTATTCAAAATTGCTTTTTTTAATTTTCACGCGTATTTGGCATTAGGTCTTTAATATTCTTGCGGAACATATTGACTATAATCTTTTGTTCCTCTTGTAATCAGCTCCTTCAATAGTATATTTATCTAAATATGGCTAAAGTCCGACTCCATTCTTATCAAATTATCCATTTCATTATTCAAATGACTTTTTCTTAATTTCACGCGTATTTTGGCAATAGGTCTTCTAATATTCGTTGCGGAACATATTGACTATATACATTTTGTTCCTCTTGTATCAGCTTTCGAATGAGGGATAAGGTTTATCTATAATTAGGGGCTAAAGGTCGCCGCAGTTCATTCCATTATTCAAAATATCCATTTCATTATTCAAAATTGCTATTTCTTAATTTTCACGCGTATTTTCGGCATTTAGGTCTTCTAATATTCTTTGCGGAACATATTGACTATATACATTTTGTTCCTCTTGTAATCAGCTTTCGATGAGGTATAAGGTTTATCTATAATAGGGGCTAAAGGGTCGCGCAGTCCATTCCATTATTCAAAATATCCATTTCATTCATTCAAAATTGGCTATTTCTTAATTTTCACGCGTATTTTGGCATTTAGGTCTTCTAATATTCGTTGCGGAACATATTGACTATAAGCATTTTGTTCCTCTTGTAACAGCTTTCGAATGAGGTATAGGTTTATCTATAATAGGGGCTAAAGGGTCGCCGCAGTCCATTCCATTATTCAAAATATCCATTTCATTATTCAAAATTGACTTTTTCCTAATTTTCACGCGTATTTTGGCAATTAGGTCTTCTAATATTCTTGCGGAACATATTGACTATATACATTTTGTTCCTCTTGTAATCAGCTTTCGAATGAGGTATAAGGTTTATCTATAATAGGGGCTAAAGGGTCGCCGCAGTCCATTCCATTATTCAAAATATCCATTTCATTATTCAAAATTGGCTATTTCTTAATTTTCACGCGTATTTTGGCATTTAGGTCTTCTAATATTCGTTGCGGAACATATTGACTATAAGCATTTTGTTCCTCTTGTACTTAGCTTTCGAATGAGGTATAAGGTTTATCTATAATAGGGGCTAAAGGGTCGCCGCAGTCCATTCCATTATTCAAAATATCCATTTCATTATTCAAAATTGACTTTTTCCTAATTTTCACGCGTATTTTGGCAATCAGGTCTTCTAATATTCCTTGCGGAACATATTGACTATATACATTTTGTTCCTCTTGTAATCAGCTTTCGAATGAGGTATACGATTTATCTATAATTAGCAGCTAAAGGGTCGCCGCAGTTCATTCCATTATTCAAAATATCCATTTCATTATTCAAAATTGGCTATTTCTTAATTTTCACGCGTATTTCGGCATTTAGGTCTTCTAATATTCTTTGCGGAACATATTGACTATATACATTTTGTTCCTCTTGTAATCAGCTTTCGAATGAGATATAAGGTTTATCTATAATAGGGGCTAAAGGGTCGCCGCAGTTCATTCCAGTATTCAAAATATCCATTTCATTATTCAAAATTGACTTTTTCTTAATTTTCACGCGTATTTTGGCATTTAGTATTCTAATTTTCGTTGCGGAACATATTGATTATAAGCATGTTGTTCCTCTTGTTATCAGCTTTCGAATGAGGAATAAGATTTATCTAAACTTAGGGGCTAAAGGGGTCGCTGCAGTCCAATCATTTATTCAAAATATCCATTTCATTATTCAAAATTGGCTATTTCTTAATTTTCACGCGTATTTCGGCATTTAGGTCTTCTAATATTCGTTACGGAACATATTGACTATATACATGTTATTCCTCTTGTAATCAGCTTTCGAATGAGGTATAAGGTTTATCTATAATTAGGGGCTAAAGGGTCGCAGCAGTCCATTCCATTATTCAAAATATCCATTTCATTATTCAAAATTGGCTATTTCTTAATTTTCACGCGTATTTTGGCATTTAGATCTTCTAATATTCGTTGCGGAACATATTTACTATAAGCATGATGTTCCTCTTGTAATCAGTTGACGAATGAGGTATAAGATTTATCTATAATTAGGGGCTAAAGGGTCGCCGCACTCCATTCCATTATTCAAAATATCCATTTCATTATTCAAAATTGGCTATTTCTCAATGTTCAGGCGTATTTCGATATTCAAATCCTTCGTTACTCCTCTAAAATGCGTTGCGGAACATATTGACTATATACATTTTGTTCCTCTCTTAATAACCTTTCGATTGAGGTATAATATATATCTGTAATTAGAGCTGAAGGGTCACAGCAGTCCATTCCATTATTCAAAATATCCATTTCATTATTCGAAATTGGCTAACATGTTTAACCCCGTCACATTATTTATGTATTTGCCTGTTCCAAGTCAGGAGTCTGTAATTTATTGGTTGTCGTTTGTTTATGTGTTACATATTTGTTTTTCGTTCATTATTTTACATAAATAAGGCCGTTAGTTTTCTCGTTTGATTTTTTTTGCAATGTCTTATCGGGCCCTTTAATAGCTGACTATGCGGTATGGGCTTTTCTCATTGTTGAAGACTGTACAGGGTGAGCTATAGTTGTTAATGTCTGTGTCATTGTGGTCTTTCTGGATATTTGTCTCATTGGCAATCATACCACATCTTCTTTTTTTATATTTCCTCATTTTTATGCATATCGTGGCATTTAGGTCCTACGTAAACCGTCTTATGGTCATTTCGTATCAAAATATAGCTATAAACCTATTTCTCGTATCAAACATAAACTAAAAGAACTAGCCAAGGAATTTGTTTTTGTCCCGGCAGATAAAGCTGCTAATAATATTATTATTGTTTGACGTAAATTTTACATTGAGGTTCTGAAAAAGGAAATCACAAATTCACCAACATTCCAACTGACTCCATTTTCAGAAAACGAAATCTGTAACAAACATAAACTTTTAGCCACCGCTTTACAAGCAGAGCCAAATACAATGAAAGTCCCAACTATGTATTGGCTTCCGAAGCTACACAAAACCCCTTACAATTATAGATTTATTTCGTCTTCAAGCCATTGTTCAACTACTAAATTGTCTATTCTTCTTACCAGCACACTTGGTACAATTAAAAACCTGATAATAAATTGTTCAAATAAGGCCTTCGAAAATAGTGGAATAAATTACTTTTGGAGTGTCAAAAACTCGTTGGAAGTACTTGATAAATTGCATGCTTATATTGGTGATTTTGAATCAGTTCAAAGTTTTGATTTTTCTACCCTGTATACCACATTGCCTCACATTCTCATTAAGAAAAAATTCACACACCTAATTAGATGGGCATTCAAAAAATCAGAATGTGAATATATATGTTCAAACTCTTTTAGGTCATTTTTTAGTAGCAATAAACAAAAAAACTATGTTAATTGGACATGCTTTGATACTATATATGCCCTTGAATTTTTACTGGATAACATTTTTGTTCGCTTTGGGGATTCCGTATATCGTCAGATTATCGGAATTCCAATGGGGACTAACTGTGCACCACTTATTGCGGACCTGTTTTTGTATTGTTATGAGTTACAATTTATGACAAAAATAAGCAAAGACCCATCGAAACAACATCTGATAAACAAATTTAATAATACTTTTAGATATTTGGATGATATTTTGGCTCTCAATAATGACGACTTCAGTATGTATATTAATGAAATTTATCCTGTTGAACTTACTTTAAATAAAGCTAATACTAACAATGACCACTGCCCTTTTCTCGATCTTGATATCTATATCACTAATGGAAAGCTGAATACTAAAATTTATGATAAAAGGGATGATTTTTCATTTCCTATCGTTAATTATCCGTTTTTAGATGGTGACGTTCCCTTGTCACCATCTTACGGTGTTTATATATCTCAACTTGTACGATTCGCTCGTGTATGTAACAATGTTTTAGATTTTAACGAGAGAAATTTATGTATTACTAAAAAATTATTACACCAGGGTTTTCGATATCACAAACTAGTCAAAACATTTACTAAATTTTATCATCGGTATAAAGACATCATTCGTAAATATAGCTCAACATACAGACTTCTAATACGTTCAGGTATTTCACATCCAATTTTTTATGGTAATATTCTTTATAAAGCACAAAGGTGTCAGTATTCACCTCAGAAACTTACAAAACCTTTGAATAGACTTATTAAGAAGGGATATAATTACGGTACTGTTGTCAAGTCATTAAAGATTGCATATTTTGGCGTTAATATTGAGTCACTGATAAGGTCTTTGCATCGGAACTAAACACATTATTTTTTTTAAAACAGTTGTTGGCATGACACGGGTTATGTTCTTCTCATATATGTTATGATGGTATGATACTAAACCCCTAACGGGAAGGATTGTGCCTGATGTTCATATGATGAAATCATAATCTTTCAGTCAGTTTAATTGAAGTCTGGAGCTGGCATGTCAGTTAACTGCTAGTAGTCTGTTGTTATTTATGTATTATTGTCATTTTGTTTATTTTCTTTGGTTACATCTTCTGACATCAGACTCGGATTTCTCTTGAACTGAATTTTAATGTGCGTATTGTTATGCGTTTACTTTACTACATTGGTTAGAGGTATAGGGGGAGGGTTGAGATCTCACAAACATGTTTAACCCCGCCGCATTTTTGCGCCTGTCCCAAGTCAGGAGCCTCTGGCCTTTGTTAGTCTTGTATTATTTTAATTTTAGTTTCTTGTGTACAATTTGGAAATTAGTATGGCGTTCATTATCACTGGACTAGTATATATTTGTTTAGGGGCCAGCTGAAGGACGCCTCCGGGTGCGGGAATTTCTCGCTACATTGAAGACCTGTTGGTGACCTTCTGCTGTTGTTTTTATTTGGTCGGGTTGTTGTCTCTTTGACACATTCCCCATTTCCATTCTCAATTTTATAGTGTCACAGTCAATTTTTTTTTATTTTTTTCACTATTCACCGCTTCAATTTGAATAATGAAACATAAACCATTTCATTATTCATTATTCATTTTTCAATATTGAATAGTGAATAGTGAACTATTTCATAGTTCATTATTGAATAATGAATAATGAACTATGAATAATGGACGTACTTCAGCGCGGTAGAACAATAGACAATTTTTCAAATTGGATTGTTTTTTTAAAGTTTGGATGTTCCGAAGTGACAAAGTTTTTCTAAAAAAGATCAGTTTGCAGGTCATCCTACTCTATCAATACATGTTTCTCAGTTTCAACAATATTTATAAACGCTTCACATGTTCGTTAATGGATGGATAGGTCTCTCACTTACAAAAATGATATAGTCTTAGATCTTTTTTTTTAAATAGATATAAATTAAGCCAATCGAAGCACATACGAATGATTTTATGTACTGATATTCTCAAATTTTCCTGAACCGTAAAAAAAGTCACACAGAAAAAGTGTTTACAATGATGTTCCTAGTATAATATATAAAAAAGAGGGGGGGGGGGGGGGGGGGGCGATATCCTGCCCGGAAAATAATATTACTCATATGTATAGGAAATTTTTAAATTACGGATTTGACTGAACTTGACAGTGTTATCTGAAGTCACAACAGGTGATCAAATAAATGATGAAATTTGTGAACTTCACGCGGATATCTATAGAAAACATGCTAATCGAAACAACAGGGGTCGCAGGCATCTGTTTGCATGTATAATACTTAATTTCAACGATTCCAACTATCTCATTCATTCGATAAATAAAAAAAAATAATCTGCAAATACATGTACAATATGATAAATGCAAGAAGATTTGGTATGAGTTGGTATGAGTTCCAATGAGACAGATCTCCGTAAACTTCACATTAACAGAACAATAATTAAAATACGTTTCCTTTTTAATACAAATTTTACATAAATGTTCAAGTATAAAAATTAAATATATTGGTTTTGAATTGTATGAAGTAATAGGGAATGAACCACTTTTTTTAAAAATGAAAATGGCTTTAACTTCTGCTATCCCGATTCAATTATAAAATATGTCATTAGAAAGCTAAGAAAATGTATTTTCTAATGTGATGCCAATGAAAAAGATATTTATTTTTGTTTACTGTCAGCTAACCAAAATTCAATATTTCCTTTAATAATCTATAGTAAATTTATCGATATCGATTGCGATCAAATTTAGCGCATGCGCACTACGGGTGCTGATAATAGTTGCGTATGAAATACTCAAAATCAAGGATAAGTCGGAAGTAATTTATTTCCCTTGGTATCATTTTGATGAAACATTTAAAGTTTCGGCGCAGATAACACTTGATGTATGGTATACATTTTGTAGCCCAATTTCCAAATTGTTATCAACAGGATAAATATTTGCAATCATCGTTGCAAAGCACAAAACAAATTTTCAAGCGTGTTGGACAGACTTAATATTCCTGCATCATTGTATTCCATTTCGTAAAGAGAATCTTCAAGTATCATTCTATTAAACATGCAAAATTTCGGAGAAAGGCAATTCTGTTCTTATGAATACTAGTATTTGGTACGTTACTTCTAGACAATTTTAGTGAACTTGAACTTTTAAACAAATGGACAGTTAATTTTTATGCGAACCTGTCTGTTTAATTTAAATGGTTGACATTATATCATTTATCCATTTCATAGCCGGTACACATATATGTAACATGACATGGGAAGAACGATAGTCAGACATACCAAATAGTTCTTATATTGGTGCAACTAAAAAATGTTGAGTTGATGTCTATTAGCAATTTGAAGATCTGCCATATATGCTGTGATGTCTTCATGATATTTTAGAAATAACTGAATGCAGTCACAAAGGTCCAGACCTGGTATTGGTTTGTTTTTCTATATTGTAATGCTCTTGTTAAAACAGTTTAAAAAAATTTTTCTGGTACATTTTTACCCGAAAAAGAGAACAGTCATATAGATATTTTAATAAAATAAATCAAGAATAAATAAATTGGCATGTAATTTATATAAAGACAATGGCGGATCAATAACTTTTCATAAGGGGGCCCAATGACTGACCTAAGGGGGCCCCGCTCCAGTCATGCTTCAGTAATTCCCTATATAAATCAAAGAAGATTTTTTTTTACATATTAAATAAATGTTATTATACAGTCACACCAATTAAAACAATCTCAGATATATTTTTTCAATCAATTTTCAGATGGTTTTTTTTTTTTTTAATTCTTTAGAATGTGTCAGGCACTCTCAAATGTAACTAGTTGACATGTTGAACTCGAAAATCATTTTTTCACGTTATATGTTCCACTTATACATGTTATGCATATAATACTTAAGCGTCAGTGTTCTTTAAATTTTGTACTTCTAGAAAACTGTTATACTTCTGTAGCTTTAGCTTGCTCCGCATACGTGTAGCATACATATAGCCATATAGTAGTAGTCACTGCACTTTTCGACCAAGAACATTATAGTCTAAAATAAATGCGTGACTTAATTCCTCTCATCATGTTCATTAGAATCGTAGTTCCTTTTTTGGTGCTATTGGTAAAAAGTAAAATCACAAAAACACTGAACTCCGTGGAAATTTAAAACGGAAAGTCCCTAATCTAATGCAATCATATTAAGATTTCAAATGTCAAGTTATTATTTCGAATACACGAACATTATTTATGTTATTCCTTATTTTCATATTTTATTTTCAAAGTCATACAGTCATCCAACGGATCAACTTCCGAAGCAAGGTTGTCGGCTCTCCGAACTTTCCCGAAGTCCTGCGTTTAACACTTGATTGCCGAGTTTATGAGCTTCGGTCCTTGCTTGGAAGTTGTCAACGGATAAGTCTTAGTGTCTGGTGCATTCTCAGTCTATGAGCATTGTTTTTGTGATATTTAGAACGCAAAACGAGATTTCAACCACTACTCGTTTTGCTGGCATAGGATATCCGAATACTATGAAATTAAGAATGGAAATGGTGAACTGTCAAGGAGCCAACAACCCGACAAAAGGGCAGAAAACAGCCGAAGGCTACGTATCAATGGGTCTTCAACACAGCAAGCAAATCCCACAATAAGAGGATGGCTTCTGCTGGTTCCTAAACAGAATGTGTACTAGTTCAATGAAAATAGACGTCACATTAAACTCCAGAACATATGAATGAACTTAAATTAGAAAAATCAAAACCAAGACTAGCAAACACCAGAGGCTTTTGACTTTGGAAATGGCGCAAATAGGCAGCAGAGTTAGCCATGTTTTTCACTGGACGTAAACGAAGCAATAATCACTCACCCGATCAATGGTCTGTTTAAACGGTGATTGTTAGTGTTGTTGAATGTCAGTATTTCATAATATCGATTGTGATTTCTGAATTTTTTCTGTTCCTTTTAAAATGGAACTTGTGAAGGTCTATAGATCTCTTTTTTAGCTGTTTGTAGCACAGCTAGCGCAAGTTTGTATGTCTATGATAGAAGGGTGCTTGTTTGACATAAAACAGTGTTGTGGTTTAAAATACGATACGAAGAAGTGAAATTGATTGACAAATGCATACAACGATAATGTTGTTGTGTGAATATGATTAACAAGTCTTCTGCTATCTCATACTACGACACCAGCCGATTTGGCACTATTTGACTATTCGAAATTGATAGATATAATACAAAAGCGCTGATATGTCAGTATTAATCTGGTCGATGTAGTCCATACCGTTAGAAACACTCACTCTTTCTGTACAATTTGCATCGGTAAAAGTATGTTATTGGTGTCATAAGAGACATGTTGAAAGTCACGATAAATGTCTGTTCAGAAACATCATATTTTCTTATTTCGCTGAAAGTGCTCCGTATACTATGCCAACAATGCAAATAGAAGAAGTGTCCTGTCCCTTGACCCTAGTGGTTAAAATCTCCTTTTGCGTTCTTATCCTTGTGCGTTCTAAAGATCACTAAAAAAACATATAGACTGTTCATGCACCAGACACTTATCTATACTTTTGACGACTGTATGCTTAAAGTATGTGCAAGTATCTTTATATGATAACTAAACATCTTTTTATGATGTTCAAACATCTTTATATTATGTCCAAATATATCTATATGATGTGCATACTATTAGTTACATAGTGTGCTAGTGACCTAATACGGTATATATGGGGTCAGTAAATTCCATATGGGGTGAGAGCGAAGCTCGAATCCCCATATGGAATTTACTGACCCCATATATACCGTATTACGTCACTAGCACACTATGTTACGAATTTATCTTACCGACTATCTGAACGTGTGAAATTAAGACTAGTGATTCTCCAAATGAGCAAGTCTTCAATACTGTTAGCATTAAGAAAATAATTCCATTGATCCTACAAAAACAGATGCCAACAATAACGACTTGTAAGGTTTAAATGTGTTTTATGAATTTATTTCAATCTTAATCATCAATTTCTTCGTCTGTTGGAACTTTTAAGATTTTTTCTCAGTACCGTTTTGTTTTCATAAAGGGACATAACACCATTACTAACCGTGTATGAAATAAGCCCCGCCTCCTTTTTACCTAATATGGAATATAAAGGGACGTAACTCCACTACTAACCATGTATGAGATAAGCCCCGCCTCCCTACTAACCTAATATCAAATATACACGGTTTGCACGCGGACGCTTTTAACCAATCATATTCCTGGAAATGTATAGGAGGTATGATAAATACTATTACTTATATGATGTGCAAATGTACTTATACGATGTGCAAACATATAAAAAAGAAGATGTGGTATGATTGCCAATGAGACAGCTATCCACAAGGAACCAAAATGAAACAGACATTAACAACTATAGGTCACCGTATGTCCTTCAAAATTAGCAAAGCACATACCGCATAGTCAGCTATAAATACTTATATGATGTGCAAACATCCTTGTATGATGTGCAAACATCTTTATATGTTGTGGTTGTGTCATTATATTATGTGATTGTCACATTCTATCATGTGGTTCGGTTAATTTCATTATATGATGTCGAAACGTCATTATATGATGTGCTTTCATCGTCGTTATGGTCAATGAACATGCATGATTACGATTATAATGCATATGATTACTGTCTACATGTACGTCATAACTGATTCCGATCTCCTTCTGCGGAATAAATATAAACCCGGCTTCAATCTGTAGCTATCTTTTTGAAAATAGTTGCAATTTATGAAGAGAAAAACCTTGACGTGTTGATTCCTCGATTTAAACTGTAAACAATCGATGGGTCTACAATAATGAACATACGGGGTCTATAATAATGAGCATACAGTTATATAGTTATTAAGTTTAAGAAATAGTTCTTAAAAATGCTGCTATCGCAAGCGAAAGTGTATTTTCAAGATAAAGTGAGACAGACTCAGTGCAGTTTTACAAAAGTTAAAACAAACATTTCGGTGGAAGATTAAGATGAATTAATACGGAGCTAGTTGAAGAATTTTCAGGATGCGGCTATAATATGATGAAACAAATTCTTGGGCTCTTATTTATAGCTTGCTTTTCCGTGTTGAAAGCCGTAACTTGACCTTTAATTGTTTACTTTTTTTCACATTATGAATTTGATGTAGAGTTGTCTCATTGGCACGCATACCAAATCTTCTTATTTCTATGCATTGCAAAAGACACCAATGAACTCAAAGTCAATTTTAAAAATATTTCATAACGATAGCTGCAAAATTTTCTACTCTTGCATAATTATTCCGGTATGGATGATTGGTTGATTAATTTGTTGATTGATTGATTGGTTTAAAACGGTACTTTCAAAGCCAACATGGTATTATGGGGCGGTGAGTTTATATTGATGGAAGAAGCCGAAGTCCCCGGAGAGAACCACCGATGTAGATGTTTTCGGTAGGAAAAAGTATTAATTCTATTCAATTAAGATTGGAGTCCTTACCTGCTACATGTCGGATTCGGACTCACAACCTAAGTGTTGACACGCTAGATATTTGGACCTTTCGGCTACCGGACCCCTCCTGAAAAATGAATTAAAGGAGATATGGGATGATCTTTAACTCGGTGCATAACATCATCTTTTTATTATGTTGTCATGCATTTATTGCACAGCTTCAAACTTGTCTGATTGTGAATAGATGCTAGACATCGAGCGGAAAATTGATTTATATATTCTAGTATATATATAAAAAGAATATGTGGTATGATTGCCAATGAGATTACTCTCAACAAGACACCAAATGACACAGAAATTAACAACTATAGGGCGCCGTACGGCCTTCAATAATGAACAAAGCCCATACCGCATAGTCAGCTATAAAAAGACTCGAAATGACAAATGTAAAACAAATTAAACGAGAAAAACTAACGGCATAATTTATGTACAAAAATGAACGAAAAACAAATACCGGTATGTAACACATCAACCAACGACAACCACTGAATTACAGACTCCTGACTGCTTTGTACTAGACCGACACCATGAGCCGGATTTTTAACATGCTTGTTCATACAATTACATTTCACCTTACCCGGACACATTATTCTTATTCCGAGCCGAACAAGTCTTCGCTTCAACTCTATTTTTTGTAAATGTTGGATTCCAAATTTCTTGAAAGATTTTTTTTATCTTTTACAGAACGGAATCAAAATAATTGTTTCCATTGAGAAGGAGAGAAAAAATAAATATTGAAATTAATAAAAATAACCATGTTATTTAAAAAAAAAGTGTATTTTTCATTAAAGTCGATAAATATGTTTGTCCTGGAACAAGGAAGTACCTTTAACTCTAGGCTCATTATTGTATACCCCGTATGTTTTTTTTCATTGAAGACCCATCGATTAAAACTAAACTTTGCAATTCACTATTTGACAATTTTCCAATAATCTATGGTGTGATTCTTTCATCTTAAATCGAGGAACAAACATGTCAAGGTTTTTCTCTTTTTAAATCTCAAACATTTTCTAAATGATAGCTACAGATTTGATCCGGGTTTATATTAATTCCGCAGAAGCAAATCGGAATCAGTTATGGCATAGACAGTAATCATTCTAATCGTAATCATGTTCATTGACCATAACGACGATGAAAGCACGTCATATAATGATGTTTCGACATCATATAATGTACATGTTGTATGCACATCAAATAAGTATATTAGCACATAATATAAAGATGAATGGACATCATATAAAGATACTTGCACATAATATAAGCATATTCGCACATCATATAATGGTGTTTGTGATGTTATATTTGTTATTCTCGTGATATTTTGTCTGGTGCTTGGTCCGTTTCTGTGTGTGTTACATTTTAGTGTTGTGTCGTTGTTCTCCTCTTATATTTAATGCGTTTCCCTCGGTTTTAGTTTGTTACCCCGATTTTGTTTTTTGTCCATGGATTTATGAGTTTTGAACAGCGGTATACTACTGTTGCCTTTATTTGCACATCATATAATGACCGGTGCACATCATATAAAGGTGTTTGCACATCATATAATGACCGGTGCATATCAGATAAAGGTAAATGCACATCATATAATGACATGTACACATCATATAAAGGTAAATGCACATGGTATAATGAAAATGGTCATAACAAGACATTTTCGGCGTTCGATAGCTTAGTGTGAATGTATTTACCAATAGCACTAAAAAGAAACAAACACGAAAGTTATGCAATCCTGACCAAATGATCACTTCGATCCTTCTAAAAGGACTTATGTCATGAATTTTCGACCATTACATGCATAATAATATTGATCAACAAATGCATGACCAACTACTTTAAATAGTAAAATCACAAAAATACTGAACTCCACGGAATATTCCAAACGGAAAGTCTCTAATTAAATGGCAAATTCAAAAGCTAAAACACATCAAACAAATTGAAAACAACTCTCATATTCCTGATTTGGTACAGGCATTTTCTTATGTAGAAAATGATGGATTTAACCTGGTTTTAAAGCGAGATAAACCTCTCACCTGTATGACAGTCGCAGCACATTCCATTATATTAACAACGATGTGAACAAAACAAACAGACACAATAGGTAAAAATATGTCTGGTATATTTGTATCAATAAAACTAAATCTACAGAAGTATAGTAGTTTCCTAGAAGTAAAAAAAGGTTAAGAACCGTTAAGCTTAAGATTTATATGACCGCAAGTTTAAGTGGAAACCCCACAACTAAAGGTTCAATCTAGTTAATGCATTGGTTTACTTATCGTAAATAAAAAAAAAAAAGTAAGTGCTTGATATATTCTATGGAATTTATAAAAAAACAAAACAAAAAAACATGTGAATAATTGATTAAAAATTAGTTACTGAGATTGTTGTTTAATTGGGTGTGACTGTATAATAACATTTATAATGCCAAGTAATAAGTTGTTAAGGATGTTCGCTACTCTGTTTAACAATAACAAGCTTTTTAAAAGACTGTTATTAATTGATAGTATGCAAATAAAGAAACTAAAAAAGCAGAAAAAAATGGAGGGTCCGTGTGCTTGTTTTCGAGATATAACCCACTGAAAATTTGGCGGGAAATAATTCTCTCTAGACTTTTCTTTCACTTAACATTGGCACCCTTTTTGTCTAAAAAATATATGAAAAAATAACAAGGATTTCATAAGATTTTGAAATATGGCTTTTTTAAACAATATGTAATAAAAATATGAAAAGAAAAGTAGGGGTTAATGGGCATTTTTTTTAATGTTAGTACATGGATAAAACAGAGGATTCCAAAAATTTGGCAAAAAAAACAAAAAATATCCTTAATTCAATATTGATCATATCTGGGTTTTTTTTACCATCAGAAACATATAATATGCTTACTAAGTACATGTCTAATCATTTAGGAACAACTTAGAAAAAAAAATAAGTTTACGAGGAAAAAGGATATATGTTTATCTCTCAGTGTCAGTTTTATTTTAGGAAAATGGATCGTTATGTATCTCTCTGTTGGTTTTACATGGTGTCCAAAGTAATATCCGCAAGATTAAACATTACAAGTGGTTCTTTTCAGAAAGACAAATACATGGACTCTAGTCCTCTGATAGTTTTTGACAAAATCTGACCAAAACAGTGTATTAAATATTGCATGCTTCATAATGGTTGCAATGCTGTTAATTTTAAAATAAACGACTTACATTGTGAGCTGCTGCATCTCCTAAATTTTAATTCTCCACTTTTAGACATAACAGGAATATATTTTACAGAGATTACCGAATGGACACAGGTAAAGCAATATTTGAATATTTTATATGCCTAATGGTGTTAAAATTATTCGGGGTTTCGAAATTCATTTAAAAATATTTAGAGCTCAGAAATGTCCTCCGTATTTCTTTTACTCACATGAACAAAATCTTACATTTGTCACACTTAGGAAATATGAATATTTAAGAGTCTTCACTTGAACTGTTTAACAAATTTTAACAATTGTCAAGGCATCAACAAGTTTTTCAGCGCAACAAGTTGTCGTAGAGCAAATTTACATGTTGCTTTTTTTTTTTATTAAAATTTGCATTGAAGAACAGATCGATGAAAGTGGTCGCATTTGTGTTCGTTCTTAATATTGAAAGGTAAGTTGTATTTTATGATAATACATAACATATATAAAGGTTGAGGATGAATAAGGATGCGGCCACTTTCATTGTTGACAAAAACCATCTGCAAAGTGACATTTTTTGCATATTTGATAAATTTTTCATATAATAAGCTTCAATCGGAGGGTTTTTAATGACTAAATCAGTAAATTTTTTTCACATAAACTAATTGAATCAA
This sequence comes from Mytilus edulis, assembly GCA_019925275.1. Taxonomy (NCBI): domain Eukaryota; kingdom Metazoa; phylum Mollusca; class Bivalvia; order Mytilida; family Mytilidae; genus Mytilus; species Mytilus edulis. The sequence goes on from CM034362.1 coordinate 45,522,451, forward strand.
GTTCACTTAAGTGTTTAAAAGTATCCAAAATCTTTCGTCAGATGAACTTGAAATTTGAGGCCAATATAGCCCTTACCGGACCTACTCCTTTGTCATAAAACTTTGACAAAATATTAACTGTGATTAAAAATATAAAATGTTTAAGAATTTCGAACTATTCAGGTTAAAGGAATAATTTCTTTGGGTATATAGCAGTTTGACCAACACTGATTTCGATTTTGTGAGAAGCATGTATCACTTAACTAATTATACGTGCATTAAACATTCAGCACGCCTTTCCTGCCTATTTTGCAAATTTCATCCTAGCCCCCCCCCCCCCCCCCCCCCAATTAAAATCAATAGTAGCTCTCTAAGTCATACTATTGGTCTAACCTCAAATAACACATAAAGAGCCGTGACACTGTGAATTTAAATAATGAGATAAGGGCTTTGTCTTTTTTTAGTGGGAATTTAGTCGCCCTCTTTTGAAGAAGCTTTTTGTAGCTGCTCTAATAATTTTAAACTGATTCCTTGGTCTCATTTGGACATGTCCCCAGAATGAGAAATTACTAAAACAACAGACACGGCTTTCTTCATGTTATATTTAAACTTGAACCTCGAATTTGACACAAGCAGTCACCACAGTACCAGAATCTATGACAAACGAGACGATCTTATTTTGAAACTATAAATCTCCCCTGACCTTACCAACATCAACTGAACATGAGATATATATTTCCAAGCTAATTCGGTATTTAAAAGCTTGCAGCTTCTTCTTTGACTAATAAAACGTCAGCAGAGTCTGAGCAGAAAGTTGATGAACAGGGTTATGTCAAAGAACGTCTCATCATTTTGTCTAAAAAGTTCATCTGAAGATACCAAGACTATGCAGATAAATATTCGTATCAACTTCACCAATACTACATGATGGTCTAGTATAGATTCTAGGTACTGACGTTGTTTATCATTATGATTACGTGATATAGTGTTCTTTTCATTAGTTTTTGTACAACATTGTTGTATATTTAATAGCTTTACTGATTAGTCGTTTTTTTTGGTAATATCATTTTGCGTGCTCGGTATTTTTATGTTATTGTGCTATGGTCATTGTTTTGTATTCTTGTTTTTCATTGTTGACATAGTTCTTTTTAATAATGTTGAAGATTATAACGCGATGCTTTTACCCAATTTTAGATAAAACAATTACGTTTGTTTTGTTCAAACATTGCTGTCATTATAATGGATTTCCATGCGACTGTCTTACACATTAGAGGTTTAGTTAGCTATAAAACTAGGTTTAATCCACCATAATACTAATTAGCTGATATCATCGTTTGGCTTCATGATGAACAATAGCAGCCACAAAGCTGCTGATTTATTCAGGTTTTATCAATCTCTGTTGCATCTTAAAATATACGAATAACTACATCTTGCAGAGGAGCAAAATGTAGAATGATTGAACCTAGTAACCTGATAACGCTTTTGATAATACATTTGATTCTATTAGTTATGCACAATGAATATGCTGGTAAATGTCGATAAAACATCACCAACTAAAAAAAAACCAATATGACTGTAGGGATTACATTTACATTTAGTAGTGAAGGACAAATTGAAGAAAAAAAACCACTTAAAGATGAAGGCGTTGAGTGTATCGACATTAAAATTTTACGAGATACGGTTTGAACTAATATATACATGTAGACACTAAAGGACATCATCATTTTAATTGTACATATAATAGAATAAAAACAAAAAACAAGTTCCAAGCAGCGAAAAGTATAAAAGAAAAACAAATATTTTCGACAATAAATGACTGTTTTTGTTTGATAACTGCAAGGTTTACATAAATGATAACATTTTTATATGATTGCCTATGAGACAACAAATTGACAGAATCCAGATGTCACAAATAAAAGTATATGTCACAGCACGGTGTTTAATTATCAGCAAAACATATATATATTTACCGGATAGTAATTTATAAAAGACCCCGAAATTACCAATTGTTAAAAACAATTAAAAAACTAGTACACGTAACGGATTTGGTGTAAAGACACCATGCACTGGCTGAACAAAACTTTACCCTGTGAATGCTTGACTATTTGTATCTCCAGGAAGAAATAATAATAACATTGATGGTTACATTGTTTTGCACAGAACAGTTGCAGCTAACATATCATACAAACAGGGTTCCATTTCGCCCCAGGTTTGTGCATGTTCGCAAACTGAATTATTTTTTAATTTAAGCGCGAACAAATTGGTAAAGACAAAGGTTATTTCATCATCTTCGTGTATAGTTAACACCATGTCATTGCGTTTTGCTATTCCAAAAAATGAGGCATATTGAAACATGAGATTGCCTAACCTTCCTGTCCAGTCTGGACATAGGTGTCCTTTTATGTGGGAACACTTTCTGTTTGAGTTAATGATAAAAATACATATAGTCCAAAAATACAGACTGTTACAACAATCGACATGCCTACAAAGAGACTAAAGGAATCAATCATAGACACTTACGGTTAAATTCACCATTTTCTACCTTTGGAAATGCCTCTACCAAGTTTTGAAGACATATTTTAAAACGTTTTGAAGGGGCAGTCGTTGACTGTTGCAAAGCAATTGTTTCACACATCAACTTTTACTCATTTTCCAGTAACTGTCTTAATGCACTGCCCATTCATTAAACTTTACAGATCGAACGTTTTGGCGTTGTTTTTGTGTTTTCCCTATAACACAAGGCTGACGTTTTTGCTCCATATCACCCGTTTTATTTTTGAATACCTCAATAGCTTATAAAAGGCCATTACAAATATTTCAGCCGATTTTTGGATCTTTATTCGTACAAGTTGAGACCCCATATAGCCAATGCTAAATATAAAGTAAATGTCTGAGTCAGTCTTTTCCCGCCATTTAAAAAAATCAAAAAATACAAAAAAGAGTTAAATAACCTATAAATATGTTTAGTTAAATGTCTTCCTTAATTTATCCCCTCTGAATTACAGTGTCAATTTCAAGCTTATGATTTTTTCACCTCGCGTTAAATAACAAATTAAAAATAGTAACTATCAATCAACCAAAACTAATATTAAATCAATTAATCGATTCTTTATTACATTTGCATTCAAGACGGACAATGTTATAAGTTTTTAAACAGAATCACAAGTGAGTTGTGACATTTAATCTTATCATATATAGACAGATGACTTACCAAGAAAAAGATGCATTTCCGTTTGTGTAAGCATTTTGTATCAACGATTTTATTGTTTAGTTTGAGAGCACCTGGTACGAACCGGATATAATGAGAACAATATTCTAAAATAATAGAATGCACTTTATTGAATAATGATATTAAAAATGAAAATAAACCAACAAACACTCATTGTATTTTAAAAAAAGTGTTATAAGATAACTGTAAAATGTTTGTGTTCTCATTGGCTAAGACCATAACAAATCGTCTTTGATAAATCTTCATATTCACCGCGTCTAAAACCACGAGACGTTTTTATAAGATTTGGAACAACGTTCGTGTACCTAAATATAAATATTCCAAGGCAACGTTAATGACATTGGTTTGTGACGCTATGTCAGTTCCCGTTTTGTTTTCTTTTGTTTACGGTGTCATATAATGAAACAATTGTTGACTTTTGTTTTCAGCTGATACTATGATTTATTATCCACAGAAATATGACATTCAACCTCTGCCATTGGCCTTGTTCAATGTAAAATCTTTTGGGTTAGTAAATCATTGTATCAGCCTCACCAAAAGTCAATAATTGTATTTTATTGTTTAGAACTATCAGTGTTTACAGTTTCAGAGTTAAGTTAAGTAAATGCACAATTCTTAATTTGATTTAACACACCACACTATAAAAAAAATTAGACCACTCCGTATAAAAACAACTTTACTATGTTACACGAAAAATGTTCTCTATTTTTTGGGGTTAAAGAGGAACGGAAAATCTAAACTAGCGCTTTGATTGCTACTTCAATTGAATATTACGGAGAAATGAGGTCGTCGATTCAAATCCAGACTGATTCAAACGATAGCTACTTTGTAGGTAGAATGTTTCCCGTAAAAATAATGTTTTGTATTGTTAAACATCAAAGTTGGTGACAGACAAAATGTTTTGTTTCAATTATTATTGTTACATGTGTTATACACACACATGTATTGATCTACAACTTGTTTTTAAAACTCTTTTTGAAGCCCATAAAAGAAAGTGATGTTAATAATTGCATAAGTATTTCGAAATATTTTTTTTTCATTTAGAAGTTTTAGCTACACGTATTTTTTTCAAGTAGCTATTTTTTTCAAGGTCCTATGAAATAAAGTCTAGTTTACTGAGATTTCAAATTAGTTTGGTTCAATTTTTCAGAGCTAAAAATACCTTGAACAAACAAGAGTTTTGCGGGGACTTACTGAAAACCTCCACTTATCTGAGTTGATGACACAACGAGGTCTGACTGGCAATGTTTTGAAGACCATACGATTTGCATGTTTAGCTTCTCTGTTACAAACAAATCATTTAGGAGAAAGCAATATATGAGGTTTCGGTGAAGGGATAATGTTTTCCGCGTGGGCATAAATTTATTCCGTCAAACTGTTACGCTTTAATGAAAAAGTCATTACAATCAAACCCTACGAGAAATAAGATAAAGAAATGCACGTACTAGTTTGTTCGGGTTATAACTGGAAACATACATTATTCAGATATAATTATAATTATCGCTATTTTGTGCATTTTTCCTTTGATTTTTTTTTGTGATAATTTTCATATCATGCTACTCGCTTGAGATGGAAAATTATCGCTAGAAACTAAGCATGCACGTGGTGTTGCTAACGAAACTGACATGAAATTGACAACGTCGTCATAGGTAAAATAGCGATAAAAAGATTATAATTGTTCATCTCAACTCGATTGCCTTTCTCGCGTTCGCCGTCCCGGCTCAAGCGAGAAAATCACTCTCGTTTAGATGATCACCGATAACCTATAAATACACGTTCGATAGAAAACATATATTATATTGATTCACTTATAGGGTCTTTGCATCGGAACTAAACACATTTATTATTAATAAACCAGTTGTTGGCATGACACGGGTTATGTTCTTCTCATATATGTTATGATGGTATGATACTAAACCCCTCGTGGGAAGGATTGTGCCTGATATTCATATGATGAAGACATAATTTTTCAATCAGTTTAATTAAAGTCTGGAGCTGGCATGTCAGTTAACTGCTAGCAGTCTGATGTTATTTATGTATTATTGTCATTTTGTTTATTTTCTTTGGTTATCTCTTCTGACATCAGACTCGGACCTCTCTCAAACTGAATTTTAATGTGCGTATTGTTATGCGTTTACTTTTCTGCATTGGCTAGAGGTATAGGGGGAGGGTTGAGATCTCACAAACATGTTTAACCCCGCCGCATTTTTGCACCTGTCCCAAGTCAGGAGCCTCTGGCCTTTGTTAGTCTTGTATCATTTTAACTTTTAGTTTCTTGTGTACGATTTGGAGATTAGTATGGTGTTCATTATCACTGAACTAGTATATATTTGTTTAAGGGCCAGCTGAAGGACGCCTTCGGGTGCGAGAATTTCTCGTTGCATTGAAGACCCGTTGGTGACCTTCTGCTGTTGTCTGCTCTATGGTCGGGTTGTCTCTTTGGCACATTCCCCATTTCCATTCTCAATTTTATTATAAGGGGACGACCATTTGATATTCTTGGGGGGGGGATGTTTTGTTTTGGATCGGTTATTTATTTTGTAAACTAAGACGACAGATTATTTATTTTCTGCACTGTCGAAGCAAGATTTTTCATTTTCATTAAAACAAGGGACTGATTATTCATTTTCACAACTATATTTATAATATTTAAAAACATACAATTTTTAAAGGAATTTTATTATACATGTTATAAATAATACATGTAACTATTATGTATAATCATTGTCATTAATTACCATTTAATTAGAATTAATCAAAATCCTCCGCAGGAATGAATCTTGCTAACTGCGTATACATGTATTTCATACATACACAGTATTAAAGTTTTGCTGCAACTTGCATTTTTATTAATTATTGCCAAACATATTTCGCCGAGCGGAACGAGGCAAATTTTTTTTTGAAGGGTTTTGATGCTGCTGAAGGCCCCAAGAAGCTATAGAACAAATAATGCTAAATCATGCTTTCTGGGTGTTAATCCCAGACCTTTTCTTAATCTGAAAATGCAAGTTCTGCTTTAATCATTTTTTGACAATATTTTGGTCTCAAAGTAAAATGTGTAGGTTCAGTGTAAGAATTAAGTTTTTACGGACAACATTCAAAAACCAAAATGTAGGATAAAGCAAAAATGTAATTCTCATAGTTAAGTATGTGACTGCTGTTGGTTTTTTTTAAAACTCATGATTAAGTTAATAACAAAATTACTAAATTACAAAAGGAATGCAAAACTAACAGAATACAGAATGAACAAAAGACAAATAAATAAGAAAAACATTGATCCTGAAAAAACAGGGGCCATGTCCAAGGAGAACAGAACTTGCTTCTTGCAAGAAGCTCTCAGTGAAAACAATTTGATATGAAGACAAGCTTTTGATTTTGAAATTTCCTACATAAGTCTATTTGCCTCAATGAAGTTACTTCCCTGTAATTAAAGTGAGGTAAGTGTTCCTGAGACAATATACCTGAAGTTAAATGAAACCCATTTTCAGACATTTCAAGTATATTTGATAATATTTATACTTTTATTGTTAAAAGATTTGGGAAGTGTTTCCCAATTTTTATTTTGGAAAAAAGATGAATTTTATGAAGAATCTGATGCCATCTCATACTTTCGATTAGACCTGCTGAGTTATTTATTTTCAATACATTGTAAGTCAGATTATTTATTTTCAAACTACCACAGGACAAACCATTTATTTTTGTGATTATCAAGGCTGAGTTATTCATTTTCAAAATCCTCCTGCCCTCCCCCCCCAGAATATCAAATGGTCGTCCCCTAAACAATCCTTTGCGAGCTATATTTTCTTGTGTTACTGCTACGCAAGCATCTTCTTAACACGTACGACATCTGAACGGATTTTTCTTTCAATGTTTATGCCTGCCTTATAAAGTAAATTGAAACTGATAAAATAGTAACTTTCTTAATATAAACTGCTGTAACAGATCTAAATAATGCAAGACGTCTGAATCTCTTAAATCGATGTATAAGATTGTAAACCTATGATACTCTAATGTTATGTGAAGGCGATAAAAAAGTTTAAAACACATACCGAACTCAATGGTAATTTAAAAAAGGTGGGGGGATATAACACTAACGAAATAAAAAGCTCTCAATCAACTGTCGTGAACAATTTAAAAAAGTGGTCAATGAGAAATATTATTTGACATGTTTTGTGCTTTTTTGTAGCGTTCCGGATGACGGTAAAACAGAATAAACATGATGAAGCTTCTAACGCAAATTTAGAAAATTTTGGGTTACAAAAAAGGTTTCCATATATTTTTTTTCTTCTTCTGTAGATCTCTTGTAAATCATTAAATCATATATATAAAATCTACAAGTAACTCCACAAGAATTGCAAACATCTTTTACACAAAACTCATATATCATTTTATATCTATTTATTATGTATAAAGAGTAATCAATAAAATTTCAATTTCCAATTATATTGGTATCCAACTGATGAGTTATGCCTTTTCAACTGATTTTATAGTCTGTTATTATGTTGTACTGTTACACCTCTGTTCACGTTAAGGGTTGTGCGCTTGCACACGTGTTCGTGTTCAACATTTTCCGTTATCCATGTGCCGGTCCCAAATCAGGAGCCTGTAGTTCGGTGGTTATCGTTTATTCATGTCTGTGATATTTGTTTTTCGTAAATTGCATTGTTATAAATTAGGTCTTTTGTTTTCGCAATTGAATTGTTTTATGTTTTCTGTCGGGGTCTTTTAGAGCCGATCATACTGTATGTTTTTTCTCATTGTTCAATGCCTTAATGTTACCAATTTTTGATTTCACCCCTTTACTTGAACTTTGGTGAATAATTGTCTTGTTTTCAATCATACCATAATACCTTTTTTGAAAATGACCACCATATCACATATCGCAAATCAGCAATCTTACTTTTTACATATATATTTTTTATTTTATTTTTGACGTTGAAGGGCGACCGCAATTATAAAACAAGGCTTCGATTTTTAATTCAAAAATGACTTTAACAAACAGGAATTCTTCCTGTACTGCCTAAATTATTCGAGTATTCGAGATTACTAAGATCATTTACGAGTAACTAAGATAGATCTCTTTGCCAAGATAATGCCTTTCGCTTGAGCATGTATTTATTCTATCATACTGTAATTTCATTAAACCCTAAGAGAAAATGGCAAAAACCCGGAAGACGCATATCATATTTCCTTGGCTAAAAATTCAACCATCCATCATACATGTCATAGTGCATTATAACTACTAAGAGAAACTTCTCTTTTAAGAATTTTATACGAATTCAAAATTAGCACGTTCGATAGAAGATTATTTATAGACAAACCTTTGATAAGTACTTTACTTATTGTTCTGCTACGAAGTTGAAGAGCTCCCATGAGGACCGTTCATTCAATCTTAATAATTATCTTTTACATTGTAATAAAATACACTTTAAAATGATAAAATATTAACTTGTAAACTAACTTACCGTGGACTATTTCGTGAGATTTGAACAATGCAAGAAAAATAATCGTGAGATGTCCAAATCAATCTTAAAGAAATACGTAAATAAATAATGTTATAGAACATGACAACATGTAAACCCCATTTATTTACGTAGTTCTTTTGCCGAATGTTCTTGGTATGTTTGTCCTGTTCACCTGTCACGTAGTGTTGTCATTTTGCGGTTTTATAACATTTTCAACAGGAGGTTTGGCTCTCTCTCTCTCAGAGTGAAATAAACACGTCATATTCGAAATGATGATTTAAGTAGGTTGTAGAACAAATTCAAATGACATTAGTTGCATAGGTTTTGACTTTCAGATGAATAAGAGGGTACAATGTTCATGAACAGGCATTTTGATTTCCAACATATCACCTGTGACAACCTCAAAATCATGTAGTAGAAGTAAACAATGAAAACATACTAAACTGTGAGTTTTTTTTAAGGGTATCATTAACTAAATTCATGCTGTTATCGCTGTGCATTATATCTGTCTATTCCAAACAGTCAAATTGAGGGAAAATCGACATTGGTCATTATTTCCAATCATTCAAAGTATTTTGAATCATATTTACACACTAATGATATTGTGAGCAAATTTCTCCTTCATTTTCGCTTATCAGTACTTAAGTACTATAGATTAGGCTACAGTTTTACTGAAAACACTACGGTGGTTCATGTAATTTATTGGATTGCTGAAAATTTGAATTTTCGTGGATATTTGATATCGTGGTTTTGCCAATCTATGTATACAACACCTATTGAAAATATGTTATTCGTTGAATATCTGAATTCGTGGTTCTTCTGTACCCACGAATCCAACGAATAATAATGAATAAACAGATTTCAAACAGGTATTGCAGTATGACGTCCTTATCACGCTTTGTATGCAAAGCCGTTTTCTAATGAGCACAAAATATTTTGACACATGCGCACAAACTTTCTGTTCATATTCTCGTTATTTTAATTGTTATCCTAATTAAATAAACACATTTTATGCAGCTTACATAAGCTTTCATCACATATTGTTTATCAAACAACATACCTTTACACTGCTATTAGTTTTTAAATTTATGAAATATGAAAATGTAAATTACATACTTAAAGGGGAGGAAACGGGAACAGCCAATAATTGTTTTAGGTCTTTATGTACGCTTGAACCCCAAAAAATACTGTATTGGTCCTACTAGAATCGAAATAATAGCCTTATGTCATGCTGTATGCTCATTTAATTATGGGTAGACATTATATTTGGCCATCTTTTACACCTAACTAACGCTGAAGGCGAAATATGGACAAACATAATGCCTACCTGTGTTAAAATGAGTATGGATAAGTCCGTTTGATTTCTCGTTTGAATTGTTTTACATTGTCATATCGGGGCCTTTTATAGTTGACTATGCGGTATGGGCTTTAATCATTGTTGAAGCCGTACGGTGACCTATAGGTGTTAATGTCTGTGTCAATTTGGTCTCATGTGGACAGTTGTCTCATTGGCAATCATACCACATGTTCTTTTTTATATACAGCATGACATAAAGGTAAAAACTGGCCCTCTCTATGTCGCACAAGAGAACATAGATCTATAAATAATCATAACTATATATTAAACAGGAAACTTTATTTTATAAAAAAACATAAGTGAAATTGCAAAATCATTTGATATCGCTCATAACAATCGATTAAGGTAATGATTGATTGAATTAGTGAGTATCACTTCGTTTACGTCTAGTGACAAATCCTTCATTTATAATTAATACTATACACTTTGTGTCAAAAACATGCATTTCGAACTGAAAACCAACATACGTATTCGGATATCACATTAAAACAAAACGAGTAGTAGTTAGTGTACTATCCCTTAAACTAGTAATTGAAACCGTTCGTGCTTATAATCCACAAAGACAACGCGTATAGACTGTGCATACAGCAGATACGTAGACTTGACTTAAATCGTATATCACGAATAAGACAACCCGTTACACCCCTGCAATGCAACTTAGTTAACGAATATAATTTTGACCGTTTAATCTTCATCTTAAAATAACGGGACAACCTTTTTTCTGTAACACTGTTCATTCTAGATAATGCATGGGTTTACCTCACTTTAGGATATTTGCTACTCTTGTTTCCGACTTATTGTCAGATATTCGGAATCTATATTGTATTATTAAAATTTTTGCCCCCTATTTATCTTTTCACAATTTTATAAAATATTAATGGAAAGGCCACCTTTTTGAAATTTTATAAAATCCTTGGTATTTTTTCTTTGTTTTTGAAGAAAGAAAAAAGGGGATGACTTTAAATTAATAAAAATCTAAGGATAATCATTACTCGTCATATTATCAATTGATTAAATTTAAAAAAAAAAACAAAAACAAAAACCACGGACCTCTAATTTTTTCTGCTTTTTAAGTTCTGTGATTTATATACTATACTATCAATTTATATAAATAGTCTTCTAAAAAGCTGGTTAGTTTGAAACAGAGTAAATAAGAAAACCCAAACCCATTTTGGAGTTTAATCGAGTTGTAAACGTGATCAACATATTATATGGTATTTAAAAACATCTGAATAATTGATTGAAAATTGATTGCTGACATTGGTTTGCATTTTCAGGTGTGACTGTGTTATACACATATTTTTAAAGCCAAGTACTAGAATGCTGATTAAATAATGCTGTCAATCAAAAGATGCATGAATTATAATATATAATTATGATAATAAGTTAATATATATACTGGTATATATATATATATTATATCTGATCATTTGAAAACAAAATTAAACAGCCTCAGGTTTTCGTGTAGGATGGACCTTTATTTATCTCTCTGCCTCAGGTTTTTGGAGAAGATGGACCTATGTTTAGTTCTCATTTGGGTTTACATGGTGTCAAACGTATTATCAGAAAGACTGAACATAACTGGTGGTTCCTTTCGGAAAGACAGTTACATGAATTCTAATCCGTTGATAGTACTTGACAATCTCGGACCAAGACAGTGTATAAGACAATGTATGCTTTATAATGGCTGCTATGGTGTTAATTTTTTGAGATACAACTTAAATTGTGAGCTGATAACTCTCCAAAATTTTAATTATCCACTATCTTTCACAGGGCATATATTTTTTACAGAGATGACCGACTGGACACAGGTAAGGACCTATTTTTTATATGTCTTTTATAAAAGAGAGAAGGTTTGGTACCATTAACGTTTTATCAGCTGCAAATGTTTGCACCTGTCCTAAGTCAGGAATCTGATGAACAGTAGTGGTCGTTTGTTTATGTAATTCATAAGTGTTTATCGTTTCTCGTTTTTTATATAGATTAAACAGTTGGGTTTCCCGTTGGAATGGTTTAACACTAGTAATTTTAGGGCCATTTATAGCTTGTTGTTCGGTGTGAGCCAAAGCTCCGTGTTGAAGGCCGTACCTTGACCTATAATGGTTTTCTTTTATAAATTGTTATTTGGATGGAGATTTGTCTCACTGGCACTCAAACCACATATTCCTATATTTACGTATTGTGTTCACGTTATTCGATGTTTCTAGCTACATTTTCGAATATCGGAAGCTTTGAAAATAAGAGAGGTATTGTTAAACTCTCCTTTACTTGTTACTGATATTTCATTTGTGAGGCCCCTCATGGGGGGTCCTAGTAATCACATAATCACCATTTTTTTTGCCAATATAATCACATAATCATTAAATATTTGCTTATCTTTAGTAATCAAATAATCATAAACTAAAAATACAGTCCTAGGTAATCAAATAATCATGAAATATTTGGCTTAATAATCAAATAATCATTAAAAAAACGGTCAAGTAATCACATAATCAAAAACCCCATGAGGGCCCTCATTTGTCATACTATGAAAATATAAGTGTTAAAAGTCTATATTAGATTTATTTCCATTTATTCTTACGAATTTGCAAATCATTAACATTTTATTTAACATAACATGTTGCTGAAGATATGGTCCGAAATGTTTTCCGATACAGTTTTGAAAATAGTTAATTACATGTTGTGTTTCGTTGTTGCTTTTTTTTTGGTATTGAAGAACATATCAAAACAAATGACCAAATTTTATTCTTAAGATGATGCGCAGTTTTTCTCGAAACAGAATGTTTGGTTTGGTTGAGCATGTCCTTTTTAAACATTACATGTCCTATATTATTTGTCAAAACTAAACTGTTGATATGTTAAGCAATAAGTTATTTAATTGTTTAAAGGTTAAAAAAAAAGTAAAATCACAAAAATACCGAGCGCCGAGGCAGTCAATACAAAAAGTCCCTAAGTCAAAAATCAAATTGAAAAATCATCATACCAAATAAATGGGTAACAACTATCATATTTCTGACTTGATGCAGTCATTTCTTATTTCGAAAATGGTGGTTTAAACCTGATTTTATAGCTAGTAAATTATATATTGGTTTGGTTTAGGACGTTTTAATTTTGTTTGCAATTACATTGTCGTTTTTTTTATATAAAGATCGAATGTCCCTTTGATACTTGTTTGATTTGTCTCTCTTTACATGCTTTAATAGAGCCGTAAACGTTTGAATTTTAACAGATGATAGGGGTCATTACATTTCTCGAAAAACCATGGCTTCACAAAAATTCAGTGGAAAATGGGTCACCCTCTCTTAAAGAAGCTGTTTGCATAATTTTGTTTTACGTCTTTGGTCTCATTTTATCGTTCATTTGCCGTCCAGAAGACTTTTATCAGAGCGTCACTGGTTAGTCTTTTGTGAACAAAATGCCCGTCTGGCGTATTAAATTTTAAACCTGTCACCTTTTGTTAGCTATTGTTCGTGTGTTTCTCTGTCCTTTATGTTCTCTCATTTATTTTTATTGTAGTCCTATCATGTAACATGTGTAATGTTGTCATTTCTATGTTATAATTTACATTGCCATTAAAGCGGGAGATTTGGCATGCCACAAAACCAGGTTCAACCCACAATTTTTATTTTTATTTTTTTATTAAGATGTCCTGTCCGGAAAAGTTGCCATTGTTGTATTATGGTTCGTTTCTGTGTGTGTTACATTTTAATGATGTGTTTTTGTTGTGTCGTAGTTCTCCTCTTATATTTGATGTGTTTTCCTCAGTTTTAGTTTGTAACCCGGATTTGTTTTTTTCTCAATCGAGTTATGAATTTCGAACAGCGGTAAAATACTGTTACCTTTATTTATCACAGTCCATTACATCTATTGTTCTGTATGGTAATGAATTATATTTTCCCAAGATATTGCATGTAATGCGTAAAAAAAAGTAGCAATCTTTGAATTACATGTTAATGTAATTTGATGCATAACTGAAGCAATTTTTTTTTAATTTCGTGCATTTTTTTTGCATTACATTCCTTAACATTTTCAAATTCAATATATAAATAACAATTTGTTGGCGATTTAAATTAAACAAAAATTTAGATTCTTTGATCAACATACATGTATGACAGGGCTCTGAACTAACACATCCCGTCATTGTGTTATTGTGTTATGGTACATTATTTGTATTTTTGTCTTTCATTTTTGCCTATTTGCTTTGTTTATGTGCCTTTTGTGTTTCCTTGTTTCATATGACGGGGATTTTAACTTATACATCCCGTCATTGTGTTATTGTGCTATGGTTAAGTTTTGTATTCTTGTCTTTCACTGAATATGCCTCTGGCCTTTGTTAGTCTTGTATTGTTTGAATTTTAGTTTCTTGTGTACAATTTGGAGTTTAGTATGGCGTTCATTATCACTGAACTAATATATATTTGTTAAGGGGCCAGCTGAAGGACGCCTCCGGTGTGCGGAAATTTCTGGTTTTATTGAAGACCTGTTGGTGACCTTCTGCTGTTGTCTGCTCTATGGTCGGGTTGTTGTTTCTTTGGCACAATCCTCATTTCCATTCTAAATTTAATCACTTGGTCTATAATAAACAATAACTTCTGATATGTGTCAGGCTCTATCTTTTCAAATACTAGTAGTTTACTAAAATTATAGATTATCGTTGATCATCTCAACGAGATTAGTTTTCTCGCTAAAAAAGGCATGGCGTAAGCGTGAAAAGAAATCGAGTTTGGATGACTGCTGATAATCTATCTATCGCTATTTTACGTATGACGAAGCTGTCAATTTCATGTCAATTTCCTTAGCAATGACACTTGCCTCCTTAGTTTCTAGCGATAATTTTCCATCTCAAGCGAGTAGCATGATATGAAAAATTAATACAAAAAAATATCTAAAGAAAAATGCACAAAATAGCGGTAATGTAACATAGATTTAAACAACTACTTAAATAATATCAGGTTCTCCTCATAGAGAATGAATTAACAAAAGGTAATAGGTAACAGGTTATTGACATATACTGTAATAAGATCGTTCAAATCAATGATATGTTTTAAACCGGAACAGTAGTATAAGCAATTGCACCGTAATGATGTCATCGTTTTGATTTTGTGAAATATTAGCTGCTACATGTACTCATTTGATTAAGGTTTTGTCAATTTATTTGAAATCTTTGTTGTACTTTCAAGTATACTTATAACAATACCTTGCAGAGTTGATTAATTAAACCTTAGCTTTAAAAGCCTTTGATAAGAACTTTGGGCCTATTAGTTTTGCATAATAAGTTTGCTAGGTAAACGTCCACAAAACATCATCAACTGAAGAAATCAATATGAATGTCAAAGTTGAATATGCAGTAAGATAGTCGTAAAATCAAACACACAGGAAGTTGTAAATCGCATCTACCTGAACAATTTCGTGAAAAGGTTAAAATGAAATATAGAGACTTAAGTACATCAGCACTTCAACAGTACAAAGAATTCGAACAAACCAGAATCAAGCAGCTATCTATTCGACTAATTATGACATTATTTCTTGGATAAATGCAAGTTATATGAAAATGAGAACATGTGATATGATTACTTATCGCTATTTTACGAAATTTTCTTTTGATCTTACCAACTGACAATACATATGAAAAAATGTCGCTAAAAACTAAGGGCGCATGTGAAATTAACAACGTTGTCATAGGTAAAACAGCGATAACCAGATTGTCATTGGTTATCTCATCTTAAATGTTTTTCAAACTTTCGCCGTACCAGCTGAAGCAAAAAAACAAACAAACTAGAATTGCCATTGCAAGCAATAGCGGATGTCACCCTGGTCCGCCAATTGCCACTAAACAGCAGTCATTTCTAAGTTTTCCATCAGTGAATGACAATAGATATTTCGGTTAGTTTTCATAGTGTTAGGTTCGAATTTTCAATTTTGTACTTTTCGCTGTTTCCATGATACGGTGGCCATTTTGAAAATTCTAAAGTCAAATGCTACATCTATGAATGGTGTTTAACATTTTTGTAAAGTTTCATGAAGTTTTGAGCATTTTGATATTTTTGCCGTGTTTCCATGGAAACAGCCGCCATTTTGAAAATTCCAAAGTCATACTGCTGCTTCATATTGTGCTCCCCATAATATTATACCATCACATAACATTAAATGGCTGTAAAATTAATTAAACACTAATGTTCTAGAATGTTCCATCACGTTTTCAGATTTTTCTGTTTCCATGGCAATGGCAGCCATGTTTTTAATTCCAAAGTCAGGTGCACAACTAAACATAGCGATCAACATTATGTTATAGTTTTATCAAGATTGGTCCATTCAATTCCGAGAACTAAGGTTGACAAAAAAGTGTGGAATAAGAATTAAAAAAAAAGAATCGAACAATAACAATATGTCACCCGACTTCCGTCTGACATAACAATCTTGTTGAGATGACAACCGATAATCTATAAAAAATGAGACATTCAGAAGACAAAGACCAAATATCGCAAATGAAACACTATCAGAGGTCACCGCACGGTATTCAGCAACCAGAAAAACCAAAGCCGTCTACCATTTTACACAAGTTCCTAAACATGATAAATCTAAAATAATTCGAACTACTAAGATCAATCAGAACTTTATCAATTTTCTAATGACTGTTATAATCTTGACCGTGTGTACTATAAATATATACGTATGGACGGGAAGAAGAATTGAACGTGTTAATAGGGAGAATAATTTAAAACATTGAAGGTAGATGTACCCTTGTTTTGCGCCAGATGCACATTTTGATAATTTATGTGTTGCTCGAAATTGAAAGTATTAGACTCACATTAAAGAACTAATAAAACAAACAAAAAACACAAAAATATGAAGTTAAACCCTGAAAAGAAATAAGAAATAAACAAAAGGGAGATCAATACCTTAATACACCTTATCGCTATTTGTCCGCCATTACTGGATATTACACAGGTTCCCGTAAAAATTTGACGTCACAAAACAAAATATCTGACGCCACAATGGAGAAGTGATTGTTGTATGCGTCAAAAGTTCAAGCGGCCGGGTCAGCCGGGATTAGCGATAAGGTGTATAGATTTTGGGTTTCATTTCATTGAATGAAAGAAAATCTGTTTATTCATCCAGGTACCACAGTTACGTCATAGTCTATCATTTACTGTTGTTACCTTTTCTCAGTCAATTCTAAATGAAAAATTATAGAGACTTATTACTCGATTTATTTCACTTGACCGGTCGGAGTTTAACCAATTCGCTCACAATAAACCAGTCTATCTATCGATAGGTGTTTTAGGCTAAACTCGTCAATGAAGTCCAGTCATTGTAAATTCCTTTGATGATAGTGAAATGTGATTAGAAATCAGTAATAATTATAACGGCAATCATTCTTATCACACACATCTTCAAATAGACTGTCCTTATTCAAATTAAAACAGAAGCTCCGCCCGATCAGTTGAAATATCATTGGTAATATCATTTTAAAAGAATTTCGATCAAATTGCTTCTAGGGACCATCTCGAATACGTAGCTATGTGAGAGATATTATTGTAGGCATCGCTGATACTTAATGATAAATACAGCAATACAAAGATTCTTCTTTGATTTTTTTTTTTCAATTTATTTGTTGTGAAATCTTGTAATGTCTTAAAACAACAGAGTTACTCTTTTATATGATTCACGTACTAAATTAAAAAATGCAAATAAGAACAGATGAAAGCCAAAATGGAGAAGATAACAATTTGGTTTTTCTTTGCGAAATAAGCCTAACTTTTCTTTTATCTCCGTTGATAAACTAAATCAAAACAACGTTTTCAAATAAAACCATTGGAAAAAAACCGCAAAACTGTTCGTATATTGAATATATAAAATCAAATAAGTTTTCATTATCTTATTTCAGGATAAAAATGTCTGCTGGCCAAATCCATGCACGGGTGAAACAAAATGTGAAGCAGCTAATTACAACCAGTACATTTGTGTCACATACGGTATGTAAAATTCAAAACAAAACCCATGAATTTCCCGTAATTTACCATATATTTGTTAAAAATTGGTGTATTTGGCAAAGTATTACGAGGTTGTTAACTTATAGATTGTTACATTTTCCAAAAATGTGACCAAGGATTTTCTTGGACGGTTGTTTGAGGATATTAATAACAATTAACTAAATACAAAGTATTTTTTTAGAGATATAAATAAACCTAAAAATAGATATCGCATGTTTTTGTATTTCTTTAAATGCAATAGAACATAAAATATGATTTCATATAGTGTGCTATCTGCCTAAAACAAAAGAATTGGCGTAACATTTACTGTTTTTATGTCTTGTTTTCAAATAATGGTTTAACGCATATATAAAGTAGTTAGATTGATCGGTAAAATTTTTGCACAACAGTATATTCGAGTGGATTATTCAATTTTCCATACTGTATATATTTGGCTCATTGTTGAAGACAGTACATCCATCTTCTTCGTTTTATATTTTGAATTTTCTAATTAGTTGAAAAGTAGAATTACCAATTCAGAAAAAAATCAGATTTGAAATACATTTGTCCTTTGAACATGTTGAATCAATTTATTTCATTTAATGGACATTTTATGAAAAGGTGCATCTATAATTGACGAAAGAACTTTATGCAAGTATTACTTCTTTGTACATACCCAATCTTAAAAACTGGGAGTTCCCGATTGTATTACTAACAGAGTACGGCGAACTTCGTTAAGCTTCGGATCTTTACTAAACCAAAATGTCTTTTTCGTATTTCATAACCTTGCATTATTTTGAATAGTAACTGCCTGTACCAAGTCAGGAATATGACAGTTTTTGTCCATTCGTTTTTGATGCATTTTGTTATTTGATTTTGCCATGTAATTATGGACTTTCCCAATTGATCTTCCTCTAAGTTCAGTATTTTTGTGATTTTACTTTATACTGGATGTTATGCCAAATATTTATAGTTTTAGTAATTACTTTTAAAAGTGTTGTTTTATTTATAGATACGCCATGCAGCATTCACCCATGTTATAATAGCGGTACCTGTCGTAACCACCTAAATACGTACTCGTGTATTTGTCCAGCTGGATACTCCGGATCGGTTTGTCAATGTTAGTTCGTTAAAAGTCTGTCCTAAATTGTAATGATTGTATCAATAGCTCACACATGTTTGTCAATATAACGGAATTCTATGCAACTGTCATACAAGTGAGAGTTTTGCGAGCTCTAAAATCATTTTTAGAAAGTAAAATCACCAGAACACAAAACTTAAACGAAAATTAAAAAAAGGATGGTTTATGAATAAATAGCAAAATCAAAAGCCCAAACCCATCAAACGAATCGACAACAACGGTACACGCCTGTACTGATTTAGAAAAACCGTGGATTAAACTCATCATTTTTTACATTAGGAAATGCCGATGCCAACTCAGGAACGGAATATGACAGTTTTTCCTTCCATTCGTTTTGGTGTGTTACATTACAATTTGACTAGAACAAACCCGCGAAATGGAGGAGAAATAGAGCGTTTGTAAACTGTAAAAAATCTATAACTGAAAAATTTCAGGAGAGGTATCAAAAGGTACTTGGACATTTTTTTGCCTTTTCTATTTTTTCCAAATACCGATTTTTATTCCTTCTGTTTTTCTATACATATTTTTAGGGGCTAGCTGAAGGACACCTTCGGGTCGGGTTGTTGTCGCTTTGACACATTCCCCATTTCCTTTCCCAATTTTATAAGTGACCGGAGGAATTTTTGTAAAAGATTTTATGTCTGGAGTATTTCAGAAAAGGTATCAAAAGGTACCTTGGGACATAACAATTGGGTTTCTAGCCCGGCTTCTCATTTTTTTCCTAAAAAAAACCCATTTTTAATTTTTTTTTTTTTTTTTATTAATTTCAATTTTTTTTTTCTATTAACATAATAGATAATGTTAGCGTTAATATGTATATTATGAACGTTCATTACTATAAATAAAGTCTAGTCTGACTAAAAATTTCGTCCAATGACGTTAAAAATATCCTGACGCATTTTTTTTCGTTTTTCTCCCAAAATAACCCAAGCTGAATAATCATAAGCATGGATGACAAATGCAATTATACATGGTACCGTTAGGACACAGAGGCATGATGATTAATTTATTGTGAAAGGAGGAGAAGCGACACACAAAATGAGGTCTTCTCGTATAATAGTATAGATAATGGACATTCTGTTTATATTGTTTCTTTCAGTTCGGTATTTTTGTTATTTAACTTTTTACATATCTTCTATCTTTATACATATTCAAACGCTTGTCAATTTTATGAAAATTAGTTTCTGCCTTTTAGAATAAATTGAAAAAAAATAATTAAAAAGGAAGTTTTTTTTACTTTTGATAGACGCCATTTGTCAATTCTTGTGATGTCATGAAACGTGTTAAGACATATATGTACAATAACATACGTGCAGTCATGAAACAAAATATACATATTTTGTGCAAAGGGACGAAACCAGAAGAAAAATCTATACCAAATCATACTTCTATCATTTATGTCAATGAAGTGTTACTTTCTATTCATGTGCTTTATTTTTGTTCAGGAACAGAATTATACGCTGGACATCAAAATAATTTCAGGACTAAACACATTTATGGAGTGTATCGGTGTGCTAAAGTAGATATATAGCCCGTTAACAAGTTTTTCTCGATTAAAATAGACAGATTCACTTCAAATCGATTGAATCCAATGAATCGCATTGAATCGTATTGAATCAATAATTTTTATTTAAAACAACAACAAAGGTAGTTTAGTTTAAATTGACTGGGTATAAATCATTTTTTTCTAATATAGGATTTCGCTATATTTTTTTATAAACGAACTTTATCATATGCTTAAAAGAAAAATGAAATAAAAAAATGGGGTCACCGTTCATTTAAGCTCTCAATCTGCCTCCGGAAGAAGCTTACAGTTTTGTTAATGTCCTTTTTTCTGATGAACTAATAGGAGAAATAGAGGTAATATCGAAATAAAAAAATAACCTAATTACAGAAATCGCTTAAATTTTACAATTATTTAGTTTATGTACAGCTTATTTGAAAACAATAATAAAAAATATAGGTCACCGATGAATTAAAAACGATATTTCAAAGGGAGATAATTTGGAGCTTTTTCAATGATATAAACATTTAGAAAGTCATCTGGGGCCAAACCGAATCGATTTTTTGGGTTGATTTTTTTACCGTATCATAAAGTAATAACTAATAGTGTAATAAATAAAATGTGTAATGAAAAAATAAAGGTTCAATTTTTTGCTGAAATTTTTGTACCCAGGAGCCACCTTAAGTGAATCTTTTGAACAAAACATATTAACAATGATCGATCTTAACTAGTACGATTGAATCAAAATTAATGTGTGTGCAAAAATCATGAAAAAGGCGAACAAATTACACAATGAATGACCAACATAAAAGGGCTGAAAATTAACGAAAATTTTACGAACATCCGTATCATCATTTGAACTTGTAATTTATTAGAAACAACAACTGCATTGATTATTTTTGAAAAAAAGCGTGTGATCAACACATTAAGGAAGTTCGCTGCTCAGTTACAAAATAAATAGCTTTCCATAAAGCTAGAATATATTGATAGGGGATTAATTAAGGATAAAAAAACACATAACAAATAGGGGTCAATGTTTTCGAGATATTAGCCATTAATATTTTGGCTGGAAAATGTTCTCTCTTGATTTTTCATCATTTTATCATTGCCCAGTTAACATGGTTAAAGTTATCAAAAAAATAGATAAGATTTTATAAGACTTTTATAAATGGCTAACACTCATACATTTAAAAGATTTATAGAAAGAAAAATGGAAGTCCATGGGCAAATTGTTTAAAGCATTGAAATAGATAAAACCAGAGGTTTTTGAAAATTTGATCAAAATTCCAAAACATGGTAAGCAAACATCCTTAATTTAACTCATTGTTTACAGTTTAACCATTATTTAAGTCACATCGATTGCGTTTTTAATTAAAGTGTGAACGCAGTGGTTCGGATTAATGTCCCCTTAGGAAACAAAGTAAACCAGTATTGATTGATTGTTGCTTTCTTAACGTCCAGTGGCAAATATTTCATCCATGGTCAGGACAAAAGTAAACCAATATGAGTAGTCGTCCATTTGAAACTTAATACATTTAAAAATAAAATAAAACAAATACCGAACCCCAAGAACAAGTCGAAACGAAAACTACAGTATCAAATGGCGAAATTAAAATATGAAACACTTCAAACGAATGGAAAATTCTCATTTTCCAGATTTTGTACAAACATATTCTTACATAGCAAACGGTGGTTAAACCGGATTGCATATCTTTCTCAAACTTTTAATGGTATACTTGTCGCACAAAATTCCATTGAGTTGACAACAATGTGCAAACAAAAACCAATGAAAGTCATTACTCAGTAGATTAATTAAATGAATAACAAAATAGTTTTTTTTCATACAAATTACACCATGGGTTGAAGTCATAAAACTTTGGTCAGTGCTCAATGCACAAAAATCATGCTCGAAACATGAAATACAACATTTTGATTGGTTGATTTTGGAGTTTAAGTACAAAAAACTGACTCAAAAGTTGTATGACCACAAGGCCTGGTGGTTTATATAATATATAAAGGAATTTCATGCGACTTGCATACAAGTGAAAGATTTAGCTACCTTTAAAATCACGTTCAATCCACCATATGCATTTTCTACATAATAAAATGCCTCTACCTATTCAGACATAGGACTGTTGTTATCCATTCTTTTGACGTGTTTGAGCTTTTAAATTTGCCATTTGATTATGGACTTTCCATTTTGAATTTTCCTCGGAGTTCAGTATTTTAGTGATTTAACTTTTTACATGGTTAAGTAAATGCATACATGTTATAAACAGTACTTTACAACACTAGACCAGACGACTTGTGTGTGTCTAATACAGGCATCAGTAGTATATTTATTTCTGAAATTCATAAATCGATGGAGAAAAATCCAAATACTGGTTACAAACTAAAACTAAGGGCAACACATCAAATATGAAAGGAGAACTACGACACAACTGAAACACAACACTAAAATGTAACACACACAGAAACGAACTATAATATAACAATGGCCATTTGCATGACTTGGTACAGGACATTTTAAGAAACATATGGTGTGGTGAACCAGGTTTTGTGGCTAGACAAACCTCCTGCTTTTATGGCAATGTTAAATATATACAGTTGATTTTCGTTTAAATGATGTCAGTTCATTCTTAATTTGTTTAAGCATGTGCATTACTACTTCCTTTTATCTACTTCCTGTTTAGATACACCATGCTCATATACATACTGTAACTGGGGATATTGTGTTGTATCCGGGTCAAGTGCCTACTGTTCTTGTTATTATGGTTACAATGGAGACAGTTGTCAGTGTAAGTATATAATTACATAATTTAATTTTGGATGTAACGCGTCTTCTGATTGGCTGACGTTGTATCTTGATCAAGTGCCTACTGTTCCTGTCATGATGGTTACAATAGAGATAGTTGTCAGTTTAAGTATATAATTTTATAATTTAATTTTTGAAGTAACGCGTCGTCTGATTGGCTGACGTTGTTTTGTTTATCAGCTCATAGACATAATTTAGTTATGTGACCGCGACGTCATCAACATTTTTTCATGTTTTGTCCGGTTTAAAATGGAATTTAAAATTAAATTATAAGGAATAAATGTAATATTTTTTTTGTCTATAAAATAGAACGTACAAAATGAGGTGTGCACTGAAAAACCTGCGTAGAATGTATATCAATTATATTGTCATTTTATGAATTTACTGATCCAAAGTATGAATTATTTGAAATACTAAGGATTTTCTTATCCCAGGAATACATTACCATAGCCGGATCCTCAATGCTATTCTA
Organism: Mytilus edulis; assembly: GCA_019925275.1. Classification (NCBI taxonomy): domain Eukaryota; kingdom Metazoa; phylum Mollusca; class Bivalvia; order Mytilida; family Mytilidae; genus Mytilus; species Mytilus edulis. Next base: position 45,546,386 of record CM034362.1, read on the forward strand.
CTTTCTTTGTGAATATTGAAATTTTTATTCGGACGAGACAACTATAGGGCTTACGCGGGTAAATTATTCATCATATTGCTGACCATATAAGTGTGCCATTTTCTTTATAAAATAAAGATAATTTAATATTTGATTATCGAATGTCTGCTAATGCCCATCTGTAAATTTTTCTGATTTATTATTGTACTTCCTTTTAAATTCTCTGCTGTATTAGAAAAAAATTAGGTACCAAGGAAATAAAAAAAAAAATTAAAATTAAAATCGATACTAGCACTAGAAGTTGGAAGTGCATTAGTTAACAAACATATATAGCTGAAATTATTAGTAGGTTATTGACCTCCTTTTTGAGATATTTGATTAAAAAAACACGTCGGTAAACGGTTGACTCGGACATTTACCTTCTATTTTTTTTTTGAATTGATTGGGTCTCAAATCGAAAGAAAAGAAATCTAAAGTAGGGTAAAATTTTGTCACATGACTTTTTATGAGCTACTGAATTCATATATGAAAATAAAATGGATGTTATGGGACATAATAGTGTTTATTGTATTGAAAAAAAAACATAAGAGTACAAACATCTGATACAAATTGCTTAGCCTCACCCTTAAAGAACTACCTTTAAGAACGATATGAAGGGTTGAAGTAGGACGAGTTTTCCTTGTCTGCACATTCTTTTTGAATTCATTCTTGTTATATAGGTTGCAATATCCAAATTGTCAGCATATAACTTTGATTATGACATTGTAACCGACAATTGGTTTCGATTGTAAAGCTGGTGAAAGTGGCATCTTTATAAATATTAAATAGTTGGTTTTTAATTAGCTTTCAGTAACTGTGAGTTCTCTCAAATCGTGCAGCCTTGTTAACATGTTGACGCAATTATTAAAATTGCGATAAATTTTAGCTTCTGTTTTCGAACTATGAACAACAAATTCATTTGTAAAATATGTGTCTGTAGTCCTTACAACAAAATTATATCTAAAATTACCGATGTACGTTATTTAATTTAACGCCAGTTTGTCCCTTTTAAGTTGTCTGTTTGGCATTGTTTTGTATTTTGAATTTATATTCAATATCAGAGGTATTCGTGTATTGTATGTGTACTTGTTGTGATTGTTAATATTTCTTTTTAATCGAGTTAACCCATGTCAACTGATATTTTATAGAGTTTCTTTCTATGGTGTAATGTTATTCTACTGTTTCCGGTTAGAGTGAAGGTTGATGCCTATTAAAAAATTTAAATCCGCTGCATTTGTTGGCACCTGTCTTTAATCATGGATTTGTTTTTTGTTTTTTGTTTCTTTTTTTTTATTTGTGGATTGAACCGTGGGGTTTGTTCGCTGTGTTGAAGGCCGTACTTTGATCTATAATGATTTACTTTTGACACATTGTGACTTGAATGGAGAGTTGCCTCATTTGGCACGTATACCACATCTTCTTATTTCTAGAAAAAAAAACAGTCCAAAAACTTGAAAGTGAATTAAGCTTATACTCAAATTAATTCCCTTTAATAGGTTTTTAATCCCTATAGTTCTTTTAATTAACAGAAAAACAATTTAATTTGCAAGTTCGTTACGGCTATCACACATTATTGTGTATTATTCATTGGATTTGTATGGTGTATGAATATATATAAGTAGTAACGTCAACGTCGTTTATCCATAAATAATCAACTTCAAAAACCGTTCCCGTATTTTCAATGATTATGATTACTAAATTTAAAGAAATATGAAAACCAATTTACTGGGTCGATGTCACTGCTGGTGGGTTATTTTCCTCGAAGGTATCACCTGCCTAGTAGTTAGCACTTCTGTGCTGACATGAATTATCATTGATAAGGACATGACATGAATTATCATTGATATGGTTATATTTATAAATTAACTGTTTACAAAATTTAGAATTTTTGAAATACTAAGGCTTTTCTACCTCAGGCATAGATTAACTTAGCTGGATTTGGCAAAACTTTCAGGAATTTTGGTCCTCAATGCTCTTCATCTTCGTACTGTACTTTTTTGGATTCGAGCGTCACTGATGAGTCTTTTGTAGACGAAACGCGCTTCTGGCGTATATATAAAATTTAGTCCTGGTATCTATGATGAGTTTATTTAACTGTTTACAAAACTTATGAATTTTTAAATAATAAGGCTTTTTGTACCTCACAAATAGATTACCTTAGCTGTATTCAAGGTATTTGGCAAATTTTAGGAATTTTGGTCCACAATGCTTTTCAACTTCGTACTATATTTGGCCTTTTAAACTTTTTTGGATTCAAGCGTCACTGATGAGTCTTTTGTAGACGAAACACGCTTCTGGCGTAAATACAAATTTTAATCCTAGTATGAGTAATTTATTTACAAGATGATTATTATTGGATACACAGCAGCTGGAGTATTTTTGATCATTGAAAGCTTGATTTGTTTTTATTAATAATATGTTATTAAAACGATCGACTGATTTAAAAAAATTATGTTAACTTCATTAGGTGTTTTGTAACCGTCTAATATATATATAAAAAAAGAAGATGTGGTATAATTGCCGATGAGACAAAACTCCACGAGAGACCAAATGTCACTAAAATTAACAACTATAGGTCATCGACCGGCCTTTAACAATGAGCAAAGCCCACACAGCATAGTCAGCTATAAAAGACCCTAAAATAAGGCTACTAAATTCTTTTTTGGTATAGTTTAAGCAAAGTTTTATCTTTAAGCACAAAATACAATTATACAATAGAAAAAATAGGGATTCGGAAACAAGAAATTATATAAATCCGTCTCCAATTTTAGCTCACCTGACCCAAAGGGCCAAATGAGCTTTCTCAAATCTTGGCGTCCGTCGTCCGTTAACTTTTACAAAAATCTTTTCTTCTGAAACTACTGGACCAAATTCAACCAAACTTAGCTACAATAATCATTGGGGTATTTAGTTTTAGAAATGTGACCGATGACCCGAAAACCCATCCTAGATGACCGCCATGGCTAAAATAGAATATAGTGGTTACATGTCAATTTAAGCTTATATCTCTAAAACCGAAGCATTAAGAGCAAATCTGACAAGGCTCAAAGTGTTGATCAGGTCAAGATCAGGTCAAGATCTATCTGCCGTGAAATTTTAAATATGAATCCGATAACTTGTAATTGGTTTGCTGTCCCTGAATTGGTAGTTTAAAGGAAATGTTAAAGGTTTTGTTATTATCTTGAATATTATTATAATAGATAAACTGTAAACAGCTATAATGTTCCTAAAAGTAATAAAATATTTAGTTTTTAACTGTGCGAGTGAGCAGTTTCATTGTCAAGAAAGATAATAATTTTCCTATATTTCTTCAACATACACATTTGTACCTGTTGACATCCTTTGTATATTCAGTGAAAAGTGTGTTATTCATCTAGAACTTATTGTGAGCCTTTCAATTCACATGAAGCGATTCAACGTCGTAGTTTTGAAAACATCTTAGTTTACTTGCCTTCCATATGATTGTAAAAAGACAAAAGAATAACATTACGTCAATAAAGCTCGCGTAATAAATTAGGGACTTTCCGATCTTTTGAGTTCAGTATTTTTGTGATTTTACCAAAATTTTGAATTTAAAAAAAAACAAAGGCTTTTCTACTTCAGGAATAGATTACCTTAGCTGTATTTGGAAAATTCTCTAGGAATTTTTGGTCCTCATTGCTCTTCAACTTCGTACTTTATTTGGCCTTTTAAACCATTTTTTGATTCGAGCGTCACTGATGAGTCTTTTATAGACGACACGCGCGTCTGGCGTAAGAGTAAAATGTTAGTCCTGATATCTATGATGAGTTTATGTACTTGTTTTCTGCTGAAGGACACAACCAGTTAACATTCTATATAAATGTACGTTTAAAATCTTATTTATCTTTTGTAGACTCCTACACTTATATCAATGATCTCATATTTATTATGAGTCCAAATTACCCTTTAAATTATTACGACAACGCTGTCATAAGTTGGAGCTACAGAACTGATGTTGGCAGACGAATTGTTATATTAGCTCTGGCATTCGACCTTGAAGAAAATAGAGATTGGTTAAAGGTATTGTTAAATAAGCATAAAGTGTTGAATATACAAAATATGTATATTGTTGTCATTTGTTTTTGTATTGACCAATGATTGTAAGTTCTTAAAACTTAATTTGATATGCCACTAGTTCAAATACTACATGTAAAGATAGTCGGTAATATAAATTTGTTACATAGCTTGCTAATGACCAAATACAATGTATATGGGGTTTATAAATTCCATATAGGGTGAGAGCGAATAAATTCCATATATATTGTATTAGGTCACTAGGACACTATGTAACTATTATTTAAATGTTTTATCGAAAGGTTCAAAACATCTTGAGCCGAAATACATCAATAGTCCAGCGGATATCAGAAGAATTGATCACTTTACTGTAAAAGCATGAAACTTGGCTTAGTGAAAGATTAATGGGTATAGAAAAAATTCAGATATGGAACCACGATAAAAAAAATCCAATATGGCCGCCAAATTCAAGATGGCCGACATAAGTATAACATCATTCACTTGATGAAGTCTTCCAATTCTAATGAGTTCCGAAGATGTCAGAAACTTAAGGTAATACAATTGTCATTTATTATTTTTTGAAGCTTATGGTACAGAAATCATCAAAATGGCGTCCAAATTCAAAATGGCGTGTCAAAATGTCTAAGTTTTACAGTATTCGAATGTATATACCTTCATTGTGTGATAGAATGCTCAAAAAGCCGTGAAACTGATCATTTGATATACAGTCTACAGTGTATCATTTATACCTGGGTACATAGATAATATTTTCAAAATGGCGGCAATATTCAAAATGGCGCCGTTTAAAATGTCAAAATTTGACGTTTGTTTGGATATGGTATAAAATGATTACAAAAAATGGATCCAAATGCAGGAAAATCAAAATAAAACATAGTCTCAGCCAGTTTCTCTTTCACAGTCCGGTGAGCAGTTGCATAATGCTGTGCATTTTAATGCTGCTTTCAAGCATTTACATGCTCCTCGACATCCTTTCTTACAGCCACAGTGGAATAGCTCTTGGCTTGACATTGAGGCTTCAGCAAGCACAGACTAGAAAGATACCTACGTACCATCATGTTTGCCAACCAAATAAATCTGGTGATGGCATACTTGGATTTGCAACTAAACAATTTCCCAAAATAACACACTGTGTAACACTACCTTGGTAAACTGCACGTTTCGTATGTGAAAGAAATGCATCTCTTGTCGGAGGAATATTGTCAATTGTTCGTGTCTTCTGTGTGAATAACTGTTTTCTTAACTCATTCACCGTATTAGCTGTACTAGACCGATCATACAAAAGGACAACATACAGTTCTATTACTTTCAACACTTTTAAAATTGCCACTTCATTTGGATTCTCAATAATCTGCAGAAATGTTTCTGACAACTCCTCATATACGGACCATGTGTCCCAAGTTGATTTCTTACCTTTCCCAGAAAAAGCTGAGACAGTGTCACAACCGGTAAAGGCATGGAACATTGGAAAGACATTCGATTTCAATGGTCCTAGAGCAAGGCACAATCCATGAACTGAAATATCGGAAGTTTGTTCCAGTGCAAAAACCTATCCACAACTGTTCAACTTGCAGTCTGTTGAAACAACAACATCTGTGTCAACTGTTCTGATCAGTATTCTGCTGTGGCCTTTCTGGGAAGGATCTAAATCATGCAACAACATTCTAGTATCAGCTTCCTCTTGTGAACATGGGCTTAACAGTTCATAGCTGTGTTCTGCAGTATTTCCAAGGGCGTTGTTCTTGTCAGTTACTACGATCTCATTGTCGATACCAGCACTGGTTATTTTATCAGCGAGAAAATGAAAAAACTCAAGAATTCCTGCAAATTTCCTGGTACATTTGTTTCATCTTGAACTCGCTTCGAATACCTTTCCCACGTTTTCCACGAGGAGACGCTTTTAAGCTATTGACAATGTATGTGTTAAATCGATGTCAATTCTTTGTACATCTTTTCCAATATTCTGAATATACGGTATAAACACTTTTAAAGAGTATTTATTAAATGATTTGATAATGACAGGCTTAAGCATATTAACAACTGCAGATGCATCAAGAATAATAGAAGACACTACAGGTTGAACATCTGTTGGAGGGGATAACCTCTCCAGACAATTTGAAAGAAGGTCAGCTTTTGTTCCTAGACATATAGTACCATTTTGACTAAGCGATGGAGGGAAAGCATGATTCTCATATCTAAAGAAATCGTCAAGGTTTCCATCTCTTGATTGACAAGCAGTATACAATCTTGAAAAAAAAGAGCAATTACTTTTCAAAGCAATTAGATTGTGATCTGTCGTAGACGTTTTTCTTGCAGGAGATGGTGTTTGTAAAAGTGGAAACTTATTCCTCTTGATTTTATCAAAGACAGACGTTGTTCGATCAACAAGTCGTTCTTTCGTATACTTTTCAAACTTGTCCCAATGAATCTATTGTGTTAACAGTTTTAACAACTGATATGTCAAAAATGTTCATCGAAACTAATACTAGCAAGTCCTTACTTGTCTCTAAAAGCGGATTTTCAAGATCATCGATTACACCATAAAAAGACACAATGTCATTTCGGAAAGATTCTTGAACGGATAATGTTTGTTCATGATGAAGTTTATGAGATGCGCTAGTGTTCACAAAGCAGAATCTAATGCATTTTGGATAATATTTTTGAAAGTGTACACCACTGAAAATGACGTGATTGGTTAAAAACCACCTAAACAATGGAAATGCAACCAATGACGTGACGTTATTTTAATTTTAGGGAACAAACAATAAAATTACTCATACTGATTTAGATTCTGCCACGGCCAACACCTGTTGTCCGTGCCTGTCATACCACGCGGTCTGAAAGCTATTTTTTTCAAAATTTCTTAAGTACAAATGTCTCAAAGTTTTCTATGATTTGGTCTCAAGATCTGGAATGAAATCAACATTCGGTACAAAAGTCCTATCGAAGGGGATACATAACAAAATAAAGGTAACTTATTTTCATATTTTTTTCAGGTATATCACCGTCCAGACAAGATAACTGAGTTGGCAAGCTGGACTGGAATTCTTTATTCTGCTGAAATTGTTTATTCTCACGATAATTATATATATATAGAATTTACGTCAGATAGCAGTATAACATCCACTGGATTTCAAATTGGGGTTAGAACTGAATAGAATAGATGCTATGAATAAGAAAAAGTTTTATAACTCAACAGACGCCCTTAAAACTGTCATAAAATGTAGGGCTGTAAACCTCCGGGATTTTGCTTCTTACTTAATTTGGAGCGAAACGAAAAGTCTTTAAAAATTTTTTGAATTCTATCAGAGATAAAACATATGATATAAAAAATGAACACACATATATTGTTAAATATGTAAAGTTTTGTGTTAGTCTTTTTTTCATAGTTACAGTGAAACCTGTACAAAACGAACCTCTTCGGGACTTAAGATTTTGTTCGGTTTTGACCGATGTTCGGCTTTATCAGGTTCACAACGCATGCAATTTGATATAAGGGTGCTTAAAAACATGTTTGGATTAGACAGGTTTTCTGTTTATGCAGGATACGGTTTAGTCAGGTTTCACTGTACATGATTTTTTTGTCCAACTTATATGCGTTTATAAACATACATATTTATACTGCAATTACCTAACAATGTTTACATTTATATTGCAGTATAAAAACAATATATGGTTAATGTATGAAAATATAAACTTTTTGATATTCTGCACAAAACCGCCGAAGGGCAAGGTTTCTCATCCTCATACAAAACGGGTGTTTCTAAACGGCGGAAACGGAAAACGGAACGGAATACGGAACGGAAAACGGAAACTGAAAGAATTGACACTTTTATTTTTGGTTATCTCATCTACACAGGCACATTTTTTAAAGTGTAACACATGTTTACAAGAAAGAAAAACAGAGGAAACAATTTTAAATGATTTTAGAGCATAGAGTAGTGAAATTAGCAGGACGTATCATGATGAGACTATGTTTTTGAAATACAAGATCCCAGGCTAGATAATGCGATTTGGTAATCTGTTCGACTTTTCATTTAAAAATATTGGTTTATTATTTGTGAATGTAAACATATTTTTACTTTGCAAAATGATTTTTTCAACATTATTATAAATAGAGGGAAATCAGTTTGTGTAATTAAGCTATGATAATCCTACATTATTTCACAGGGAATTTTTAAATTATCTTGTTTGTTTTGTAGTTGCAATGAAAATGTGCAACTCACATTGTGTGCCACCTTTTATATGTATTTCATTTTCCAGAATACTTAAATAAAAAAAATCTTCTAGCGATTTTGTTCGATGGAGTTTGACTTGACCCATAGTTCTTCCGAAATTATAAATTTTAAAACTTCTAAGACAAAATTTAGCATGAAAATATCAAAAAAAATTTTACGAAGCGAGAAGGTTGCCTTTTTATTGTTTGAACGTTTAAAGTAGATTCCAACACACCGAATGTAAAAGGTGTACTCGACTATTTAAAAGGAAAAAAAATCTATAATTTAAATGAAGATGATTTGATATTCATATCATTGATATATTTATCAAATAATAATTTTTCGTATTGACCTTTACTAATGTATGGGACGAGGTTTTCGTCCATGTATACCTTAAAGTGCATTCGAGGATAAAAGGGTAGAGGGCTAACTCCCCCCTTTCAATCGCTGAATAATTTTCAAAATCTCATGTTTTCAAAATTTCTATACACATTTTTAGCATATAATCGTCAGTTTAAATTCATTATCGGGAGCTACACCCTATTTCAGATATCTTGGATCCGACCATAATCACAAATAGTATTGCACGAAAAAAAAAAAAAAATGATTGTCGTTCGACTTTGATAAATACTTTTTTTAAAAACAAGAATGTCTGAACAATAGGCATCTCGCATGAGATTTAAAAGTTTTAGACTACATACTGAATTGGATTTTTTCCGTGATTTAGTAGCTCACTGAACACAAAAATGTGATACTGACGTGTAATATAATGGACACATGGAAACTACAAATAATCTGCTATACAGTTATGACCACTTATGGTCCTACAGACACTCTGTACTTTTGAAATGACAAAAGGTCTTACTTTTCTAGACTGTCTATGATTTTTTCGTAATTTGTGATATGTACAAAAAACAAGGTGTAGTATGATTGCCAATGAGACAACTCTTCAAAAGAGACCAAATGACACAGATATTTAAACAACTATAGACCATCGTATGGCTTTCAACAATGAGCAAAGCCCATACAGCATAGTTAGCTATAAGAGGCCACAAAATTGCAAATGAAAAACAACTAAAACGAGAAAACTAACAGCCGAATTAATATTAAAAAAAATGAACGAAAACACAACAACAAACGATACGCACTTAATTACAGGCTGCTAACTTGGGACAGGCACATACCAGGTCAATGGTGTAACAGTTCGACATAATTGATCAATATTATAAACTGGATAATTATTCTTATTTATTAGTTGTAGTTGTTTATAAGATAGTGTTCAGCAGCGTGGATACTACCAGATCGGTACATGGAGTTTATTTAGAAGTATTAGAAACTGCTGTTGTTATGCTTCGTTTCAGTCTCACGAGTCAATCCCTTTCTTACTGTTTTAATGTGACATGATCATTTGATAAGCATACTTCTATGATCACTATTGGCTTTAACTTTGATATTTATAAAAACTATGTAGCATAGAGATGCATGCGTAAAATAAGTTCTCGACATAAATTGGCTAAAATATCAGATTAGAATTAAGCCTCAAGTTATAATACCTACGATGAAGAAGCCTCAAGCTATATATAATGCATGTACTTTCGACGGAGATTTAGCCTCAAGCTATAGTACTTTTGATGATGATGATACTGATGTATGTCTTATATCCAGCGACAAATATTACATACTAGTATATATCAAGGATGATAAAAGGATAATACCTTTTTATACCTACCCAACACTTAAGAGTCGCATTTTCATATGCTAGGTAGCAAGAGAGCATAACCACTATAAAGGCACACTTTTCTTTCTACGAATAAACCAAGACCTACTCTTACTCGTGAATGCATCATGCTTGGTGGGGAAGCCGAAACATACAGTCTCAAAGTCATTCGATCAGGGGTCCAAAAAATAAAGGAACCCGTATTCGAGGGTAACCTGCTACCAGTCAATCCAATATACACGTTTATAATTATGGATATAAAATGTTTTGTCAGTCGTGTAACTCCTTCACTGGTGATCCTGTCCATGGATTTGTCGCATAGTTGTCATATTTGTATTATACCCCCAAAGCGAGACAAAAACTGAAACTAAAAATTTCCGCTAAATCAATCAATATATGTGATAGTCGTAGAATCGACTTCTAATTGAATAAGTAAGAGTAAAAGAAAAGTGGATGTCAACTATTAAAATATAAAGAAGTACAAGACCTGTATTATTTTTGTTTTAATCTATACACTTCCCGTTGACGTACGTTTTTCCTGTTGAAAAAAAAATTGTAAATTGTAAATTAAGGAGATTAACTGCAGAAGAAGAGAACGTTTCAAATGATGCTTAATAAAGTATGATGCAATTCCAGTTATCAACTTTAACAGAGATACATTCTTATTAAACATTTAGAGTTCATTTTTTCTTAAATTACAAAAAAAAATCTATCTAAGAATCAATACCCAAGTAAATTAAATGTAATAAAACATTAAAAAACGAAAAGAAGAAGAGACATTAATCTGATAACGACAAACCAAAGCAATACAAATATCAAATAATAAAAGGTTCATTAAATTTTGCTACGTACATCGAAAAAACAAAGTCATGGTCAAAACCATGAAAAACAACTCAAAGGAATCGTATGATAGGTAAATATACGTCTATATATACGTGGTCTTATGACAGTAAAGTGTAGGAGGGAATTTCAATAATCACGTGATATATAAAAATCATGATTTCTTTCGTTTTTCATCATCTTAGAAATATTTGATATTGATGAAATGTATTATGAATGGGTTTCATTGCTTAGAAATACTTAGTTAAAACTTGAGTAACGCATTAAACAAAATTATTTGGTTAGCAATAACCGGTCCCGTTACGTGCGTACGTCGAGTTAGGTACGTATGTCATTGTATTGGAAATCTCTATTATGACAGTCCTAACGAGCCCAGTACAATAAAATTTATAATGATAAGTTTGGTTCATGTTAAACTTGATTAAATTAACTTTATCAACGATGACTGTATGAATATATTAACCCAAATGACATAAAAATCTCATTTCGTCCTTTTTCGCATCAGACACATTAACTGTATTTTACCTGGGACATTCAAAACAACCATATTGGTTCATATTCCATCGTCAACCTTGATTTATTCATATCCCTGTCTGCCTTCTGTGATTCATGTTTCACCCGTCAAACTTCAGCGAATCATATAATCCGTTAACTTTCAGTGATTCATATTCCCAAATCCACAGTCAGTGGTTCATATTGCCCCCGTGAACATTTGGTGATCAATTTTCTCCGGTCTACTTTTAGTGATTCATAAAACCCCGTCAACATTCAGTGGTTTATATTTCTTCCATCAACCTTAAATGGTATATTTTTGTCCGTCTACCTCCAGTCATTGATTCTCCCGTCAACCATCTGTGATTCTTAACCCTGCGTCAACGTTTAGTGATTAAAATTCCCCGTCCCCCCTCAGTGATTCATAATTCGGGGAAACTTCCTTGATTTTTGTTTTATATTACATACCATATGTGACACAAATGTACTGGTTGAAATAAGCTGCTTCACATTTTGTTTGACCAGTTCATTGATTTGGCCAGCAGGCATGTTTATCCTGAAGTCAAGTTGATGTAATTAATTATTTTTGAAAACAAATTTGATGTATATACTAGTATACAGTATTTGAACTGTTTCGGTTTACATTCATTTGTTTTAACGATTATATTTGATAACGTTGTTTTGTTTTAACTTAGATAAACAGAATATATAACGCTACTGTCCCAAATAAAAACAGATTGTTCTCTTTAACTCAAAACTATATCTTTTTGGTTTTCATCTGTTCTTACTATCTTTTCTTTTTTGTGACTTTTGCACCAGTATATTTTTAAACAATAAGTCTGGTGTAAAAAAACAACAACACTACAACTACTACTGAAGAAACCTTAATTCAAAGAAAACTTTGGTTATTTCAAAGTCACAGTGAAGCTCTAACACTGACCAATAGCTCTCACCTCAAAGCGTATTCGACTTTGAGAAGAAGAACAGCAATAAAAACGTTATTCCTTTGATTTTTGTGTGTTTTTGCTGTATATGTACTTTTGTCTTATATGAGGAAACCCCTTATTATTTGGTGCTTGTTTTCTATTATTACATAACTGGGGTATCTGCCTGCATAAGAGTGTTATTTTTTTAAACTTACTGTAGTAACATTTCGAAATCAGTTTGGTTTTAGGAATTCTGACCCTCATCTATAACTGTGGAACAAGCTTGCATGAACGGGTGTTGTTTTTATTAAAAATTGATGTTATAAAATTTCAGAATTAATCAAGTTATTGATATCCTTTATGTATTGCTCTGATTCCTTATATGGATTTGACTTTCTTATTTGACTTTTTTGTTTGACCAGCTCTTTCACGTGTGTGTAACGATGTGTGTACCGATGCCAGAGAGACATTGCAACTCATATGTCGAAAATAAACAGACAACGCCATGACTTAGAACGAAAAAGACCAATAGCCAAACAATAGTTCACAAAACGCAAAATAGAAACTAAAAAATGGGCAACACGAACTCCATAAAAAAACTGGGTATGACCTCGGGTATTCCGGAAGGATGAGCAGATCCTGCTCCACAATTGTCACCCATTGTGTTGCTCATGTAAGATTTTTGACTTCCAAAATTGTTTACCTCGAGCACTACGATAAGGACATTCATTGTCGAAAAAAGTATTTGGTGAAAACCAATGGAACGATCAATGTTATTAGTATTTATTCCTATGAATACGATTAATCCTTCATACCTGTGATACATATATTCAAACATTGCACAGAGTAAAGTTTTGTTCAGCCTGTGTATGGTGTGTTTGCACCAAATCTGTTTCATATGTACTTGTTTTTTAATTGTTTCTAACAATTTGTAATTACGGAGTTTACTATACGGTTTATGTTTTGCACCGTGCTGTGACATATACAGTTACTTATATTTGCGAAAGTAGGATTCTGTTAGTTTGTTGTCTCGTAGGCAATCTTATCAAATGTTATCATTTATGTACAACTTGCAGTTATCAAACAAAAACAGTAACTATATACATATTTGTTTTTCTATTATACTTTACAATTCTTTGATTCTCTTTTGTTACTCAATTATATGTAGAGTTATGATTTCTTTTTGTGTCTGTAGATTAGTTCCAACCGTGTCTCGTCAATCTTTAATGTCGATACACTTAACGCCTTCATCTTTGTGGTTTTTTTTCATTTATCCTTCACTTCTGACTGTACATGTAATATGTACAGTCATATCGTTTTTGTAGTTGATAATGTTTAATCTACATTTACCAGCATACTCATTATGCATAACTAGTAGTTTAAAAAGTATTTTCAAAGGCGTGAACAGGTTACTAGATTCAATCATTCTACATTTTGCTCTCTGCAAGATATAGCTATTCGTTTATTTAAAGGTGCAACTACCTAAACAAATCAACAGCTTTGTACCTGCTATTGTTCAAAACGATGATATCAGCTAACTAGTAATATGGTGGATTATACGGTTTTATAGTTTACTGAGCCTCTCACTTGTACGACAGTCGCATGGAAATCCATTATAATGACAGCAATGTATGAACAAAACAGATATATGATAGTTAAAAACAATCAACAATTGGGAAAAAGCATCGGTTTATAATCTTCATCAAAGTAAAACAAAGTAGACACTATTTAGAAAAAGCACGAGCATAAATAAAAGACAAGAATACAAAGCAATGATCATAGCACAATAACATGAAAATACCGAGCACGCTAAAGGATATTACCAAAAAACAAATAGACTAATCAGTACAGCTTTTAAATATACAACAATAGTGTTGTACAAAGACTAATGAAAAGAATACTACACCATGTCATCAATATGATAAACAACGTCAGAACCTAGAATTTATACTTCAAGACCATCATGTATTATTGGTGAAGTTGATACGGAATATTTATCTAAATGGTCTTGGTATCTTCAGATGAACTTTTTGACAAAATGATGAGACGTTCTTATAGATTCATAGATTATAGTACTGAGGTGACCGCTTAAGTCAAATTCGAGGTATAAGTCTAAATATGAGACGAAGAAATCCGTGTCTGTTGTTTTGTTAATTTCTCATTCTGGGGGACATGTTCAAATGAGACCAAGGAAACGGTTAAAAATTATTAGAGCATCTATAAAACACTTCTACAAATGAGGGTGGCCAAATTCCCACTAAAAATAGAATATCCCTTATCTCCTTATTTAAATTCACAGTGTCACAGCTTTATATGTGTAATTTGAGGTTAGAACAAAAGTATGAATTAGGAAGCTACCATTTCATTTTATTGTGGCTAGGATGAAATTTGAAAAAAGCAGGAAAGTAGTGCTGACTGTTGTAAACAATTAAGAGAAACATGCTTCTCACAAAATCGAATTTAGTGTTGATCAAACTGTTATATGCCTAATGAAATTACTCCTTTAACTTGAATATTTTGAAATTATTAAAAATTTTATATTTCTTATCGCAGGTCAAAATAAATATTCTGTCAAAATGTTAGGACAAATTCTACGAGCCAAATATATTTTAGTTAATGTGTTGATTACAAATTGATTACCTCTTCATAATTTAGTTTTATATAATCTTTGATGCAAATTTAAAAAAGAGAAAAAACATGTAAATGAATATATGAAATTTGTATCGAGATACTTTCTACAAAAACTGAAAAGCTTTTTGATACATTGAAAATTATTAAAATTGGCTAAAACAGTTTCAATTATCAGATTATAGACTCTTTAATATTCATTTTTCCTGAGTGTGACAAATGTAAGATTTGCCCATAAGATTGAAGCAAATACAATAGAAATTTCAAAGCTCTCAAGATTTTGAAATGTAACTCGGAACCCTGAATAATATTAACACCATACGGCACATAAAATATTCAAATATTTCTTTACCTGTGTCCATTCGGTAATCTCTGTAAATGTAATTCGTTTCTTTTAAAATTAACAGCATTGCAACCATTATGAAGCATGCAATATTTAATACACTGTATTGGCCCGACTTTGTCAAAACATATCAGAGGACTAGAGTCCATGTATTTGTCTTTCTGAAAAGAACCACCTGTAATGTTTAATCGTTCGGATATTACGTTGGACACTATGTAAAACCAACAGAGAGATAAACATAGATCCATCTTCATCGAAAACAAGACGCTGAGAGATACATATAGAACCTTTCCTCGAAAACTTGAAATTGTTCTAATTTGTTCCCAAATGATTAAATATGTACTTAGTTAGTATATAACTGTTTCTGGTGGTAAAAAAAACCCAGATTTGATAAATATTGAATAAACGACTTATTACTTGGCATTATACATGTTATTATTTTAATTTTAGTTTCTTGTGTACAATTTGGAAATTAGTATGGCGTTCATTGTCACTGAACTGGTGTATATTTGTTGAGGGCCAGCTGAGGGACGCCTCCGGGTGCGGGAATTTCTCGCTACATTGAAGACCTGTTGGTGACCTTCTGCTATTTTT
This sequence comes from Mytilus edulis, assembly GCA_019925275.1. NCBI lineage: Eukaryota > Metazoa > Mollusca > Bivalvia > Mytilida > Mytilidae > Mytilus > Mytilus edulis. The sequence continues at coordinate 45,562,214 of CM034362.1, forward strand.
TTTTTCTACGGTCGGGTTGTTGTCTCTATGGCACATTCCCCATTTCCATTCTCAATTTTTATATTATACAGTAACACCCAATTAAACAACAATCTCAGTAACTAATTTTTGATCAATTATTCACATGTTTTTTTTTTCTTTTAAATTCCAGAGAATATATCAAGCACTTATCAATATTATTAATTAAACCTTTGAACTTGGCGATGATTTTTTTATTTACGTTAAGTGAACCTATGCATTAACTAGATTGAACCTATAGTTGTGGGGTTTCCACTTAATTGTGGGCATAACTGTTCTAGACCTTTTTTTTACTTCTAGGAAACTACTATACTTCTGTAGATTCAGTTTTATCGATATAAATATACCAGACATATTTTTACCTATCGTGTCTGTTTGTTTTGTTCACACATCGTTAACAATTTAATGTAATTAAATGTGACTGCCATACAAGGGAGAGGTTTATTTAGCTTTGAAACCAGGTTAAATCAATCATTTTCTACAAAAGAAAATGCCTGTACCAGGTCAGGAATATGACAGTTGTTTTTAATTCGTTTGATGTGTTTTAGCTTTTGAATTTGCCATTTAACAGGGATTTTCTTTGGAGTTCAAGATAAAACGACCAAAAAACAAGAAGAAAAAAAGAATTATGAGGTGGTAACATATATAGAAATGAGTTTAATAATAAAAAGTAGACAATATGGAGAAAATTACCTACAAGGTTAAATAATTCAGATACCAATGACCCAACCACCCAGAACAACTTATTGGGCAAGAATTATAATTGAAAGCAAGGTCTCGTGCGAGCTTTGATATGCCACATAAGTTAGAATCAATAAAAAAAAAGAAAAGTATTTAATGAAAAAATGTACATGACATATTTTCTATTGAACGCATTGTTATATAGCTATATGAAGTTTTCAACCGAAGTAATTTAGTAAGCGCATAAAGTTTACCCAGTCCTACAAGGTTTTGACTTTTAAAGGCTTTTTACCCATTAAATCGTAACAGCATTCCAGATAAGATACACGCACATACTCACACAGAACACCAACATGTCTTATCTTTGTTTCTACAAAATGTTTAGTGCTTAGCAGAGAAGCAGGACATGCAAATGTTGAAGTCTTCAAAAAGAAAGAGACAAAAGATTCCAATGGAATACTCAAACTCATAAAGTCGAAAATAAACTAAAAAATAATAATAAAAAAAAAAAAAAAAAAAATAAAACAGGCAAACAGCAGCACACAAACCACAATATAAAATATTAAAGACTGTACAACACGATCACCACTAAAAACGGAGGTTGATTTTAGGTGCTCCGTTTACTTTTCCATTAATGCGTTCGTTCCCTTGAACCTAGTGGTTAAAATCTTCTTTTGCGTTTTTATCCTTGTGCGTTCTAAATATCACCAAAACAAAGCTCAAAGACTGTTCATGCACCAGACACTTATCTATACTTTGGACGACTGTATGACTTTGAAAATAAAAAAAAATGAAAACTAGGACTGACATAAATAATTTTCATGAATTCTAATGATATCTTTCTTTCTGAATGTTTAATGTAAATGTATTTACCAATAGCACCAAAAAGAAACTCACAAACGTTATGTAATCCTGCATGACCAAATGGTCACTTCGATCCTATTAAATGAACTTATTTCATGAATATATTTTCGACTATTGCATGCATAATAATCTTGATCGACAAATGCATAACCAACTACTTTGAATAGTAAAATCACAAAAATATTGACCTCCAAGGAAAATACAAAACGGAAAATCCCTGATCAAATGGCAAATTCAAAAGCTAAAACACATCAAACAAATTAAAAACAACTGTCGTATTCCTGACTTGGTACAGGCATTTTTTTTTGTAGAAAATGATGGATAAAACCTGGTTTCAAAGCTAGATAAAACTCTAACTTGTATGGCAATTACATCAAATTACATTAAGGTAGATTCATGGTAAACCGCAATCTTGGATTGAACAATCACAGTAAAAATCGGTCTAGTTATTTGCCTAAATCTGCAAATTTGGATTTCAATTTAATGGTAAGACTGTTGAATAATATAAAGAAAACTTGGCAATTTATTGTATAATTCAAAATATTTCAACAAATATCATTTTTTTTGCTTTTAGAATATTTTTTTTAAACGATCCATTTAAGGGAAGATAACTCTTTTAGTAAATAATTTATACTGGACAAATAGGGATTTTTTTCTTTTTACTTGTAGCAAGAAAACGAGTTCGGTGACATAATTTTTTCTTTTTATTTTCTTAAAACATATTACAAAACCTATCTTTTCACAATTTATTTCAAAATTCTATTCCATAGATTTTTTTTATGCACACAAATGTGTTTTTCCATGAACAATCTAACCAAATTTAGGCAATTTTTAACGACACATGGCCTGAAAAAAAGCACGGTGACCCCTACTTTTTAATATATTTTTGAAAAGAGCTTTATAAAAATCTTCATTTTTGCTAAGTATAAGAAAATTCTGTCTGAAAAAATATTTGCTTATGATCTATCTTAAATTGTTAACGATGAGTGAACAAAACAAACAGACATAATAGGTAAAAATATGTCTGGTATATTTATATCGATAAAACTGAATCTACAGAAGTATAGAAGTTTCCTAGAAGTAAAAAAAGGTTAAGAACAGTAATGCTCGCAATTAAATGGGGACCCCCACAACTAAAGGTTCAATCTAGTTAATGCATTGGCTGACTAAACGTAAATAATAAAAAAAAAAAATCAACGCCAACTTCAAAGGTTTAATTAATAATATTGATAAGTGCTTGATATATTCTCTGGAATCTAAAAACAAAAACAAACAAAAAACATGTGAATAATTGATTAAACATTAGTTACTGAGATTGTTGTTTAATAGGGTTTGACTGTATAATAACATTTATAATGCCAAGTAATAAGTCGTTAATTATCAATGCGGGTAGAAAAAGTGTCCTTTCCCTTGAACCTAGTGGTTAAAATCTTCTTTTGCGTTCTTATCCTTGTGCGTTCTAAATATCACCAAAACAAAGCTAATAGACTGTTCATGCACCAGACACTTATCTATACTTTGGACGACTGTATGACTTTGAAAATAAAAAATGAAAAAAGGACTGACAGAAATAACTTTTATGAATTCTAATAATATCTTTCTTTCAGAAAGCTTAATGTAAATGTATTTACCAAAAGCACCAAAAAGAAACAAAAAAAGTTATGCAATCCTGCATGACCAAATGGTCACTTCGATCCTTCTAAATGAACTGATGTCATGAATATATTTTCTACCATTGCATGCATAATAATCTTGATCAACAAATGCATGCCCAACTACTTTAGTAAAATCACAAAAATACTGACCTCAAAGGAAAATACAAAACGGAAAATCCCTGATCAAATTCAAAAGCTTAAACGCATCAAACGAACTGAAAACAACTGTCGTATTCCTGACTTGGTACAGGAATTTTCTTATGTAGAAAATGGTGGATTTAACCTGGTTTAAAAGCTAGATAAACCTCTCACCTATATGACAGTCGCTTCAAATTCCATTATATTAACAACGATGTTTGAATCAAACAAAGAGACAAAAAAGGTAAAAATATGTCTGGTATATTTACATCGATAAAACTAAAACTACAGAAGTATAGCAGTTTCCTAGAAGTGAAAAAAGGCTTAGAACAGTTAAACGTAAGTTTTATATGACCTCAAGTTTAAGAGGAAACCCCACAACTATAGGTTCAATCTAGTTAATGCATTGGTTCTTTTAACGTAAATAAAAAACAATCATCGCCAAGTTCAAAGTTTCAACTTATTATATTTATAAGTGCTTGATATATTCTCTGGAATTATAAAAAAACAAAAAAACGAAAAAACATGTGAATAATTGATTAAACATTTGTTACTGAGGTTGTTGTTTAATAGGGTGTGACTGTATAATAACATTTATAATGCCAAGCAATTAGTTGTCAATTCAATATTAATCAAATCTGGGTTTTTTACCATCAGAACCAAATTATATACTAACTAAGTACATATCTAATCATTTGGGAACAAATTAGAACAATTTCAAGTTTTCGATGAAAGTATCTTTGTTTATCTCTCAGCGTCAGGTGTCGAGAAAGATGGATCTATATTTATCTCTCTGTTGGTTTTACATGGTGTCCAACGTAATATCTGAAAGATTAAACATTACAGGTGGTTCTTTTCAGACAGACAAATACATGGATTTTAGTCCTCTGATAATTTTTGACAAAGTCGGACCAAAACAGTGTATTAAATATTGCATGCTTTATAATGGTTGCAATGCTGTTAATTTTAACAGAAACGACTTGTATTGTGAACTGCTAAATCTCATAAATGTTAATTCTCAACTTTTAGACATAACAGGAATATATTTCACAGAGATTACCGAATGGACACAGGTAAAGCAATATTGAATAGTGTATATGCCTTATGGTGTTAATATTATTCGTTTTTTTTTCGAGTAACATTTCAAAATCATGAGAGCTTTGAAATTCCTTTTGTATTTGTTTCAATCTCATGGGCAAAATACTACACTTGTCACACTCAGGAAATATGAATATTATTGAGTCTATACTTGAACTCTGTAACAAATTTCAACAATTGTCAAAGCATCAACATTTTTTTCAGCGTAACAAGTTGCCGTACAGTATCACGATACAAATTGCAAATTTAAATGTTGCTTTTTTTTTCTCTTTTAAAAAAATTTGCATCGAAGAACAAACCACACTAGACCAATAAGGGGTAGGCAACTCTTTGACTAAAATATATATTAAGCTCGTTAAATTTGTCATAAAATTTTGACAACATATTTACTATGACCTATGATTAAAAATATAAATATAAACTATGCAAATTAAAGGAGTAATTTCATTTGGTATATATCAGTTTGACCAACACTGATTTCGATTGTGTGAGAAGTATATTCCCATTTATTAATCAATTAATAATGGTTTAATACAGTCGGCACTCCTATCCTGCCTAATTTTCAAATTTCATCCTAGCCCCCCCCCCCCCCCTAGAATTAAATGGTAGCTCCCTAAGTTATACTACTGTTCTAACTTCAAATTACACATAAAGAGCCGTGACACTGTGAATATGAATAAGAAGGTAAGGGCTATGTCTTTTTTTCAGTGATTAATTTGGCCGCATGCACTTTTTTAAAGAAGCCTTTATTACCTGCTCTTATTATTAAACTGTTTCCTTGGTCTCATTTGAACATGTCACCCAGAAGGAGAAATTATCTAAATAACAGACACAGCTTTCGTCGTCTCATGTTCAGACTTATACCTAGAATTTGACATAAGTGGTCACCTCAGTACCATATTCTATGAAAAACAAGACAACAAGACGATCTAATTTCGAAACTATAAATCTCTACTAACCTTACCAACATCGCCTGAATATGAGATATATATATCCAAACTAATTCGGTATTCAAAAGCTTGCAGCTTCTTTTCTGGGTTTATAAAACGTCTGAGCAGAAAGTTGATAAACAGGGTTATTTCAAAGAACGTCGCATCATTTTGTTTTAGAAGTTCGTCTGATTAAGCAAGACCATGCAGATAAATATTCCGTATCAACATCACCAATAGTACATGATGATCTTGAAGTATATATTCTAAGTACTGACGTTGTTTATCATATTGATTACATGGTATAGTGTGTTCTTTTCATTAGTCTTTGCACAACATTTTTGTATATTTAAAAGCTTTACTGATTAGTGCTGTTTTTGTAATATCATTTGGGGTGCTCGGTATTTCTTGTTATTGTGCAATGATCATTGTTTTGTATTCTTGTCTTTAATTTCTGCTTGTGCTTTGTCTATATAGTGTCTACTTTGTTTTTCTTTGTTGAAATAGTTTTTTTTCTAGTGATGAAAATTATAACGCGATGCTGTTTTTCAATTTCAGATGTTTTATTTTACCTATTATATATATGTATGTTTTGTTCAAATATTGCTGTCATTATAATGGATTTCCATGCGACTGTCGTACAAGTGAGAGGTTTAGTTAGCTATAAAAATCGGTTTAATCCATCAGAATAATAGTTAGCTGATATCATCGTTTGAACAATAGTAGTCACAAAACTGATTTATTTAGGTTTTGTCAATCTCTGTTGCACCTTTTAAATATACGAATAACTGGAAGAGGAGCAAAATGTAGATTGATTGAACCTAGTAATCTGTTAACGCCTTTGATAATACGTTTGATTTTATTAGTTATGCATAATGAGTATGTTGTTAAATTTTGATAAAACATCACCAACCAACGAAAGCAATAGAACTGGGAGATTACATGTACAGTTAATAGTGAAGGATAAATGAAAATAAAAAACACACACAAAGATGAATGTGTTAAGATTGACGAGACACGGTTTGAACTAATATACATACACTAAAAGACATCATCACTTTAATTATGCATATTATTGAATAACAAAACAAGATTCAAGCAGCAAAAAGTGTAAAAGAAAAACAATTATTTATACATTATTCGACAATAAAAGACTGTTTTTGTTTGATAACTGCAATTTTTACATAAATGATAACATGTGCCTGTGAGACAACAAACGGACAGAATCCAAATGTCGCAAACAGAAGCCAGTGTATATAACACAGCACGGTGTTTAGCTATCAGGAAAACATATACAATGAAATGACCAATTGTTAAAAAGAATAAAAGAAAACAGTACACATGTAACACATTTGGTGCAAAGACATCATACACAGGCTAATCAAAAATTTACCCTGTGCAATGTTTAAATATATGTATCGCCAGGATGACGAATTAATCGTATTTATAGGAAGAAATACTAATAACATTGATGGTTTCATTGCTTTACACCAAATGAACATTTCGACCACTACTTTCTCTACCTTGATGCTCGAAACCAAAATATTCGGAAGTCAAAAAGCATATACAAACGGTGACAACTGATAGAAAAGAAACAGAATGAAGTCAAATCCATACAAGAAATTAGAGCTATGCATGAGGAAAATCAATTCTGAAATTGATTTCGAAATATTATTACACCAAATTAGAATAAAACCATATCCATTTATGCATGCTTGTACCATAGTTATACATGACGGAGATAAATTCGAAATGTTATTACAGAAAGTTTAAATAAATAACATGCCGTTGTGCTAGTAGGGGCCACATTTATGTTATACTAGAAAAAAAAACACCAAAGAGTAAGGGGTATCCAAATCTGAGACACAATAGATACATACATGTTCAGCAAAAACACGCTTGTGTTGCTGTTATTCATCTCAAAGTCAAATACGCATTGAGATGGGAGTTATTGGTCAGTGTAAGAGCTTCCCTGTGACTTTGAGATAGAGTACAGCAGTAAAAAAGGTTTTCTTTGAATTAAGGTTTCTTCAGTGCTTGTAGTGTGTTTTTTTTTTACACCAGACTTATTATTTTAGTTTATGCTGGTGCTAAAATTACAAAAAAAAAAAGATAATAAGAACACATGAAAACCGAAAAGAGAAAGATAACAATCTGTTTTTCTTTGTAACAGTAGCATTGTATATTCTTCTATCCACATAGATAAGTTCATATACAATCATTGAAAACAAATGAATGCAAAACCGAAACAGTTCAAACACTGCATATATAAACCAAATGTGTTTTCAAAACGAATTAATAACATCAATTTTGTATACCTGATTGCAGGATCCACATGCCTGCTGGCCAAATCCATGCACTGGTCAAACAAAATGTGAAGCAGCCTATTTCAACCAGTACATTTGTGTCACATATGGTATGTAAAATAAACAAGAGGCTCTCAAGAGCCTGAATCGCTCACCTTAATTTTTTTGATTAAATCTCTCATCAATGATTATTTTGGCTTTTCAATTTATTTTAAATGTTCTTTGAATCGTCCTATTTTCTTCAAAAGCAAAAAAAAATTCATTTTCTCCTATGTTCTATTTTAGCCATAGGAGCTATGTTTCTGACATACAAGGAAATGAAATATAAAATTTATACTAGATACTCTGAAACTCATTTAGCCTAAGTTTGGCTGAAATTGATACAGCAGTTTCAAAGGAGAAGATTTTTTAAAGTAAGTCAACATGATGAACAAATTGTGAAAAAAGTCTTTAAAGGGCAATAACTCCTTAAGGGGTCAATTGACAATTTTGGTCAAATTGACTTATTTGTAGATCTTACTTTGCTTAACATTTTTGCTATTAACAGTTTATCTGTATCTATAATAATATTCAGGATAATAACCAAAAACTGCAAAATTTCTTTAAAATCATCAATTCAGGGGCATTATACCTGAAAAACCAGTTACCCAATTCGGCTGAAAATTTCAGGACAGGTAGACCTTGACCTAATAAATACTTTAACTTCTTGTCTTATTTGCTCTAAATGCTGGAGTTTTTGAGATATAAGCCAAAAACTGCATTTTACCCTGTGTTCTATTTTTAGCCATGACGGCCATGTTTTTTGACGAAATAAAAAAATAAAGCACAAACTTTATTTTATACACCCTACTGATCATTCAGTTGAAGTTTGGTTGAATTTGGTTGAGTAGTTTTAGAGGAGAAGATTTTTTAAAGTTAGCAAATATGATGAACAAATTGTGAAAAATTGTCATTAAAGGACAATAACCCCTTAAGGGGTTAATTGACAATTTTGGTCATATAAAACTTATTTGTAGATCTTACTTTGCTGATCATTTTTGCTGTTTACAGTTTATCTTTATCTATAATAATATTCAAGATAATGACCAAAAACTGCAAAATTTTCTTAAAATTACCAATTAAGTGGCAGCAACCCAACAATGGTTTGTTTGATTCATCTGAAAATTTCAGGGCTGATAGATCTTGACCTAATGAACATTTTTACCCCATGTCAGATTTGCTCTTAATGCTTTCGTTTTTGAGATATAAGCCAAAAACTGCATTTGACCCCTATGTTCTATTTTAAGTAACGGCGGCCATGTTTTTTTACGGATCAAAAATCGAAGCACACACTTTGTGCAGGATAATCTAAGGAACAATCATGCTAAGTTTCATTCAAATCCATTCAGTAGTTTCAGAGGAGAAGATTTTTTAAAGTTAGCAAATGTGATGAACAAATTGTGAAAAATTGTCATTAAAGGACAATAGCCCCTTAAGGGGTCAATTGACAATTTTGGTCATATTAACTTATTTGTAGATCTTACTTTGCTGATCATTTTTGCTGTTTACAGTTTATCTTTATCTATAATAATATTCAAGATAATGACCAAAAACTGCAAAATTTCCATAAAATTACCAATTAAGTGGCAGCAACCCAACAATGTTTTGTTTGATTCATCTGAAAATTTCAGGGCTGATAGATCTTGACCTAATGAACATTTTTACCCCTGTCAGATTTGCTCTAAATGCTTTCTTTTTTGAGATATAAGCCAAAAACTGCATTTGACCCCTATGTTCTATTTTAAGTAACGGCGGCCATGTTTTTTGACAGATCAAAAATCGAAGCACACACTTTGTGCAGGATAATCTAAGGAACAATCATGCTAAGTTTCATTCAAATCTATTCAGTAGTTTCAGAGAAGAAGATGTTTGAAAAATTGTTAACGACGACGACGACGACGACGACGACGACGGACGCCAAGTGATGAGAAAAGCTCACATGGCCTTTTAGGCCAGGTGAGCTAAAAATACAAATAAAACAAGGACGTTTTCAGTATTTGTCGCTATTTAGGTTACTATATTATTAAGATAAACCACCTTATACATTGTAAACTTTCCTCACAGAGTGATAAATAATGTTCCCTTAAAGTTGATGGGGGGGGGGGGGGGGGTATTAACCACTGATGGTTGAAGGGTGGAAGATGAACTAATAAAGGTTGACGGATCGAATATGATAAATGAAGGTATACATGTGTCAAAATAAATAACTAAAGGTTGACGGGCGACATAAACATGATAAACACTGAGGGTTGAGGGGTTGTATGAGTCACTGAAAGTAGAATGTTAACGGTAGTAATAAGAATCACTAAATTTGACGGGGAAATAAAATCACTGAAGTTGACGGGTGAATATTAATCACTGAACAAATCCATTTAGATTGAACGTAAAAAACCGGAAACAGTTGATATAAACCTGATCGAAGTAGTTGATAACCAAAGTCATATCAGATGACTAAGAAAATTTTTAAAAGTATATAATAAATGGCAATATATACCAGTTTATTTCTTCGGTTTATTGTATTTTGGAAAAAATACTATCTTTTGAAAATTTCAATTCTTACATTATTTCTATACATGTTATTCCAATTCTGTTAGTTATAAACACTGAAATCAAAGCAAGATTATCTGGAATATTAATCATATCAAAACTAAAATTATAATCGTTTATCATTTTGCAACGTAACACTGAGATATGAATAATACCAGCATACTGATATTTGATCTAAATTCTATTATCGTTTTATTTAGTTATTGCATTCTTTACCAGTGATTCTATTTTAAAAGATACACCATGCAGCAGTCATCCATGTAATAATGGCGGAACCTGTCGTAATCAGTTTGAGTCGTTCTTGTGTAGTTGTCCAGCTGGATACCACGGAACCGTTTGTGAATGTAAGTATGCTGTCAAAAGTTCATTCCGGAAATTGTGCTAATATCAGATTATTATACGGTATTTTTCATATCAGTTGTTATATAAGCCGAAGAGCCGAAGGCTCGAATGCTAATATTGACAGAGGGCTGATAATACATATGTTATGATTTTTTTTATAATATGCTTAAACAATGGAGAAGCATAACAGTTTAGTATATTGATCTTTTTAACTAGAAGTGAAAAGGTGAAAAGTTTACGGACGGCGGACACCAAATGTAATACATCCGGAATAAAATCTTTCTATCAAATGCCTTAACAGAGGAGAACAGTATCATCCATTTTCATATTGACGATATATTGACGATATATTGACGATGACATGTAATTAACTCTTTATCATATACTTTAGCAGAAGAAATACATGCAAGAACTTTTTTGAAACTTTGAAAAAATGCATTTTATTGTATAATTTGTTTTGCATTTGTCAAAAAGATTTTCTTGTTTACTAATATTTGTTTGTGTGTATCCTACGTTGTTTTTCACTGAAAACGTATCATTCCGTTGTTTTATACGAAATTTGACTAGTGACCACAAAATGCTGCGATGCAATAACGTTACGGAAAGGCATGTGATAATAACTGGAAACAACTGAAAAAGTTACATATCAGCCCCTCAATCACTATTATGGAAAATATGAAATTTACGTTAATTTAATGTTATTATCGTTCAGTAAAAGGTTTAAGTTATTTGCTCTAAGTATATGATAATAGTCCATACTTGTGACGTGAAGAAAGGGGGTGTAATCATGTAACAACACTAGAATTCGTGACGTCATGACACGGAAGTATATATATATTGTGTGCCAAGCCTCTCAACTAAATGACTGAAAGATGCTAGACTTAACAATAAAAAGGATACGTTCTACATATTATCTATGTCGTGTACCAAATTCACTCACTAAAATCCGGAAATTTTATCTTCTTTTGAAAGTGAATTTGTTCAACTTTATTTGTTGTTTCGGGGGTGAATTTAACACAAACATTTCAAGGAAAAGACATCTATTACTGAAAGTTCCTTTTTTTTGTAAAACACCATCGGTTGCAAATTAATTTATGTGGTATGTGAATTTTAGCATATCTGTTGATTTTATTAGTAACCAAAGTAGTCCAATGAACCACAACGTCAATACTTATAACATTACTTGAATCAACTACGTTTACTTATCTAGATACACCATGTACTGGACAAAACTGTAACTACGGAAGCTGTGTTGTATCCGGATCAAGTTTCTACTGTTCTTGTTGGTCTGGTTACAATGGAAATAGTTGCCAATGTAAGTACATAAAAGTGTTACAGTGAAATCAAAAGAACCTCTTAAATACTTAAGTATATAGTAAGTTGAAATAATAAAAAAAGAATTAAGAATCTAGACCATAAGTTAGAAGAGCCTTAGTAATGAAAGCAACAAAATAAGCTAAAATAATAACAATGTTGTCTTAATTATGAAAACTTGATCCTGAATGCTCTTCAACTTCAAACTTTATTTGTTCTTTTTGACCTATTTTCTTTCGAGCCTCTCTGATGAGTTTTTTGTAGACGAACCACACGTCTGGCGTACAAACTTTCAAACCTCATAATCCTTCCTGGCATCTATGATGATCGAGTTTATTTCCTATAAACAATTATGATCGGAAGGAACCAAGTTGATCCTAGGATAATCGTGTTGTGAAATATTATAAAAGACTGAAAACTATCACTAAACACTCAAACGTCGGGAAGATTTATTTTACATACACATTTGAATGAAAATTAACTACTTCTGTAATTCATCATTTTGTCACTATTTACATATAACAAGAAGTCTAAATCCTAGATAAATCGAAGCATTTATCATCAAATTCACCTCGTAAACATTTTATTTTCTTGCTTGATAGATACCCCATGTACAGAAACGAACTGTAACAATGGCTAATGTGTGAAATTCGGTTCAATCTTCCATTGCTCTTGTTGGTCTGGTTACTATCATGGAGATAGATGCGAGAGTAAATAATGCTCCAATGAAAATTTAAAACGGAGAGTCCTTTATCAAATCAGAAAATCAAACGTACAATAAACGAGATGTATTTCCAAAAAAAGACCTATACTTAAGACAGCGATTTAATTTAAAAAAAAAAGTATCACGTCATTTTTACTGAGTTATGCATGCGTATGACTGCTTACTTGTATCAACTACGTTTACTTATCTAGATACACCATGTACAGGACAAAACTGTAACTACGGAAGCTGTGTTGTATCCGGATCAACCTTCTACTGTTCCTGTTGGTCTGGTTACAATGGAAATAGTTGCCAATGTAAGTACACAAAAATGAAACAGTGAAATCAAAAGAACCTCTTAAATACTTAATTATATAGTAAGTTGAAATAATAAAAATAGAATTTAGGATCTAGACCATAAGTTAGAAGAGCTTAGTAATGAAAGCAACAAGATGAGCTAAAAATATTGAAAGATTATGGGGCGTTCACGCAGTGACGATTACGTTACCCGTTTGAAATCAGACAGCGCTAAGACATGAAAAGTGAAAACAGTCGGATTACTATCCTCAATGATCTCGAATGTCCTATCATTGTCCGAACACAGTCGTATTCGTAACAGATCTATACGGATCGGGAGTTGTACGGATTGGAGGGGTCGGCCAAGCACCTCCACACTTAAGCTGGGGGTCAAATATTCACCATTTTTACTGCCGTCCTTGACAGGACCATTCCCGATTAAAATTTGTCAAAAGTCTGATGAAGATCCTGTGAATCGTGGATGGAAATTCAAACTTTAATTAAAAGTTGTAAAACAAATAATTTAATCACGACAACAATCAGATATTGTTCAGGAAGCGTCGATATTCAACCGTTTCCAAGGGAACTTATCCCGATAATCCTGTTCTCAATCCGCTTTTAATCCAATTTGTATCTTTCGCCTTGTAAAATTTGACCCAGTCTGTCACGACTGCGTCCCGATTCTACCGAATGTAATCCGACAGAGATCAGACAGTGACCAGAGAGTGAACCGATGCTGACGGAAGTCATCCGTTCGAAAACTGTCGTCATACTCGGGATGATCAGGTACTGTCGGAACGTCATCCTATCACGGTCCGCTCTATCGAATTGCAAACGGTTTTGTCTGGTCTCAGTCGTATTGTATTCTGTAATTGTCGGGACTCTGACGTGGGTATCATTGACGAATTTCGTATTAATAACGGGACTGTTCCGGAACGGTTTCGACAAAAATGGTTCGCAATCGACAAAATCTGGATGCAATCTGAACTCAATCGACAGAGAAACAGCAATGAAAAATTTCTCCAGACCACTCCCGTTCCACAGGACACCAGAATACACAAAACATTGTTAGGAGTTTGATCCGATACAGCAGAATCTGTCATGACATAGGCACGATTGTAATCCGACTAGACAAAATTGGCTTAGTTTCCCCGAATGTTACGGGACGCACCTAACTGTGGGGTGCTTCGTCGAACTATTCAGATCCTTCCCGACCCGTAGGAATCATTTACGAACTTAAAAGACTGCGTTCAGACAATGGTAGGACATTCCAGATAATTGAAGATAGTAATCCGACTTTTTCACTTTTCGTGTCGTATCGCTGTCTGATCTCAAACGGGAGCAGTAATCGGCAATGTGTGAACCTTGCATTAGGTGCGTCCCGTTACATTCGGGGAAACTCAGCCAATTTTCTTAAGTCGGATTACAATCATGACTATATCGTGAAAGATTCTGCTATCTCGGATCAAAATCGTAACAATGTTCTGTGTTTTCTGGACGGTTTCATCATGTTCATGTAGAATGGGCATGATCTGAAGAAATTTGTATTTACTGTCTTTTTGCGAATTGAGTCCAGATTGTATAAAGATGTTGACGGATGCGAACCGTCTTTGTTCCGGAACAGTCCCGTTATTAATACGAAATTTGGTAATAATACAAACGTCGGAGTCGAGACAATTACAGGACACGATACGACAGAGTCCAGACAAAGCCGTTTCCAATGCGGTACAGCAGACTGTGATAGGATAGTGTTCCGGTAGTTCCTGATCATCTCGGATATGGTGATTTCGATAATAGGACTACCACATAAACCAGGGGAGCGCTCGGTTGACGTGTTCTGAACAGGTCCCGTCTGTTCTGAATCCAGACGTCAATCGAACAAATTGGAACCGGATGGATCTCGCTGCTGGTAAACTTGGTCTAAAGGAGCAAACTCTGCATATCGAAAACTCGGATCATAATAAACTCGCCCTGTTAGTAATTATATATATATATATAAAGAAAATGAAGTGAACAAGTCGGTATTGTAGATTGCTTTTCTTGTTGTTTTCGTTTAATCTTTTATTTTATTTTAATTAATTTATAACAATTTAAAAAAAAAATTAAGAATTGATTATAATTAATAATTTTAATTTTCGAGTAGCAAGACATTACTGCAACTGGCTTCACTTTTCTGTAGGCTGAATCTTTTGGCCATTCCGAACAAAACATTATATGTTTGAGGGTCCAAATAAAAAAGACTGACTTCAAAGTTGCAACGATTATCATTATAAGAAAGAGACATCAGACAGCCACTACAACGTGTCAGAAAAAGGGAGTTTTATTGCATATTTCCCTAAAATAATGCTTATATAGTCAAGTACGTTGAAATACATTGAACCAATGCTTTGTATAGTCGTACTATACAAATCCTTGATTGAAAAGATTATTATATCGTTATCTTTTAGTTCCCTTCTCCGCCATTTTTAATTCTTTCAGCACCTACTTTTTTTTCGGCACACTTGGAACTCGTTCAGAACATAGTTTTGTCTTGTTTTATTGAACTTCCGGTTGATTCCGTGGATTCCGACCGTCTGGAACTCGCCAACCGAGCGGACCCAAGGTATCTAACGGATATAGTCCGTTAGCGTAGGTTTGCTGTTTGGTCACTATGTGATCTCTGTCGGATCGCATTTGACAGAATCGGGTTGCTTCTCGGGACATTTATGGTCGTTTTTTTTAACATGCAAAAGATACAAATCGAACTAGAATCGAATAGAAACGGCTTTCAGTTTTAAATTAAAGTTTGTATTTACAGCGGCTACCGCGATTCGCCGGATTTTGATCGGACTTTTACAAACTTTAATTAGAATTGGCCCTATCAAGGACGGCAGTTAAAAACTTGAATGTGTACCTCCAGCTGAACAGAACTTTTTTGGGGGATAAAAAATAATTAAACTGCTTACTCAGACTTTTACCTTAAATTTAGCATGGGCATTATTTGGGTCTCAAATCAAGAGAAAAAATCTAGAATCTGCTTAAATTTGGGTAATGACCTTTTAATGAGCTATTAAAGTCTGCTATTAAATGAAAAGTAGGTGATACCCTGTATCGTAGGAAAAAAAACCACAAGGAGTCCGCACATCTGACAAAATTTTTAAACCTTACCTGAGTACATCCATTAATCTTACCTCCTATACATTTCTAGGAATATGATTGGTTGAAAGCATCCGCGTGGATACCGTTTATATTTCATATTAGGTTAGTAGGGAAGCGGGGCTTATTTTATACACGGTAAGTAGTGGTGTTGTGTCACTTCAATTCCATATTAGGTTAGAAGGGAGGCGGGGCTTATTTCATACACGGTTATTAGTGGTGTTACAAATTTATACCTAACAAATTGTTATTGTTGGCATATGTTTTTATAGGATCAATGGCAGTAGTTTATAAATGTTAACATTATTGAAGACTTGCTTTTTTTGATAGGTCACTAGTCTAAATTTTACACGTTAATATAGTCAGTAAGATAAATTCGTTACATAGTGTGCTAGTGACGTAATACGGTATATATGGTTTGCTTTTCACAATGATGTCATCGGTCAGTGATATAATTTGTTCCGTTTAATCTAAGTGACGACTATTCTTAGAAATAGAAAATTGCGCAACTTTGTCAAAAAATCTAAAATATCATTATGGTTTATTTTTGATCAAGGTTTAACCTCTGCTGAAATTTCTGTTTCTACATCGATATATCATCGTCTGAGATTCAATTAACGGATCTTTCGTAACTTCACTGATCATGTCCAATTCCCAATCACAGTTAAATGCTGATTATGTGGTGAAATAGTCATCAACATCGTCTGTTTCAGTTATTTGCATACACGGGTTCTTTTATTTTAACTGTTGCACAAAATAAGCTAACGGTATTTCATCATTCGGGTTTTCAGACTATATTTGACGGGGCTTTTAAGGGAAATTCCGCATTACGGAAGCATTTATCAATTGTTGTGGATCTGATTTTGTTTCTGATTCATTCACTGAATAGCTGCTGTGAGTTTGTGGCGGTAAATGTTTGATTGTTTGCGTTCTATACCTTATAAAGGCACGTATCAGGTGGTTGTTGTTTAGAAGTGGTATTTTTTCGGAAAGAACTTCAATTCGAACTGTGCGATGGGGAAGTTTCATTGTCAAGAAAGATAATAATTTTCTTAGATTTATTCCGCATATCCTTTGCCTAATCAGTGAAAAATGTGTTATTCATCTAGAACTTATTGTGAGCCTTCCAATTAACAGGAGGAAGTGATTCAACATCGTAGTTTTGAAAACATCTTAGTTTATTTGCGTTTCCAATGGTTGTATGAAGACAATAGAAGAGCATTACGTCAATAAAGCTCGCGTAATAAAATTAACTGTTAACAAAACTTTGAAGTTTTGAAATACTAAGGCTTTTCTACTTCAGGTATTTGGAAAATTCTTTAGGAATTTTGGTCCTCAATGCTCTTTAATTTTGTACTTTATTTGGACTTTAAAAAACATTATGATTCGAGCGTCACTGGTGAGTCTTTTGTAGACGAAACGCGCGTCTGGCGTAAGTGTTAAATTTTAGTCCTGGTGTCTATAATGAGTTTATTTACTTGTTTTCTGCTGAAGGACACAACCAGTAATGTACGTGTAACATCTTCATTATCTCTTGTAGACTCCTACACTTATATTTATGAAGGCCAAAATATTATGAGTCCAAATTACCCTTCAAACTATTATGACAACGCTGTCATAAGTTGGAGCTACAGAACTGATGTTGGCAGACGAATTGTTATAGTAGCTCCGGCAATCTACCTTGAAGAAAATTTAGATTGGTTAAAGGTATTGTTTAATAAGCTTAAAGAGTTGAATATACAAAATTTATCAAGAAATATTAAATGAATCTGCACAAGTTTGAGAAGATGATTTGAACTGATTTCTACAAATAATCAAATACAAGCAAAACTGCAGTGTTGTAGAAAATATTATCAAAAACAGAAAAAAAAATCGTAAAAAAGGAAACTCACAAAATTTCGCTGCTACATGTACAAGAGAGACATGAGTTTTATTTTCTAATGAATACATAACCTACTATAGTAGGATACACATATGTTGTGTATGATCAATGATCTTATCTCCTATACATTTCTAGGATTACGATTGTTTAAAAGCCATAGCGCGGATATATAATTAATAGTTGGTTTAAAGTAGCAGATGGGGCTTATTTGAATAAACGATTAGTAGTGGCGTTACATTCCTACATATATATGAAAACAGCACGGTGTTGAGAAAAAATCTTAAAGGTTTCAAGAGGGACGAAAGATACCAGATATCAAACTCATCAATCGAAAATAAACTGACAACGCCTTGCTAAAAAAAAATGTTTCAAAAGAGGAAGAATGGGATGATGAACAATTGAAATAAATTTATAAAATACATTTAAAGCTAATTGTTATTGTTGGCATTTGTTTTTGTATTGACCAATGGAAGTAAGTGCTAAAAACTTAATTTGATATGCAACTATATATATATAGCTAGTTCAAATACTACATGTAACGATAGTCGGTAATATAAATTCGTTACATAGCTTGCTAATGACCAAATGCAATGTATATGGGGTTTATCAATTCCATATAGGGTGAGAGCGAATAAATTCCATTATGGTGTATTAGGTCACTAGCACATTATGTAACTGATAATATTCAAGTTGTTGTAAAGGATCTTTCAAACAAATTAAAGGAGTCAACTCAAAATGGTCACACTCCATTGATAGAAGGTTTATTTTATTTAAGTATCCGGGAAAATGCAAAACATAAAAAAAGATTCACACAATGCGAGTTGCACATCTTTATTGCATCTACAAAACAAACAAGATACTTTAAATGTTCCCTGTGAAATAATGTAGGATAAATTAATTACACAAACTGACTTCCGTCTATCATTGTCTATTTAGAATTATGCTGAATGTTTAGATAAAAAGAGGCGTAAATCCTAAAATAATAAACTAATATTTCTTAGAGTTTGAAAAACACATCTCCCCATTATATTATTATTCGTAACTTTGAGGAGCATTTTAATAGGAATAATTCTGAAATAGGCTTACTTTGACCGTCAGCAAAATATGTCAAAGTGTGCACTAAACTATGTGCAGGCCTTTCATGTATTCAAACGTTAAAGAAATGCTGATTAATCTTGGTTGAAACCTTGGGAGTTGCTTGATTACACACAACTGATAACGTGTTGTCCATGTCCGTCATGCCACGCGGCCTTAAAGCTAGTCTTTAAATATTGTCTTAAGGTAAAATGTCTTGATCTGAAATAAAATCACCATTTTGTAAAGGGGCCCCATCAAAAGCAATGTGGAACACAATAAATATAACTTGATTTCATATTTTTTTCAGGTATATCACCGTCCAGACAAGATAACTTTGTTGGCAAGCTGGACTGGGACCCTTTATTCTAAATATGTTTATTCTCATGATAATTATATATATATAGAATTTACGTCAGATTACAGTATAACATTCATGGGATTTCAAATTGTGGTTTCCCCTGAATAGATGCTACCAATAAGAATAACTTTTATAACATCTCAACAGACTCCCTTAAAACTGTCATCAAATGCAGAGCTATTGACCTCCAGAATTTTGATTCCTACTTAATTTGAAGCGAAACGAAAAGTCTTTAAAAACGTTTTTGAATCTTATCAAAGATTAGAAGATATGATATAAAATTAAACACACATATATAAAGTTTTGGTTTAGTCGTATTTCATAGACACATAATGTGTTGTCCAACCTATATGCATATATAAATATATAGACAATAATAGTGCATTGACTTGAAATATCAACGATATAAGGATGGGCCTTAGAATCGGGGAAATGCGAGGCTCTGCCGAGCTTTTTCCCCGTTGCGGGCCAATCCTTATATCGTTCATATGTCTATTAAGTCAATGCACTATTATTGTCTTTATACTGCTATCTAAACAAAAATCATTTCAATTGTTGTTTAATGTGTTAATGTTATTATTTTATTTAAATATTGTGAAACTTCCCCCTTTCATAAAAAAACTCATATCATGGAGGCCGAGAAATATACAACACGATGAAATGTACATTACTTGTTGAAACCCACAATCGATGGTAAACAAATTTGTTTGAGAATGAACTACAATATCAACAATAAGCATAAATGACAAAGATTTATAGTTTGCAAACCAAAAATATTAACAAGTGAAATATGTTTTCCTTTTAAAAATTGCAAAAGAAATAACTTTGAGCCGTTGTTTACATTGGAAACAGGAATAGGTTGAATAGGTCGTACGAATAATTAATTATAATTTCGGCAATTTATATCTAAATATTCATGCGGAAAAGTGATATCAGGTCAGTGACTGTATATGACATAAAAATATACGGTCAGCGCATTTTGACTGCGCAAATAGAACAAGTGCAGTATAAACATATTTATACTGCAACTAACGATCAACGTATACATTTAAGTAGCAGTATAAAACAATATATGGTTAATGTATGAAAATATAAACTTTTTGGTATTCGGCACTAAAATTGGAGTGAGCGAGGTTTCTCATCCTCATACCAAAAAAAAAATATTTTTCTGACATTGATCTAGTATTGTACATATGTATGAATAATAATGTATGGTGAACTCAAATCATACACGATGGTTAATCTTATTTTACAGGCAATACCCCTTGAGTCTGTTTGACTTGTGTTTTATTCAATTTTCATCGAGCAAAACAGATATGATAAAGCGGCGGATCCAGCCATTTTAAAAAGGGGGTTCCTAACCCAGGATAAAGGGGGGGGGTCCAACTATATGTCCCCATTCAAATGCATTGATCGGCCAAAAAAAGGGTTTCCAGCCCCCGGAACACCAACCCCCTGGATACGCTAATGTGATAAGATTGAGAAAATAATTATTTTAAGGATTTGAACATTGAGAAAAAAAGGTGTATGCATGTTAACTTATAGTGTTTGAGTGTTATTTAT
Source organism: Mytilus edulis (assembly GCA_019925275.1). Lineage (NCBI taxonomy): Eukaryota > Metazoa > Mollusca > Bivalvia > Mytilida > Mytilidae > Mytilus > Mytilus edulis. The sequence continues at coordinate 45,583,160 of CM034362.1, forward strand.
TAGAAACTTAGTAAAGCATTTCGGACGCACCAAATTTATTTATTTTTAATGTTATTTCATTTTTTCTACCATTGTAGTCAGTGCTTTAATTCAATCATTATTTGTTACATTTTTTTTTAAATTGCCGGTCAATAGATATTGAAATCATTAAAAAGCTTAGGTTCCAGCTACCTCACCCCTCTAAAAAAGGGACGAAAGATACCAAAGGGACAGTCAAACTCATAAATCTAAAACAAACTGACAACGCCATGGCTACAAATGAAAAAGACAAACAGAAAAACAATAGTACACATGACACAACATAGAAAACTAAAGAATAAACAACACGAACCCCACCAAAAACTAGAGGTGATCTCAGGTGCTCCGGAAGGGTAAGCAGATCCTGCTCCACATGTGGCACCCGTCATGTTGCTTATGTGATTACAAATCCGGTAAATAGTCTAATTCGGTAGGTCACATTTATGAAAGGGAAGGGGAATTGTAGTTACGACGTAAGGAACATATCCAATATCATTTGTGAAACGGTTATTCCATAACGGTCAACCAACTCGTGATGGCGTCCGTAAAATTTAAGAAGGGATGATTTCAACTTCACCATTTGGAACTCTTGGTTTAATAGCTTCCTTGTGAGCAGTAACCCTCTATCAACAAAATCATGATAGGAAATGCAAGCACGGGAATATCGTATCAATTGGGAGATATATACCCCGTATGCAGGTGCTGCTGGTGTTGTTGCTACTTAGAAATGGAAAGTTCACAATTGGAAAGCTGAAATCTAATTTATTTGGCTAGTTATTTAAGGCCCTTTTGGTCATATAGATTCTATCGTTTTCGGATATTTATATAAAAAAAACTTGGCTTTCATTTTTCCGGATTTAAAAGTTCCCGATGACAGTAAATACGCAAAGCGCTTCTATTCAAACATACCATAGTTTGTTTATGTTTTTTTTTAAATTTTATTAAGAAACGTACCAAACTATTAGAACTATTTCATGTTTGTCCCAGATTACAAAAAATGGGAAAAAAACATGCCACTTAGGAACAAACAGCTGATGAGTGAAGGGATTACGGCTTATTTGTAGATCTTTTATTGCTGATAAATGTTGCTGTGTTAAGACTACAAAAAGTGTAATATTCGTGATTTAGGAACAAACAAAAACTCTAATAAGGATACAACTGACGATTTCGTCCATGTAGCTAGTGTCATTCTTAGATTAGGTCTTTTTGATCAATTTCGCCATTTTATGTTCTCTATAGATATTACAATGTTCAAGCTTTTTAGCAAAAATGAAAAACAAATCTTAAAAACCTAGCATGCGACGACTGCCAAGTCCATCAACATGCATTACTTCCTAGTATCGTCCGCCAATGTCATCAAAGGGCACTAACTCATAGCATGCGTCGTCTACCAATTTCATTATAGGTCATTATTACCGATCATGCTTAATTTGTCCGCCAAGTTCATCAAAATGCATTAACTCCTGCCATGAATGTCCGCCAATGTCATATAAGGGTATAAAATTATTACCTATCATACTTCGTTCGCCAATTTCATCACATGGCATTTACTCCTATTAAGCGTCGTCTGCCAATTTCATCACATGGCATTAACTCCTATTAAGCGTCGTCCGCTAATTTTATCACAGGGCATTAACTCCTAGCATGCATCGTCCGCCAATGTTATCAAAGGGGACTAAATCCTAGCAGACATCGTCTACAAATTTCATCAAAGGTCATTAGTTCCTACCATGCGTCGTCAGCAAATTTATGTTCATACGAATAATAGGTAGATCTTTATATTTGGAAATTTGGCTTTAGTCAGATATCTATTCGTATCACAATTTGCAAATTAAACGACAATCCTTGCATTGTACCCTGTGTTCGATTTTAAGTTAAAAGGTGGCCATCTTGGACAGCAAGCCGTATCATCGGACACATTTTCTATACTAGATATCCAAAAAAGATTGCGGTAAAGTTTTATTCAAATTGACAAAATCTTTTCAAAGGAGAAGAGTTTTTTAAGTTAAAGAACAAAGGACGACAGACGCCAATGACCAGGGGTTTGTTGTTCAACTTGTGATTAAACTTATCATTGGATTAAGTTTAACGAGTAGTTAAAAGTTAATTGCATGATTAGTAAATACAATTATTAAATTGCGTTGTTCAACTCATTTTAATCATTGTATTTATTATGAAGAAATAACATTATAAACTGAAGGCTCCAAAGAGCCTGTGTCGCTCACCTGATATATTATTTTAGTAAACTGCATTTTACCTCTGTGTTCTATTTTTAGCCAAGTCGGCCATGTTAGTTGACAGGCGGGGTCATCCAACAATTTTTAAAACAAAATACCTTAATGATGATTGTGGCCAAGTTTGGTTAAATTTGTCTCAGTAGTTTCAGAAGAGAAGATCTATAACAAATATTTACGAAAAATTGTTAAAAATTGACTTTAAAGGGCAATAACTCCTTAAGGGGTTAGATGACAATTTTGATCCTTTGACTTATTTGTAGATCTTTCTTTGCTGAACATTGTTGCTGTTTACAGTTTATCTTTATCTATAATTATATTCTATATGATAACCAAAAACTGCAAACTGTCTTCAATATTACTTGTTTAGGGGCAGCAACCCAACAAGGGGTTGTCTGATTTGTCTGAAAATTTCAGGGCAGATAAATCCAAACCTGATAAACATTTTATTTTTTATGTCAGATTTGCTCTAAATGCTTAAGTTTCAGAGATATAAGCCAAAAACTGCATTTTACGCCGATGTTCTATTTTTATTCATGTTGGCCATGTTTGTTGGCAGGCGGGGTTATCGGACACATTTTTAAAATTTGATACCCGAATGATGATTGTCGCCAAGTTTAATTAAATTTGTCTGAGTAGTTTCAGAGGAGAAGATTTTTGTAAAAGATTACAAAAATTTACGAAAAACTGGTAAAAATTGATTATAAAGGTCAATAACTAATTAAGGGTTCAATTGACAATTTTGGTCATGTTGACTTATATGTAGATCTTATTTGCTGAACATTATTGCTGTTTACAGTTTATCTCTATCTATAATAATATTCAAGATAATAACTGAAAACTGAAAATTTCCTTACAAATACGAATTCAGGGGCAGCAACCCAACAATGAGTTGTCTGATTCATCTGATAATGCCAGGGTAGATAGATCTCAACCTGATGAACATTTTTAAATCGTGTCAGATTTACTTTAAATGCTTTAGTTTCAGAGAAATATGCCAAAAACTGCATTTTACCCCTAGGTTCTATTTCTAGCCATGTCGGCCATCTTTGTTGGCGTGCTGGTTCATCGGACACATTTTTTAAACTAGATACCCCAATGATGATTGTGGCCAAGTTTGGTTAAGTTGGCCCAGTAGTTTCAGAGGAGAAGATTTTTGTAAAAGTTAACAGACGACAACAGACGACGGACGACGGACGCCAAGTGATGAGAAAAGCTCACTTGGCCTTTTATGCCAGGTGAGCTAAAAATGTGGTACACACTGAATAACACGCGTAGCTTGATATTTAAAAGACTTAGTGTGCACCCCTTTTTTATAGTAATTTCGAATAGGCAGAAAAAATATTACTGGTCTGCCATTTTCTCCTAATTTAATTATAAACACCATTTTAAAGGAGTAAATTATGAAAAACGTTGATGACGTCACGGTCACATAACAAAATTATGTACATGAGCTAAAACAAAACGGCCAATCAGAAGACGTCTTCCAAGATTAAACTATTAAGACATAACAGTACTTGCACATGTTATATGTAGAAAAACGATTTCAAGTTGATAAATGGAAGACGTATGGATTCTCCGTTATTACTACTTCGCATTTTACAATTCGAAAGTCTCAGATTTCTCTACTCTCTCCAAATTTACGTCGAGAATATCTTTACTTAAAACAACATATCATGTAAAATCTCCCAAAGGAGATATTTGTTATTATAATGCGTTATAGGTCTTATGATAACAAAAGTGTTTGATTAAATATTCATTGAACATTCTAAAAGAGACCACGAGGATTAAAAACAATTTCCAATGAAGTGTTTATTATGAAACAAAAATAATTCAGTGAAAATAATTAATGATGCACTCAACTATTACTTTGTTATTGTCTAGAAAAGTCTATGACTTGTCATCCAATATAAGTTAAATGGTGCGCTACTAACCCCATACGGATCCATAGAGGGTTGGTAAAATCCATAGGAATTTATCGTTCGCTGGACTTTTCTGTTGGCATTTTGTTGAAAAATAAACATTGAAACACAAAAACATTAATAGATGAAATCACCATGAACAGTAGATGTGACGTCATGAACACCCTATGAAATTTACTTACCCCTACGGATCCATAGCGGGTCACCACGTGACGGCTTTAAACCAATTAAAACGTGATAATTTACCCGCGGTGCGATAATCTGAACAAAAAAATAAGTCGTAGTATTTATTACAATGTCTGGTCTCTTTTAAGTTTTTTTTTGTCCAAACCTTAAAGTTACTTTTCTTGTGTGTTAGCTCATGCCTGGACGTAGGACCTTGATTTCACCAGAACTTTATGTTACTCTCTTGTGTGTTAGCTAAGGTCTTGACGTTGGACCTCGATTTCTTTCCAGAACATTTCTTTTTTGTAACAACCGCATAATGGTCCGCAGGTGGCCCCTTGCAAGGTTAAATTTATAACCCTATCCAATATACCCGTGGCAGACCAAATTTCTCCGTCCAATATTCCGGACGGTATCTTTTCCTTATTATACTTATAGTTAATTTGTTCATGTCCTGAAAATGCATGACATATTTGCCACTGGACGTTAAGCATCCAACAATCAAAAATCAATCATCAAGCATTTATTGAAACTTTGTATACATTTTACTTTAGTTTATTTTAATCGTGTAATCCTCAAAATAGAGTTGTGTCTTTACAATATCCTACGCTTTCAATCGTACTAATTCATCAAAGTTGGGAATAGATTAAACATGCAAGATTTGTCTGCAAAATGATGTGTAAGCAAAAGCGTTTACAGTATAAAAAAAGAAATAAAGAACTAGGCCATGGGCGCATGCATGATACGCCCGTCGCTTTTTCAATTAAAGGGAGGTTGTTTTATTAGATATGAAAATAGTCCCCAAAATGTCATGAAAACTGCTTAATGTAGTTATGAGTTTTTGTCCGAAAACTTGAAAATACCCTTTTTTGGGGAATAAAATACCACAACTCGGGAACGTAATATTAAGAATTTATAAAATTGAAAGAGGGCTTCCGCTTATAGAGAAAAACAATTCACAAAAGTTTCGCGATAACTGCTCAAAGTATTTTTGAGTTATTGGCCGAAAACTGAAAAATTCCCCTTTTTAATGAATAAAACCCCATCAGTCGGAAATGTAAACTCTAAAAATTTATAAAATCTACAGGGAGCTCACGAGATTTAAACAAGTCACCAAAGTTTCATGCAAATTAGTAAAAACGTTTTGAGTTATTGTGCGACAGGTTGATGACGTACGGACGTACAAATGGTCAACGGGTTACACTTAAATACGTCCCGTAATTGGACGTATACAAATATACAAACATAACATTCGACCACAACGTGACAAGAAGTCTCAATAATTCGTCATTCAATATTTCGTGTTGTCTATGATTTGAAATAATATAGGCATGCAATAAAATCTTAACAAAAGAAAGGCTGGTGTTGTTTGTGTTCTGCGTCCCCCATTAAAATGCACTTTCATTAAATTAATATATTTTTTTTTCATTTCGCATAAGGCCGTGCGGTAACCTATTATGATTGATAAAGACACGTCTAAAGTTATATGTGCCAAAGTGACGTCTTTACCCTGCATATGTTTAGAGCTTATTAACGCATGCATATAAGGGGTTGATTTTTGATTGTTGGTTGCTAAACGTCAATGTGTATAATGAAGATGATAGTTGATCGTATATACCATTGAGACAATAAAACAAAATCACAAATACCCGTATCTAAAGAAGGAAAATAGGGTGCAGGGAAGTTTGGACGACCTCGCTCTGAAAATTGCTTCATCAAAAAACAATTAAACTGTAGATACGGTTTAAAGTTCGCCTTACAAATTCAGAGCATCGTAACCGAAAATTACCACAGCAGAGACAATCTGTCTGCGAAAATGCTCCCTCCCCCTGAACATCAGACAACATAAAAAAAAACCACATGTACATGTAATACACATGAATATTATATAACCATGATAACCTCATTTTTCGTTGTTGTATCGTAGATAATTATCCCGTTTGCCATTATTCGCAATTGAAAATAAATATACTGTATGTCCTCAGTTGTGGAATCGATCAATAGTTTAAATACCTACCTACATGTAGGACTTGAAAAAGATAGATATTATTGATTGTTACATAACCATATATATACTTCACTGATACCTTATGTAGGTAGGCTATTTTAAGAACAATTTCATATGTATTACGACTGAATAAAACAACTTATGACAACAAACCCGGAAGTTATCAAAATGTTTTATGAAACAACATGTCATGAATATTCTGTTGGGAGTTTTATTGACAAATATCAGAATGAAATGCCACAGTTGGTCATGGTTAAACATGGTTACCAAGGGGAAACTGGAAACGACACCTTGGATACAGGACAGGTATGAATTCGCGCGCAATCTCTCTCTCTCTCTCTATATATATATATATATAATTGTCAAATTGTAATGAAATCAAATAATACAGGAAATCGTTACTTGTGTTATGTGGATGCAAGGAATGTGTCCCCGTGCTTGCATGTAGTGTATGCCCTTATTTTTAACAGTAAGGGTTTTTGACTTAAATTACGGAGCTACCTTCACATCCATTCGTTATTTCGGGAACTTTTAAACATTTTGTAGCTTTGTTTATTGTTGAAGGCCATACGTTGACCTATACTTGTTAATTTATATGCTATTTGGTCTCTGGTAAAAAATAAATACGGGAGTATTTTCACAGAAGATGAAGACAAATAAGAATTGAAAGTTGTACTGAAATGTTTTTATGAATGTGTCCCAGGTGTTTATAAAAAATAACTGCTTGAACAAAAGAAGAATGACAACTAACATTTAAAAAAACAAAACAATATCAACTACCACGAAAAAATGAAATAACCTAGACAATTACCAAAATTATAAATTAAACAATGAGATGTAGAGGAAGGTTACTGTCTTATTTGTTTAATTGTATATATTGGTGTCTGTTTCATGTATACTCTATACATTCAGTGACAAACACTACACGCTATATATATAACGTTAGGTTAAATGTGAATATAAACCCTGGTATAGGTTCAATCCTTACACGCCGAACAGGACTTTTACAAAAAAAAAACAAAAAAAAAACGTTCTCCTACCCTAAGTTATTATTATTACTCCGAGCTGCCAAGTACCTACTACATGTATTACGCCTCAATATCACATACTCAGCTGAGAAAAAGTAGACATACACATTGTAAATATTTAGCAACCATAGAGACCAAGCTACCTTACTAAACCAACGAGGTATTATCTTATTTGAATATCTTGACACTTACACAAGCTAATTATTATGGTGTAAATGTGTTGTCAGTAAATTGTAAAGTACGCGTACACTGGTTGGTTTAAATTGGTGCAACTAGAAAATGGATTTTGATGTTTCTAAAAGATGTTAAAATTGGACCACTATGCGGTATGGGCTTTGCTCATTGTTGAAGGCCGTACGGTGACCTATAGTTGTTAATGTCTGTGTCATTTTGGTCTTTTGTGGATAGTTGTCTCATTGGCAATCATACCACATCTTCTTTTTTTATATATTCAGTCATGACTATTTCTTCCGAATACGAAACAAGCATTCCGTTCTTTGTGTTTTACTAGTAACCTCTGAAAAGATGAAAAGTATAGAAGACACTGACAACGGTATGGCTTTAAAAAAACGACCAACAGACAGGCAATAGTATACAAAACATAAACAACTAAAGACTGAGCATCACGAACCCAAAAAGAAACACACAAACAAAGGGTAAACGCAGGTATTGCTGTAGCCCTCATTGTCAATCGACATCATTTCATTCATTTATATTAATTATTTTTGATTACAGGTACTGAGAATTCATGGTGTATACAAACAACCAAGAATTTTAGCAATAGTAAAGAAAGATTCCAACAGATGTTTTGGATATGGAGATATTTCAGTCAGTATCCCACAACATTGTGACATACCGGTGTATCTCATCAAAAGAAATAATACAGGTAATGAAAACGTTTACATTTTGTATATTTATTACGGTAATGCGGTATGGACTTTGCTCATTGTTGAAGGCCGAACGGTGACCTATAGTTGTTAATGTCTGTGTCATTTTGGTCTTTTGTGGATAGTTATCTCATTGGCAGTCATACCACTCTTCTTTTTTTATATAGTCCAGCTGAGGATATCATATACCTTAAACATTTATAATGGGTATCATGATTAACCCTTAAATGTATTTATAAAAAAGAAGATGTGGTGTGACACAAGAGACCAAAGGACACAGAAATAAACAACTATAGTGTACCATACGGCCTTCAATAATGAATAAAACCCATAGTCAGGTATAAACGGCCCCGAAATGACAAATGTAACATGATGGGATCGGTGTGCAAAGGCTCCATGTTGAAGACCGGACTTTGACCTATATTGATTTACTTTTTACAAATCTTAAAATTTACTTGGATGGATATGTTTCTCATTACATGCATCACTCATACATGTACATTTACTATATTTTCATATGTCTATTAAAAAGTATTCTTGTATTATATATTATATTCTTATTTTACATTTTTAAAAGAAAGTAGTTTTATTAGCTCGGTAGATTGTATTCTTCTTTTATTTTCAGATACGAAAAGTTTAAGGAAAAAACATTTTAAAGGAGTAATTTCAATAGAGCCCTCAATTAGCCCCATTGTTAGCTTAAATTTCAAATTAGGATTTATTGACAAATATCACAATGGATCATAGTAAATACATTGACAAAATAGGAAATAGGCCTTTTTGTTGATATACGTTTCTGAGTTTTATTCGTGACGTTACCAATAGTACTCAATTTGATTTTCCACAAAAAATCAATGAAAAGGGGTAAATTTCCATAGCTTATTGGACAGGAAATATAGAGCGCATACGTCGGCAAAAAAGATCTTTGAACATAATGTTTTTTTTTTAATGAAATTTTACATGTCTAGCTTGAAAATTTAATTTGTCTAAGCCTGCGCTCTATGTTTCCAGGTCCTAAATTTGGCTGAAATCCAGCCGACTCTGTTAAATTTCGCCAATAATCTCTTATTTTGACCTATTTGGGATGTAAAAATCTACGATTAAGAATAAAACACTAACAATAAAAGTTCTATTTAACTTTCTGACATGTTTTTTAAGTTAACTTTTTAATCTTGTAACATTGAACTTTATAATCGGGCCAAATATGATCCTTACCGAACATACCCTTTTTTTGTATATTTATTCAATTTGTGTTTGTCTGATTGATTGATTTTTGGTTGTTTATTTTTCCAGAGGCAAATAGTTCATGCATGTTCAGGACAAATACTTTTCTGATAACCTTCTACAGTCTCTGAAGTTTTGGAAAAAAAACACAAAATAGCATTCTCAAACAAAAAAATAGATTTATTTCATTAAAAATTGACTGAGAAACTCATTGGTGTGTTCTCTGTGTGAAATTATGGTTTCAGATATAAACTTTTTATATTTTAATCAGACTTGCTCATCTTACGATGGCGATTTTTTTTTTATTCCTATGCGTACATGCGTACATATAGAAAATGAAAAATCAAGAAGAAAGGCTGTGTAATTGGATAGAAATTTAGACCGTCACTAAAAAAGGAGCATGTTTGGAAAAGGCAATAATTGTCCTTCTAACTAGTTGTTGGCCCTATCAAGATACATTGAAGAACTGTGACAGAGTTTTTCCAGCGGACGTTGCTACATATATTTATGCATCATAAACGCGCAGTTAGACGCCCTTTGAGGGCATTATCTCTTTTGCGAACAAAAGCATACTGAGTACCAGAAGAAAGAGGATTTTATTTCTATACACCACTAAATTTTAAATTCTAATTATCATACCAATTAATGTACCAGGAATGAAAATTTATATGTTTATTTTAACTATCATGCAATTAAAATGGTAATCATCACTAATTACGCTTTACACAATATTTAGGGACGTCAAACGTCAAAAATGATGTGAAGAAGAACCTTGCTTCAATCTGTAACCTAACGCTGAGCTGTATTTTTTACTTGTGTTTTTCCACATAATTTAACGGTCTACACAGCCCTCGCTAAATTATCAATATGATTCGTGTAAACTTATTCAAAATATACCCCGAGCTTAGAGGAGAAGAGCTATATACCTGAAGGTTTTGAGTTTGCCAAGCTGTGTGTATTCACAGATGTTCGAGGCGATCACGTTATCAGGCGACCACTGGGTTCTTTTAATCTTGTGACTATTTATTTCAGTGAAATGTTCAACATTGCTACATGAAGTTATTGCCAAACATAAACTACCAGTCGAAGTCAAGTGTGACACCACAGAGGAACCAGAAATAACACTAAAAGGTCGTAGAGTACGTTTAACCGGAGACATTAGACTTAAATTGACACAAGAATGCGATCTGAAATACATGTATGGAAACCCCGTAAATAAAGGTTTGTTAATTAAAAATAGTCAAAAATGTTTAAAAGGAAGCGCTGGCAATCAGTTTCCTGAAATACAATGTGAAGACATAACGAGGAGATGACTATGAACGGAGGCCAGTTCACTACTCAAGCAAGTTCAGGACGGCAACATAATAGACAAACAATGCCGAACTTAATTTGATTTTTTTTCAAATCAAGAAACAATTCATTTATTACTTAAACTACCGACTCAACACGTACAAATCTAAGATTTATTGTATAACCTTTTTAGCTCACCTGGCCCACAGGGCCAAATGAGTTTTTCTCATCACTTTCCGTCCGGCGTCCGTCGTCCGGCGTCGTTAATTTTTACAAAAATCTTCTCCTCTGAAACTACTGGGCCAAATTAAACCAAACTTGGCAACAATCATCATTGGAGTATCTAGTTTAAAAATGTGTCCGTTGACCCGTTCAACCAACCAAAATGGCCGCAATGGCTAAAAATAGATCATAGGGGTAAAATGCAGTTATTGGCTTATAACTCAAAAACCAAAGCATTTAGAGCAAATCTGACATCGTGTCAAATTGTTTATCAGGTCAACATCTTTCTGCCCTGAAATTTTCAGATGAATCAGACAACCCGTTGTTGGGTTGCTGCCCCTGAATTGGTAATTTTAAGGAAATTTTGCTGTTTATGGTTATTATCTTGAATATTTTTATAGATAGAGATAAACTGTAAACAGCAATAATGTTCAGCAAAGTAAGATTTACAAATAAGTCAATATGACTGAAATGGTCAGTTGACCCCTTTAGAAGTTATTGCCCTTTATAGTCATTTTTTAATCCTTTTTCGTAAATCTTAGTAATATTTTTCAAAAATCTTCTCCTCTGAAACTACTGGGCCAAATTAATCCAAACTTGGCCACAATCATCTTTAGGGTATCTAGTTTTAAAAATGTGTCCGGTGACCTGGCCATCCAATCAAGATGGCCGCCACGGCTAAAAATAGAATATAGGGGTAAAATGCAGTTTTTGGCTTATAACTCAAATGGATCAGATGGATCGGACAACCGGTTGTTGGGTTGCTGTCCCTGAATTGGTAATTTCAAGGAAATTTTGCCTTTTTTTGTTATTATCTTGAATATTATTTAAGATAGAGATAAACTGTAAACAGCAATAATGTACAACAAAGTAAGACCTATAAATAAGTCAACATGACCAAAAATGGTCAACTGACTCCCTTAAGGAGTAATTGTCCTTCATAGTCAATTTTAAACAATTTTCTTAAAATTTGTAAATTTTTACTAACATTTTCCACTGAAACGTAACTGGGCCAAGTTCATTATAGATACAGATAATTGTAAGCAGCAAGAATGTTCAGTAAAGTAAGATGTACAAACACATCACCATCACCAAAACACAATTTTGTCATGAATCCATCTGCGTCCTTTGTTTAATATTCACATAGACCAAGATGAGTGACACAAGCTCTTTAAATCCCCTAGTTTATTTATTTCATTATATGATAATATAGAATATAGAAAAGCGACAATAATGCAAATGAGACAACTGTCCAATGACCAGAGTCCAAATGATGCACATATTAGCTACCTTTTACAGATACATATATAGGTCAATCCTTTAACTATATATAAGCAAAACCCATACTATATTTTACTAAGGTATAAAAAGCCCTGACAAAAATAAGTTTGAACAATTCCTAAAAGTAAAAAGAAAACAACAACGACCGTATTTATGTACGAAACGATTTACAAAAACAAAACAACAAAAACATACGACCTACCCTGGATGTAGGCTTATATACAGAGATACAATATTAAACATGTTTTGGGATGCGAAACATTCCCTTAACTTGAGGCAAAGGTGTAACAGTAAAACACTAAACACACCTACAGTTGTATAAGACTGTTTTATATGCATACAATTGTACTGCTGTTAACTCGTTTACAGGACAATTATATCGTAATGTTATTTCCATACCATATCATATGACCGGTTTAACGCTGACTGCCATAACAGGGTTAGAAAATGGTAACCAAGACTACTGGGCGTCCATCTTACATTCCATGACTTATACAGCAGAAAACTACATCAAATTTGAAGGCAAAATGGGTGGAAATGGTAATAGTTTAATTACTTACTGTTGAAATAATATGAGGGAAATAAAATGTTCAAGTTAAAGCAATCCTCCAACTAATCTACATTATTCTGATTCTATGTCGACCAATGTATGTTCTAATTGCAGAAAGTTAAGAAATATCAATTTGAATTATAAATTATTTGCAATAGAGGAACGAACAAACGACCTTTCGCTTCAACAGAGCTCACAAACTTCCTGATGTTGGTTCAATTATAATTTATTGATCATTCAAAATAGATTTCGTTCCCCATTTAATATCCGATGAAACAGAAAGGCTGCAATAACTAACAAAAGTTTTTGGCAAAAGTTCTTCAGTATTATTACTTTAAAAGCATTTGTTAGTCTATTAGAATTGAATGTTAGACTCTTATTTCACTTATTTGTAAGCATTATATCTATCTGATTTAAAATAGTATCTTGATTAGAATATCTTTCTTTTTTTTTATAGATTTTCTCACGTTTTCTACATCAGCACCTACAGCTACAATGGAATATGATTTTATTGGAACCAATAAATCTGATATGACAATAAATAAGACGAAAGACCCAACTTATGTATCAACTCAGTCTACCATCCAAGATGAACATTTCTACGAGGAAATTCCAGCTGATAGTGTCAAGTCGGAACAGCTTAGTGTATCTAACAAAACAAATGTGTCTTCAGAAGACAGTAACCTTACTGAAATTGCAAACTTTCCGTATGAAAATTTAAAAAAACGAAGTATGTCAAACACAACGATAGTGTCTTCAGAGAAAGGCGACGTTGATGAAATCTCGAACCTTCCATATGAAAATTTAAATAAACTAAGTTGTTCAAATCGAACAAAAGTGTCTTCGGAGGACTCTGACAATACTGACATCTCAAATATCCCATATGAAAATTTATATAAAACTAGTACCGTTATTGGCAAATCAGATTGTGATTTACAAACTGTAGCAACAACCAGCTTGACTGATTTGGCATTTGAAAACAAGGAATATCAAAATACGCCTATATCAGAAAGCACAAATAGTTGCTTCGAAACAAAGAAATTACTGGACAAGACTTCGCCGAGGATAAATATCGTTAATACAATATCTTGCCCCCCTGATGTGGAGAATTTGTCAGTTCAAGAATTAGGACAATATTTACATGTTTTGAACTTGGGAAAACATGAAGAAACCCTTTCCGATGCACTCATTGACGGATCTCTTATCAAAGACTTGGATGAAAAGATTCTTCGTGAGGAGTTTGGTTTCACACGATTTGAGGCGATAAAACTTATGAAATTTGCGCGAGATGGATATTTGCCGAAAACTTCACAAGAAACCTTTTTATAACGAGTGTTTGCATTTATTCATCAGCATTTAAAAAAAATGATGACATTATTATGACATTTTGATCGACATTATTGATTATCTTAGATGCTCATTTAAAAAATAACAAATTAGAGTTGGCAGGAAATGGCCACAGCATTTATTAACAAATATGATATATGTACTATTATATGAAATGCAATTTGTGATATGATATGAACTAAAATTCAGTGATAGAAATGCATATGTTTCTTTGAAAATGTTGTATGATGATCGCCGAATATGTTCGAGGTGGCAGACCATATATGAAAAGGGGCAAGTTCAAGATAAGCTATTAACCCTGGAAATCAGAGGCTAATGCTATCATACGATTTAAATAAGTCTGTAAACTGCAAATATGTTCTTTAAGCGCAGCGAAATCTGCCATAAATCAAACGACTAACTCTGGAAATCAGAAGTTATCGCTATCATTGATTAATTCAAATCTGCAACTATTTCACATGTTAGAACATTGTAGAATGTAATAAAATCCATAATTAATCACTTCCAAGTTATCCTTTCAATTTCTGTGTATGTCCACTCTTTTACGGCCAGTATACCTCTATAATCATCTATTTTTCGTTGATTGACAGTCTCTACATTAGAATCTGAACAGCGTTCAACATGGTATGACGATATAATCTATGTGGACAATACAAATCTGAAATATACAAACAAAAACCAAACAGCAGTATCTTCCGCAGGAATTGAATTCTAACAAATTAAGAGGAGGGTGGGCGGGTTTGCTCTAAAAAGCGTCTTCTTTTGCCAAATGTCGACGGTAAAAGGAGGATTATGGGTAAATCAATCACTTGGGAAGATCGATAATCCAATTAAAAACCAAATATTAATAATAATTGACGAAGTAGTATAACGGACATGGTGCCTGAGCACAACCGATAACTGATTTAAAATTTAGATTTTAAATCTTATTATCTTAGATGCTCATTTAAAAAATAACAAATTAGAGTTGGCAGGAAATGGCCACAGCATTTATTAACAAATATGATATATGTACTATTATATGAAATGCAATTTGTGATATGATATGAACTAAAATTCAGTGATAGAAATGCATATGTTTCTTTGAAAATGTTGTATGATGATCGCCGAATATGTTCGAGGTGGCAGACCATATATGAAAAGGGGCAAGTTCTAGATAAGCTATTAACCCTGGAAATCAGAGGCTAATGCTATCATACGATTTAAATAAGTCTGTAAACTGCAAATATGTTCTTTAAGCGCAGCGAAATCTGCCAAATTGACGGTGCTGCGACAATTTTAGCCCTCAGATAAAAGTTTCGTAGAACCGTCAACCGCCAATAAAATTGGGGGGAGCTGCGCGTAGCTGTGCCATTTCAAGCAAATTTGAATGAAACAATTTCTAATAAATGAACAGAGGAACAAGGAAGAAATTATTTACATTACACATAAAAGAGCATCAGTAACGCTGATGTTTCATCTAAACTAATTACAAAGTTCATAATATGAGCAGATATAATATTTACAACGAGTCAACTATCAAAATTCAAAGTGTATAATAGTCATCTGGAAAAGTAATGCCACCCATCTTACTAGAAATAATTGTTTCTAGTGCTCCCTGGATTATATTCAGAAAAATTTCATTTCCAATCTTAGTTAAATGCACCCCATCTTCTGCTAAGAACTTATGTGTAGCTTTTATGTCAGGATATCGAATGTAACAGCCTCCATGCTTTGTCATGTGGACACCAATGGAGCTGTTTAACCGACGTCTGCACTTCTCCATACAGTTCCCATTGGTTGAATACCTCCACTGCAATCTTGGTAATACTTGCGACCAAATTAAAGTCGTTTCAGGCAATTTATTTGCTAACCATGACATAAATTTAACAAGCTGGAAATGTAAGTAACCTAGTTTGATATTACCTATATCATTTCCCCCAATGTGCACTATAATATAGCCGGGAAGATCTTCAAATCTCAGCATTAATCTAATGCGATTTTTCATCTTAGAGAGAGTTAGTCCACCGGTTCCTTGCCACCAGATATTTACTCCCAACCTATTCAAAGCCAAATTAGCTCCTCCCGGGCGTTGCCTTGATTCCACAAACGCATTCTTAATAATTGACGACCCAACAATCCAAACCCTTATAGGAGAATCTGAAACTAACAGCAATATAAATAAACAATTAAACGGGAGTTCGTATGTAACGCAAATATGCACCTGATTTCCAACGACCTAAACTTTCAATCTTTTCGTCGGATAACCCTTCAATGGCACAGGCTGTAGCCATACCTATTCTGAAAGAGTGAGACGACCAACGAGCGTTATCAATTCCTAAAGCATGTAGTGACTTTTTGAGTATTGCAGAAAACTGGTATTTAGTCAATGGTTTACCGTCAAAATGACAAAATAGCGGTCCCTCTACTACAGGTCTGTCTCGCAAATAGCAAGGCAATAAAACCACCAGACAAATACATTTGTCTAATTGCTCCGGAATGTGTATGGTTACGCCCCTACCAAACTGATCGGTCTTAGACGAAACCAAATGAATTTCTAAATAAGTTTTGTAAATTTGTACATCATTCATGTTTAAAGCATGATTTGAATAACATGTATTACTCATAGTTTGAACTGTCAACTCCCCAACCCTAAAAAGACCATGAAAGGCCAAGGAAAAAAACTGCCTTGAATAGCCTTACCTCGTATGCAGAACTGCAGATACAAGATAATATGGACAAAATACGACCCAATAACTATCTTGAAATAGGCAGTCTAGTGTCCATCTGAGGCGACCTTGTACGCTTTACACCATCGATCATTTTCCTTACAATAAATTTTTGTGTATAGTCTTCATAATCATTTAGTTTGTTGTAGAAACTTAGGCCTGATGTGTACGAATTTATTGTTGAATGAGCGAATCCAGATTTATACATATATGCAATAAAAGCAACAATGTCGTGCAGTGACACAGGCCATACATTAGCAAGACCGATATCTTTCCTGAAACTGTTAAAAAAATTTAAAGCCCTGGTGTACAACTTTGCTGTACTAGGAGCTACCGAATTGTTTATTAAAAAATCTACTTCAGTTCCGAAATGACCATGTGAAACTCCACAGGAATGTCTGATGGAGTTTGATCTGCTTCCGGGGCCAATGTACGGAAACGGATCACCTGAAAACGAGACAGAGAATCTGCAATTGCATTACTTTCGCCTGGAATATGCAACGCTCGTACCTGAATATTTTTTCTCATTAATAACAAAACTAGAGGACGAATTAACTTCATTACGTACTTCGATTTTGATGTTCGCTTGTTAATTATCAAAACTAGTGCTTGGTTATCTATTCTTAATAAAATTTTCTTGTTGCAAAATTGAGGGGACCAAATTAACATGGCCAATAATATAGGCACCAGCTCTAAAAAAGATATATCGGACATGAACTCTTTATCCCTCCACTCGACAGGCCATCGAAACTGAGTCCATTGCTTGTCAAAATAAGCCCCACAACCAAGAGCAGCATTTCCAGAACTATCAGTAAACAGCTCAAGCGTATCACTTGATAACCAGAGACTTTCCGAAATGAAGCATTCGCCATTAAAATTTTCTAAAAACTCTAACCAGACTAAAGCATCAGATCTCAGCTCTTGATTAATTTTTACATAATAATACGACTTTCCGTGTTGGAGGTTTGAAATAACATCATAAAACCTTCTAGTAAAAGCCCTTGATGGCGGAATTGCACGTGAGCAAAATGCCATTAGCCCAATGATTGACTGTAGTTCCTTCAATTTTATCTTTTTTCGACCAACCAGGTAAAGAATACCAGACCTTAACTTTATGACCTTGTTTTCCGGAATTCTTACCAACATAAGTAAAGTATCAATTTCAAGACCAAGAAATGTCAAGGTTGTTGTAGGACCAACTGTTTTGTTGTCTGCCAATGGCACGCATAAATCCCTACAAACTTTCATAAAAGTGTCCATTAACAACTCACAATTATTATTTGACTCATGTCCAGCAAATATAAAATCATCCAAATAATGATCCAAAGTGTCCAGACCGGACTTTGACTGAACAACACAGTGTAAAAAGGTTGAAAATCGTTCAAAAAGCTGGCATGAACTACTTAATCCTAAGGGTAGAATGTAAAACTTATCCTGAAATTTGATACCCATAAGATCAAAATCTGCAGGATTTATGATTAAAAGCCTAAATGCTTGGCGAATATCGATTTTACCGATTTTCGCACGCTCTCCGAGAGCTGCAATCATATTTAAAACATTGTCAAATGATGAGTACTTCACACTACAGTAATCTTCGGGTATAAAATAATTAATACTACCTCCACTTGTATAAGACAAATGAGATATGAGACGCCAACCTTTATCTGGTTTCTTAACAAGTCCAATTGGAGAAATTCGCAGTGTCGATATAGGTTTTTTAGAAAATGGACCCAAAATTCTACCCAGTTTGACCTCGTCGTGCAACTTTGCTAATGTTTCGAACTTGTGTATTTCTGCAGAAACCAAATTTTTTGCGGTAGTAGAAATACGTGGACCTTCATATTGTATCCTAAATCCAAAAGTAAACCCCTCAAGCAGGAGCTGAGCATCCACCCTATTTGCATAATCACCTAGATACGTGTTTAATTCAAGTATGTTTATTGGAGTCCACCCTTTATCCCATAGGTGGCGCAATAGTTTGGACTCTGAAAGTAATACAATCTTAATTCTATACAAAATTAACAATATGAACAATGTCATAAATTCTTACACATCTCTTTAACATAGAACCATAAAAAAAAAATAATTGTGCCACAACTTTAATTACATTCTGCTAAAGAATCACTTCATATAGTGACCAGAATACGATTTCGTATTGTTGGGATACTGCACTGGGTTGCCACCACGTGCTTGAAATCTCGGTCTAAATTGAGGCCTAGGTTGCTGAAATCTTGCATTTCCACCTACCCTATTAGGAAAAACGTTTTGTCTTGGGCACTGTATAAGTGGGTGCTGATCAGAACATCTTAAACAAGAATGATTATAAGGACATGATTGATTCACGCAATTGCCCTGGTAATTGAATGTGTAACATTTAAAGCGCCCCGTGCTTACTGGCGCATTACTATTAGAAGACGGAGGATACATATGAAGCAGCCATAGCTTAGGGTCAACAACAGCCCAAGACCCTGCTGGATCCTGTGACATTCTGAGGCGGAATTGTTCGTCATACGATTTCCACCCTAGTGCGCACCGCTTAGCACCTAACCGAATACTATGCATGTACTTTAGTAATTCTTGAAATACATGCGGATGAGCAGTACAATATATACTTATATACACTAAATATGCGTCTGTCCAGGTATCGATAGAGTCAATTTTTTTTGCTGCTGCCGTGGTTGTAGTAAAATTTCTCCCTGCGAAATAACTACTTTTTGTTTATCCCCTGCAGAGGCTTGTGAATTTACTAACAGTAAGGCCAGGTCAATATACTCTCCAGCAATAATTGTTTGCCTCAAGCTTACAGTGACATTTCTAGCAAGGTCATCACTGGCCTTTATGCAAGGAATTGGGTTTTGAAATACTGGACAATAACTTGAATGTGTAATGGGTTCAGTAGCGGTTGTTGGGACTGTAATGGGTTCAGTAGCGGTTGTTGGGACCGGAGCCATAGTCATCACTTCTGTATCTAGTGTATTGGTTGCCACTGGACTCCCTGTTGATCTGACATCCCCAACTTTTCGACGCGAGACACTTCTCTTAGCGGCCGGAGCCACGCTATCTCCTCTTCCCTTGGGCACCACCCTTTTTCTTTTAGAAGCTCTAAGCCTTTTAAAATGAAAAAGACACAATATGTTAACTTATGTAAATATTTGATTATATGACAGATAATATATGATATAAGACAATGTAAAAGAAAGACAATTGCCCGATTCTGCTGTGGCCGATCGATGAAAAAAAAAAAATTAGATTTGCATCCACCTCAAACAAATAATATTGGAATTCTGCTATCTCCAATATTTGATGTGTTCACTGTATCTAACCAATATAATGTTTAAAAAAAATTAAACTTCTGCTAGACATAAACTTATTCAAAAAGTCAAAATTTTCAAAACCATGCCATGCCGTCTGCTGCATGAAAATTTTTGTTTCGCCCTGGCGCTTCGACAATTGTATCAATCGAGTCAAAATAAACGATAATCAATTCCATGAACAAAATTGTTTGAAATACTTTAAAAATAAATAACGTTTTTAACAACTTATGTGTCAGATTTGTGCAGATTTGCTTCTTGCTCTAAAAAGCGTCTTCTTTTGCCAAATGTCGACGGTAAAAGGAGGATTATGGGTAAATCAATCACTTGGGAAGATCGATAATCCAATTAAAAAACAAATATTAATAATAATTGACGAAGTAGTATAACGGACATGGTGCCTGAGCACAACCGATAACTGATTTAAAATTTAGATTTTAAATCTTATTAAATGTATTCCTTTAACATTCTAAAAATTAAAAGATATTTTTTACCGAACGGTTTATTTTCAGGACCTTATCGGAATTTTATATTCTGAATCTTATATTCGTCGCTCTGTCCTTCCATTTTTAGGCATGAAACAAATTACTTTGGAGGAGATATTGATTTCCCCTTTCGTCAATGTTTTATGGGGTTGGGGGTATACATATATTTTGCATTTTCAGTATAAGATACATAGTAGTTATTTTAAAATGTCACCGTTACCAAGGTTTTATGAGGACAATTTAAAAAAACAAAACCAGACATGTTCACTTTTACTTGGAAAGATATGTAAGATCAAGAGGAAAAGGTCATTTTGTTACATGTTGAACTGTCAATAAATATCTCGGTATATAGGAGTTCTAAAGAAAGTATTTTAATAAATTTGCTAGTATTTACTGTGACCTTACAACACATGATCTTATATATTATTGGGTATGTCGTAGATAAACTGATCCCGGAAGGGAATTTCGTACGCCAGACGCGTACTTCGTAATGAACACACACAACCGTACCAAAAGTGAAGATCATTTAACGACGTCATGCCAAATGCGGGTTGCTAGTGAGGTTTGTTTGTATTTTGGTCGTTTTTTTGTTTCTTGCGAGTTTTAAATGTGCTGGATGTACATGTATTTGCCGCATTTGTTTTTATATCCAAGTTAACATACATTTAAGAGGCACCAACTTTACAACCAACATATAATCTTACATTCCAATCATTATAAAATCGTTGCAAACTAACTTGTTGTTTAGTCACAATAATTGATGAATTTACAATATTTATATCTTACTTAAACAAATAATTTAAATTAAAATAGAGTATGAAGAATGACTGTCGAAAATCTTAGCTTAATATTTATAGCATGTCGGATGAGTCCGATGATATCTTCCAAAGTTCAGACGTGATATGAACCAGTACACACGAGAAACCCTAATATGAGAACTTATCTTAACGTGCTGCGAGTGTACGTCGATTCAAGAAAGACTGAAAACAGATTTTTTATTTGAACTTCTCTTAAGAGGTTCTTAATAGAGGTCCACTAGAGCTAAGATTGTCATCAATAAGTCGTTCAGAATATCCATCGTATTTTTGACCGCTTGATTAATGTCTTAAGGTATATTCATGGTATACCACCATCTTTCAGTACAAAATCGGTCTAGTTATTTGCCCAAATCTGCAAATTTGGAGACATTTGCAATTTAATGGTTAGATTGTTAAACTATTTAAAAAACTTTGTGATTTATTGTATTATCCAAAATATTTCAACAAATATCAAATTTTATGTTTTAGAATCATTTTTCAAATAAGCTATTTAAGGGGAGATAACTCTTCTAGTAAAACATTTATTCCGGACTGATAGGGAAATGTTTTATTTTTACTGAAACAAGAAAACAAGTTCGGTCACACCATTTTTTATTTTTATTTTCTTAAAAAATATAATAAAATCTATCTTCTTACAATTTATTTCATTTTTTTTTATGCACACAAATGTGTTTTTTTCATGAACAATCTTACCAAACTTTTATTTCATAGATTTTTTTTTTATGCACACAAATGTGTTTTTTTCATAAACAATCTTACCAAATTAAGGCAAATGAATTTTCAACGACTCAAAGCTAGGAAAATAGCACGGTGACCCATACTAATTTTTTTCATATTTTTGAAAAAAAGCATAGCATAATCTTCCTTTTGACGAAGTATAAGAACATTTTGTCTCAAAAAGTATATAATTATGATCTGCCTAAAGATTAATTTGCTATTAAACCACGTTCCTCTATTGTGAATCAAATAAATCAATATGTAAACAATTATGTTCGGATGTTTCACATACAATGAGATATAACTGAACTTTAAATCCGACGTGTTATGTTTCTGCTAGGAAGCTACTCGCATTAACCTACTCATCCCTGCATTAACTGACTCAGCTATACATATGTTAGATCATAGAATATATGTCTATATACGCGGTCTATGTGTTTGATGATTGACCTAATGTGTGTACAGTTTTATGTATGCATATGCTAGACAAAATTTAAACTGCGTAAATACTAGGAAACACATTTGATAACTGAATAAACTTTCACAATCTTTTTCTCTATATATATTTTTTTTTACCTATATTTCAACAAAGATTCGATTACATGTATCGGACTAATAAGTCTTTTGTTCTTTTTCTTTTGATTACAAATAATAGTGTGTACTGCTAATTTAATTTTGGATGTAACGCGTCTTCTGATTGGCTGATGTTGTTTTGTTTATCAGCTCATAGGCCAAGTTCGGATGAATATCTAGAGTAGACGGGATTGACATTGTCATATATAACACCTGTTATGATTGGATATAGCTTTCCCGCCATTAGAAATCGAGGAGCCCTGGGTTGTGGCAGGGTTCCTTGAGATTGACTCGATATCCCGGATGTTATGACGTCAATCCAATAAATTTAAATGTAAACATATTCAGAGTAGGGGACTTGTACTTCCGGTAATCTAGATACATTTTTCTTCAATTTTTTTTTACCGTGCATATGGAACTCTAGTCAGAACTCGAGTGTCCTTCGAAATTTGCCATGGACATAATTTTGTCATGTAACCGTGACGTAATCAACGTTTTTTCATGGTTTACCCCGGTTTAAAATGGAATGTACATGTATAACATATGATTCAAATTATTTTACAAAATGTCTACTTGAATTTTAGTCATAATATGAAAGATATACTAAAGAAAGTAAAAATAATTAAGGAATGGCACTGTAATATTTTTTTCTGTCTATTCGAAATAAAATGAAAAATGTGGGTTATTCAGTGTGCACCACATTTGTGATGTTATTTCGTCATAGACAGAAAAAAAATATTTCACTCATGCATTCCTTAATCGTTTTTACTTTTTTTTAATATATCTTTGATTTTAATTTTTAAATTTTAACAAAAACAAAAACCCATACTTTAATATTCATTTTTAAACAGTTTTATTTCCTTTACTTGATTATAAAGTAATATGTGTAATTAATAAGGTTACTTTTACAATCCAGTCTTCCAATACTAAACAGTCAAAGTTGCTAATTTATGACACACGCATCTACAGGGAAAATTATTTTTCGGGTAAGATGTCCTGTTTTTGTTTATAGAATTGTTACCATCGTCTTATAATCTTATACACAAGTATATCCACTTTGGCGACGCAATTTTCCAAAAATATGATAGATTTATTGAAATTCGAAGATAGCTAAAAGAGGTCACGTGAATAAGCAGACGGAGTTCCAGATCTTTCTAAACAGACACGCTATTTACATATTTACTTTCACCTGATTCAAATGACAGTGTAAAAAATATGGAACAGTTTTCGACTAAATGTGTGAGTTCAATATCTATTTTTACTTTCTGTACTCTTTTAAAAGACACAAAATAAAAAGAAAAAAAATGTATCATACTGATTTTAAATGTGCATTAGGTGCATGATCACTGACTAGTTCATGTGAAAGGAGCGCATATACTGTTAGTATCTTTAATATTTTGAATATTTTATGCCATGGCTAGAATTTGTGTTAAAAAAGAGAGAGTTTCGCTATGTTGCAGTTTATTCTGTAAATGCCTAGTATAATGCATGGTATACTTCAAGATCAAATAAAGGTTAATTGTAAAGTCACTTGGCTATATTTAAAGACTTGTTTGACTTTATGTATATCAGCTTTTTGTGCTTTTTGGTTTCTGGTCCGTACTTATATTTATTACGCCAAATATCTTTGCATTCATTTTTTTGTTTGTAATTGTGATGAATGCTTATTGGCTCATTTACGAATCCTAATATTCACATCGTGTATCTCTACCAGCTCAGTAACACAAAACAGTAATGTTATCACAAATTCGTCATACAATACATGTATATGTGACAACACTATGGGAACACAGCTTTTTTCAAGGATAAAAAGAATATATAATTATGTGGTATATCATACTTCGTCACATTTCCAATTTGTCATTAAATAATACAAAATTGGATGGATATTATTACAAAAAACCCCACGTAAGGTGGGTTCAAACCAACTATAAAAAAGTAGTTTTTCCCACGTTCTCACGATTAACCCATATTTGTCATAAAATATCAGAAACAAACGCAAACATAACACTTCCAACCTCTCTTCATATTTTGTTATTTTGCTGTGGTGTAACAACATTTTCCCAGGTTAGGGGAGGGTTTTGCTCCCAAAAACCTGGATGGATAGATCAATCAGGCCACATTCCCTTATTTTTATACATGTAGAAAATTGACATGTAAACTGGCATCGTACTTGCAAAGGAGATTAGCTTAACAAGGTCCGTGTTCGTTTTTTTGCGAATATCCGTTCAATTTATAATTTTGTCTTATGGTTATATTGTACTCGCTTTGTTTGTTTATTTCTCAATTATTATTTAACAATTATTTACCATTTGTGTATCGTATGCAAAATAAATGGCCAAAAAAGAGAAAATAAAATGAGAAAAGAACAACTTTTCTGTCGTTTCAATCTTTTGTGTACACAATACATAGAAGTACGAAATGTATTTAGTCCCGGTTGTTATATTTTCATAAGTAGAAAATACATGATACATGTTCCTTAATCTTACGACGATTATCGGTTGATACATTTGTATTTTGTTATTGTTGAGAAAAATAACTTGATGGTCAAAGTATTTTTTGCAGTATTTATCTGACACCTATCAATTTTTATTTCGTTTTGGTTTAAAAGCTGTACATGTTTGTGCTAATCATTGGTTTTCCAAAGTTCAATGGCCGAAATCAATTTTGTTAAGTGCTTTGAACTCAGGAACATTTGATTGTGATGTCAATGTTCTTGTTTTTATCTACGTTGAACCCGACTAGACGTTCGTTCACCTTTTATATCAGCAAATGTTTCTCAGGTCAGACAAGAGATCATAAAGGAACATTCCAGTCAGTAGTGATGTTTTTATCAATTATTGAATTAAGTGATTTGTCAAAAATGTCCATTTAGCATGTGAATTAACCTCCATGACATTAAATGTAGTAAACATCTTGAACAATGCGAACTTATATTAGAACACATTAATGAAGATTCATCGTTTATTCCCGTCTTGGATTGTTCAAAAAGCAGTACACCATCGTTCTAAATCTTTGCCTTAATTTACTCATTTTATGACAGATTTGAAATGTATGTGTAAGACTTTTTGTTTGTTTAAATAGAACTTTAGATAGAGATATTGTAACAAGAAAACAAGCTCGGTGACACCATTTTTTTTATTGTTATAGTTACTGTTTAAATGAAAACTATTTTTTCATAATTATATTATTTGAAAATTCGATCTCATTAATTTCTTTTTATTCACAAAAATGTGTTTTTTACGAACATCACCTATACAAATTTGTGCAGTTATGCACGTCTTGTAGCTTTGAAGATAACAGGGTGACTTATAATTCTTATCCTATTTTCAAAAAAAGCATAGTAAAATCTTCATTTAAGCAAAGTATGAAAAACATTTATCTGAGGAAATATATACTGATAATCCACCTTATAATAAGTCATCTACTAAATTTATTCAATTGCTTTATTTTGTAGTTTTTGTTGACGTTATTAGTGTACGTGTCACATGGACACAGTAAGTTTTCCAACCCCCCCCCCCCCCTTTATCATCCACTCGCTATCCCATAAAAAGCAAAATGAAAAAAAACCAACAGTTAAAAAACCCAACAAAAACCAAAAACAAACCAAAAAACCAACACAATAATTTAAATCAACTAATTATAATGAACACTTCCTAAAATCCACTTGGATGCGTAGTCTAACAGTGGCAAAATTGGAAGTTAAAGTTAATTAGCGACACTTTGACTTACGGTTATGTATGCAACTTTTACACCTGTTAAGTATTCTTGATACAAACACTTTTAAAGACAACAAAAAAGATGAAATAAATCTAGAGATATTTTGAAATATCCCTGTCGGATTAATTTATGATATTTTTTATCAATGAACATTGCCATCTCATATATTTTTTATCCTTGATATTCGAAATGAGGATGATTGATTATTGCTTGCTTAACGGTCAGTGGCAAATATTGAAATCGTCCATGCATGTTCATGAAAAGAACGACATTAACAATTGATAAACATATTCTGTAACGTTGACCGGGATGAATAACGGGACATTCAGACTGCCCCTTGAAAATTGGAGTTTTTCGGATATTGAAAGCAGATTTGCATGGCAGCGAGCAACCTAACCGAAGAGATATTCTGCAACGATTGCAGAGAGTGTCACACTTAATTCGAGCATACAATTATTTGTGAAGTTAACATATCGAGAACATGCTTTGGAATATGTGGTATAATCTTAGATGAGAGAGCCGTAAACGTTTAACCTAGCTAACTTGTACGTCTTATGATCTATAACTCAATCTTTTGGTAATAAAAGTACACTATTATAAAAAATGCTTCTATATTATTCTTTTTTATATTCTATAAATATACTTGCTTTAACCTTTTGTTTTATATGTTTTTAACAAGCTTAAACATGTTGAAATGAAATAATACGCATGTTCATCTAACTTATACATCTTGCCTTCCTGTTAATATAAAAGAGTAGAATAACTATATCATGTATATGATAAAGTATTGCTATTCAATTCCGTTTATTTAAGAAAGACAATAAGGGCATTAGATCTTAAATTCTTACACATTACACCAAAAAGGATAAAGTTTATGATCGTTGGTCATTTATTTCGTTTCTATTGATTACAGCTCCTATTCGATTTGAGGGAGGAAAACACAAATATGAAGGCAGAGTAGAAATTTTTCACGGCGGTCATTGGGGAACAATTTGTAGTAGAAACTTTGATCAACAAGATGCTAAGGTTATATGTCGAATGCTAGGAAAGGAATTATTGTAAGTGTACTATTTGATTGTTCAAAGAATACTGATTAAACCAGTATAAATTCTACAAAATTGAAACAGTACTGCAGCATGACTTTTCACTTAAATTTAATATCATATTCCACAAAATGTACGAGGCTGAAGGTGTGTAAGAGTTGTATTAAAATTATACTGCTGTGTCACATTTATCTCACCAAATGTTGATTTTGGTGGAAAGAGAATTTTATTGAAACTCATTATTGTTTTGTTGAAGATATGTATTGGAATTCATTACAATAAATAATAACAAAAAGACACCACTAGAAACATATCTGAGAGTACTTGCAGTTAACTGACAGCTAGATGTAGTTCAAAGCCCCTAACAACTAATTATAAAATCATGCATCTTAGACTAGTTTATATTATCAATCCGTACACATCCCTCATCCAATCGATTTAGTGTAAATACGTCATAAACAGTCAGAGAAAAATATGACCTTGTGCAATACCAAGATACAGGTATCAACATATTGTAGATCCATGAATGTGGACTGTTATCACTAATCCCAAAAGACAAGACAATAAGGCAATGGTCACACAATACATTTTAGAACAAAAACAACATAAATGTTTGCACCTAAGCAAACCAACTATGATATTACTGTTGCAAGTACATTTTTGATTGCGCAAGACCAACCAAAATTGTAAAGCGAAGTGAGATCAGACATGATTATGTAATATGGTTATAAAAAGAGAGAGATAGCTATATTTAAATAGAACTATATGGACAACACTTGATTTAATAACGTCAGCAATTCGTGTAAATGAAAACCATAAAAAAAATTGAGTGCTTGTTTTACATGGCTTTGACAGACAGATTAGTGCAGATAAAAATGAATTGTAAATAAAAAAAAAATGTTTCTCACTTTCTGAAATGGTTTGACATACATAATGATGATACATGGATACGTTTCGTTTTTATGTTCTCAAATAATTAACCCTGAAGGTAAAAGTAAGATAATATTGCTAATTGAAATGGAAAGTTTTTGATATAGTAAAAACGACCATACTTTTCTTGAACTTTCTTAGACATCCAATTATATTCCCTTCTTCGCACTTTGGAGGTGGTAATGGCACTGTCTGGTTGAGTGATTTAGAATGTATAGGACACGAGACGGACATTTCATTATGTGGAAACAGTGGTTGGGCTAGAGGAAATTGCGGACATGATGAAGACGTTGGACTGAATTGTGGTAAGTTGTATCAATTTTGTCTCATTTTTTTTTTAATTGGTCACAATATACACATTTCATGTATTAATTAAATGAGAAAATTGCATCAGGATCGATATGACATTCGTATAGTTTTGTCTCATATTGTCTTTTTAGCGAGGATGTTGTTGCTTTCTCAAAATTTCGATTTTTTTTATTCTCTTTATACATATTTTATAAATATCTAGAAGTTCCTTTTTTGTATCAAACCTTCATCTCAAGATTATGTTCACCTTAAAATTCTTGGCAAGTGGATCGGCATCAATTCATGAATATATATGCTTCTAAAGTTGATCAGGAGGGACGAATCATTAGAACTTGTATAATTTGTCATTTAGACATTCTGAACATACATTCATACAATATCTTCTTTCAATTAATACTATATTGTCAGTCCTGTTCACGTTTAATAATTACCCGATTATTTGATATTGCAATACCCTTCAAACTGCACTGAAAGTGATCCGTATTCCTTGTGTTGTTATTATTGTTGAATCTGATGTTTCGGTTATTGCATGTTTTTCAGTTTCAGTGGAAACAATATTCCAGTTTGTGCATGTATATGTGTAATCTAAATATTTGAGAACTTTGAGCCTTAACTTAATATTGTATTAAATAGATTCATTATTGGTTTTCCGGTTCTAAGTTAATTGTGTTACCGGATCGAAGGTGAATTGGGAATAGATAATTTGTAGAGCTAGAAAACTAAGATTAAAACATATTACTTATTTTAATCAGTTCATCGATTGAATGTGATAACTGTATAAAAATATCAAAACTTGGTGTCAAATTTATGTGAAATCGTTTACATACACCTAATTATCCGTAGACTGATACTTTGCATTGGGAGTATATTTAATCATCCAGGTTAAAAATATGTTATGAGAAACATACCTCATATTCTTTCAAAATTATTATTAGTTCACACATGTATGATAAATGCCTCTTTCCATTCATCAAATTAAAAAGGAAGGGATAGATGGTCGTATCTACGAATTATAAAGCCGTTGTTACACTATCTGAAACATGTAAAAAAAAACTAAGAAGAAAAAAAACCCACCTAGAATGAACGTTAAATGAAGAAGTGATAATGGTGTTATTTTGAGTGTTACTATACAAAGTTTAAACCATTTAACTGTATTCATCATTGTATTGAATTTTAGACATACAGGTCCGTCTAACAAACGGGTCATCCCTAACAGAGGGAAGAGTTGAAGTACTACATGACAATATATGGGGTACGATTTGTAACTCAAATTTTGATATCAATGATGCCAAGGTTATTTGTGGGATGCTTGGATATGCAAATGCGTAAGTAAACGATTTGATGCACTGGACACTAATGCTTTTATGCAAATGTTAGGATGTGTAATTATTTGTTGAGGAAATAGAAAAATAAAAAAAAATACAGTATGTTATTATATTATAAGCTTAGCCAAGAATATATATACAATACAAGCAAGTACGTTACATTTGATCTTAAAATAAGTCCACAACGAATATAATTTGACAAACTCAATTTTTGAGAATGCATTTGACATTACAATTGTTGCACCATGAATGAGAAAATATAGTTTTAAACGTTTTATTTATACAATAATAATTAAATGCCTGCTCTATGGGTAGCTGTTCACTTTCTGTGGCATAGACGTTTGATAAAAGAAAAAAGAGATTAATAACCGTCGGAAAAAGAGAAAAAGAGTATGGGATTATATACAAAGAATTTTCGTAAACTTGAAGAAACTCATACACTTAAATAATAATTGTGGAAAGAAAATTTTAAACATGATATTTCAGACAGGGACAAATAAGAACATGAAAACATTTATAAGCAGAAGAAAGAATGCAACAATTTATTTAAATTTGCAAGTTAACAAAACAAATAATGCAAACGATAAATGAACTGATACATTATTATTAATTTATTGTTTTGAATAGACAAGCAACAGTTTATCCAGTTTCAAAGTTTGGCAAAGGAATTAACGATATATGGATGGACAATCTTGCCTGCATCGGCAATGAACTTGATATTAGCAACTGTTCCTTTCGAGGTTGGGGAAAGTCCAACTGTACTCATTTTATGGACGTTGGCATTGCATGTGGTATGTAAACATTTTCATATTTTGATACGTAAAATAGAAAAATGTTTTGTAAAACATGTATTACTTGAGAGAGAAAGAGAGAGAGAGATTCTGTTTTTAAATTACAATGAGCAAGTCATCGAAATAATAACAACATGAGTCACAGTAAGAATATCGCTTACCGTGTGGTACTATCTCTATTTTGTTCGAACTGCAAATTCTACTTTTTTGACCTAGATTAATTTAATTCTTAAATTTGACAGCAATACAACAAAAAACAAAATGACCTGGAATTTAGTAAGCTTGATATATATGTAAGATAGCTGCATAGTTTGATGAAAATCCAAGTTGAATTGGAAAAGTTATTAAAAAAATTAAAGTGTACTATCTCTATTTTGTCCGAATTGCAAATCCTAGCTTTTTTTTTACCAAAATTACTTTAATTCTTAAATTTTACAGCAATACAACAAAAAACTAAATGAAATGGGATTCAGTAAGCTTGATATATATGTAAGATAGCTGCATAGTTTGATGAAAATCCAAGTTGATTTGAAAAAGTTATCAAAAAAATTAAAGTGTACTATATCTCTATTTTGTCCGAATTGCAAATCCTAGCTTTTTTTTACCAAAATTACTTTAATTCTTAAATTTTACAGCAATACAACAAAAAACTAAATGAAATGGGATTCAGTAAGCTTGATATATATCTAAGACATCTGCATAGTTTGATGACAATCCAAGTTGATTTGAAAAAGTTATAAAAAAAATTAAAGATGCCTATCTGAATTTTTATATAATAATTTTTTTTTTTACATATTGTAAAATTAAATTCTTTCATTTCACAGCAATAAATCAAACTACCTAATAAGATTGAATTTTGTAAGATCAATATTTGATTTAGTTAGATGGGCTGAGGTCGAGACAGGTCGAGCCTTGGTCAAGACCATTTCAGACTACACAAAGATCACCAAGTACTGAATCAGACTAATTAAGTAAAGTCGAGACCTAGTCGAGTACACTTAAGTACAGTTAAGTACAGTCGAGACAATGTCGAGACTAGTCGAGTAAAATGTGTGCTTGATTTTACTGGTCGAGCACAAAAACTGGTCAATTCAGACTCTGAGGAGATTGTAGTGTAAGCGTCTTTGGTAAATTATGGCAACTGACCCTTTTCTGTTACATTTATTTTAAGATGAAGATGATAATGAGGTTCTTGCTACAGCAAATTGATATTCATTATTTAAAATATCATTTTTTTCAAATCCAAAAAGTAGTGATTAACTCTTAAAGTACAAATAACTCGATTTTAATCGATAATTTCTTACGTACATCAAATATTGATGCCATATAAGTGTCTGACTGTCTGACATATATCTGAGATATAAATCAAGACGTTCATATTTGTGCTTGATCACTCTCTCTCAAGTTGCATATAACCATACCCATATTGTTAAATGGTAATCAGTTCTCGGAAAGTAATTGCGGAATTGCAGACGTACATAGATGCTGCAATTGTGTATGAGTAATATGCCTTATATTTAAGACACCCAGTTATTCCCAAACAGACACCATATGGTAGTTTTCCAAGTAATACACCAGTCTTAATGGATGATCTGAAGTGCATGGGGACAGAAACGGATATTGCTAACTGCAGATTTAATGGATGGGGAAGATCAGACTGTACATACCGAGAATCAATATCGATAATCTGTGGTAAGTGC
Organism: Mytilus edulis; assembly: GCA_019925275.1. Lineage (NCBI taxonomy): Eukaryota > Metazoa > Mollusca > Bivalvia > Mytilida > Mytilidae > Mytilus > Mytilus edulis. Next base: position 45,615,766 of record CM034362.1, read on the forward strand.
CTTTGGGATCATAATTTTAAAATTTCAAAGACAATGCATTATAAAATAATTTGATATGGTATGATTGTTCACATTTTAGCAAAAGAGGTCGAAATTGTGGAAACAACAAATACATGAATTTATTAATGTTATTTATATATACCGTGATACATGATAGACAATACATGCAAACTCTTGAATTTCAATAATAATTTGCTGTGTTATGTTAACTGAATTACTATGAAAAATTTAGCATTTAGTCGTGTATTTTAATAAAAAGTATAAAAACTGGTATTGATATTACTTTAAAAGATAACAAATGTTATTAATTGTATACTTTTAAAAAAAAGTCGAGATTATCAAACCGAAATATACAAAGGACAATTTTTGAACATGTGTGCTTGATTTTTTTTTTATATTTATTTATCATATGTTTAGTAGTAAATACAGTAGTTTTGCATATGTGATAAATAGCCTGCTGTTTAATCCATATCGCGCAACTTTGATGCGCACCCTTTATCGCATACCCTTTATCACACACCTACCCTTTATCGCATACCCTTTATCACAGCCCTACCCTTTATCACACCCCTATTTTTTTTATTTTTTTTTTTACATAAAGTCAGTTTTGGTTTTTTTTTTGCTTAAGAAAAATTTTCCTCAAAATAGGTAAATTTTTTGAATGACGTCATTGTTTGGTATGTGACGTCACGAACGTCGAGTTTTCATATTGTATGTGACGTCACGAACGTCAAGTTTTCATATTTTTTGGCACACTAAATGCAACTATGAAAAATACAAAACACACAAATTAATACAATAATAAACAAAATATTTTTAAAACAACAGCACGCAAATTGTAAGGTAACCCAGGTGCTTCGGATAAGTAATTGAGCAGTTCTTTTAAGGCCTTTGAAAAAAGACAAAAGTAGAACTGAAGGTAACCCAGTGCTATGGATCAGAAAACAGTTCATATAATATAATACTCTTCTGTTGAAATATATGATAAAGTGTATAATACATGGCAAAATCCGTATCACATGCCGTATCACCCTCGACCAATATCATCCCTCGGGCCTAAAGGCCCTTGTGCTGATATTGATGTCTCGAGATGATACGACATATGATACGGATTTTGCCATGTATTATTCTCTTTGTTACACATGTGGTTGGAAAAGTCAGTTTTTGGAAATTCTAGCTTCTCAATAAATCTCAATATATGTTTAAAATTAAGTTGAAATTTGCATACATCTTGTTGTTAAAAAATGTTGTTTAGTAGTGAAATATTTTGTTCAATGAAATTATATCTCCCATTACCAATACGCGCATATATCTGCCAAAAAAAAACCGTATGAAAAAATTGTCCAGTAACAACGACTCGGAACAGAATGTCTGGATCGAAGATTGTTTGATGAGTTATAGATATTATATAGCCAGGTATGCTAGATTTACAATATGAATTTATTGATAATTTTGTCTTGTTAATTTGTGTTTATTAAAGACAATTTTTATCGGTGATTAATAAACCCGCTTACGAGATCTTGAATTGTTTATTTTGTGTTGTGTTCGTATTGACTAACCATTATGCTAGGTATGAAAAAGCTACTAATTTTTCATAGTTCATTGAAAAAGTCTAAAGGATAACATTTAATATTTTGAATCATTAAGAGATAAACTTCTTTCTACAGACCTGGACATCCGGACGAAATTTAACTCCATGGAAGTTCTTGAGGTAAAGGTATTAGGACAGTGGGGAACTGTGTGTGCAAATGGATTTGGTTACGAAGAAGCCTCTGTTGCATGTCGTATGTTAGGATATCAAAATCAGTATGTGAACTTAAATGCCCTAAATTCGGAAACAAGACAACACCATATATTTTTTTTTGTGAATTTAGTCTAGAAACATCGTTCTACTTTTAATAGGAATATACCATTGTTCTTACAAAAGTTTTTTTTTACACAAGTACAATATATTAGATATAGAACGACTGTCAATGAGACAAATATCTACCAAAAACTAAAGGACAAGGTAAGCCGCTACATACCACCGTTCGAACTCAAATGTAGATTTATAACAGTGCAAACCTTCTTGCTCTTGGTATGTTTTTCCAATTTTCTAGCACTTATATAAAAAAGAAACTGTTTTTTGCCTATTACGTCACAGTTTTCCAACATCATTTAAATGTTTCATATCGAATTGAAATCGCATGAAAAGAACAAATACATGTTGATGTATATACGACAAACGCAGACATCGATGAACACAACTCTGCCGTTAGCTGTGTTTAAAAGAGGGACGAAAGATACCAAAGGGACAGTCAAACTCATAAATCTAAAACAAACTGACAACGCCATGGCTAAAAATAAAAGGACAAACAGAAAAACAATAGTACCCACGACACAACATAGAAAACTAAAGAATAAACAACACGAACCCCACCAAAAAAACTAGGGGTGATCTCAGGTGCTCCGGAAGGGTAAGCAGATTATTCTCCACATGTGGCACCCGTCGTGTTGCTTATGTGATTACAAATCCGGTAAATAGTCTAATTCGGTAGGTCATATTCATGAAAGGGAAGGGGATTGTAGTTACGACGTAAGGAACATATCCAATATCATTTGTGAAACGGTTATTCCATAACGGTCAACCAACTCGTGATGGCGTCCGTAAAATTTACGAAGGGATGATTTCAACTTCACCATTTGGAACTCTTGGTTTAATAGCTTCCTTGTGAGCAGCAAACCTCTATCAAGAAAATCATGATAGGAAATGCAAGCACGGGAATATCGTATCAATTGGGAGATATATACCCCGTATACAGGTGCTGCTGGAATGTTGCTACTTAGAAATGGAAAGTTCACAATTAGAAAGCTGAAATCATCTCTTTTGTCGTAAAGTTTTGTTTTCAACCGACCCTCATTGTCAATTTCTAGATGTAAGTCAAGATATGAAGCCGACTTAACTGTATCTGTAGTATCCTTTATCTCTAGTTCGATTGGATAGATGCGTTCCACATAGTCACCAAATTTTTAATTGTTTAGTGAAAGAACATCATCTATATTGCGGAAAGTAGAGTTAAAGGATATTGCTAACTTCTTATCTTTCTTCCTAAGAAGTTCACCTTACCGTAAAAAAAAGACAAATGTACATAATTATTCACCATATGTTTTGTAAAGTTGGTACATTAATTGACTGTTGACTGGATTAAAGCTTAAAAACTTTCACGTATCTCCGAATTTGCTAATCATAAGCAGCACAAACTTCTGCATCTGCCTTGCCGTTGTGTAATCACCCCCGGTATTTAATTGGGTTTTTGTCGTCCTTAGATTCTAGAAAGCATGATTTTTGTAGACTGTTGTTGGTCGTGAAAAATGTTGTAGGTTTATTCTTTGTTTTCTTTTTTTTTTTAATTTAAAAACAACTTGAAAAATGGTCCATTAATTTCGATTTTTTAAATTGCAGCCTTTATTTCTTCTTTTGACAACTACTTTTTTAACTTATCATGTTGTAAATGTTGCTATACCAACTTATTAATTTTTAGCTATTAATACCCATAAGTAAGGTAAATGAATGTCACCAATAGTGTTACAGTCGGGACTGGTTTACGCTTTTTCAATGGTTGTACCGGCAAAAGGTATTATGACAAAGCTATTTATATATTGTTGCATGTACTTTCAAATCATTTTCAATTAAGAAAAATAGAAGTTCATCCATCGAAGACATTACTGGACTTTGTTGTTATGGATAACGTGAAGTGTTCCGGTGTTGAACACGATATTCGGCAATGTCAGTTTGACACAGACTCTTCGAACACTTGCAAGAATACAGTTGTTTTAAAATGTGTATCTGGTAAGCATCTTTTTATACATTCACCGCAATAAATTTCATAATAATTTGAATAACTATGTTTTTTTTTATATTCAGTGTTTACTACTTTACTTCAATACTAGTTGTTACTAGAATGCTGCTGGTTTTTTTATATAGTTTATTTTCTATATCTAATTTTGTTATGAATATGGCTTTGTTTTGCTTAATTTTTAAGAACGGCATCTGTGGTGTACTGGACGTTCTCAAGTCAAGAGCATTTTTACTTACTTTCGATCTTCAGTTGGGTCAAACCAAAATATTTTGAAATAAGAAAACTCCGTTCAATAGATTGAGTAAATGAGTAAGATTGTACACAAATCAGGACGTAGTCTGAATAATGAGTACGGCGACGTGTCATCCTATGATATATTACCATGCAAACCATCTTGGTAACAATCCTACTCATCGTGTAGGTCTTATAAACAGCAGGGCCTCATATTCGTATGGTTTGAATATAATTCTCGTCTTGAAAATGCAAATTCGTTTACCACTGGAATTTAAAATTTCATCCGTGCATCACAACTTTGTTGAATGAAGTGCAAATGGTATTGGTCAGTGTGATTTAGGAGATAACTGTATTGTATTTAAGCTTGACCTTCGTAAAATGTACCATCGCGATGTGAAATATTAATACCTAGACGTATTTATACTTTTTGGGACTCTTCAGAATTATTTAAAAGTTGACAAAAAGAATATTTTGAGGCTCAAAATTGGACTTTCATGTCTATTTTGTGAGAAATTACATAGTTTTGTTTACCAAAAAAAAAAAAATCGAAATTCAAAATGATGGCTTCCTTTGTTACGGACTGGTTGAACGTGTAATTTTCCCCTTCAAAATATTTGTCAACGTCCAAAGAAAATTATCGCTACAAACGAATGGCATTAAAATTTCTTATAGTATTCTTACCTCAATAAAATAATTAGATATTGGAAATGATATTTTAAAGTTATAAAAATCAGAATATGAACGAAAATAGGAAGTACGCTGCATACAAAATTTTAATCGGGTATGAAACTACCTTTCAATAATCAAACCGATATAAATCTGAGTAAAAAAGATCATGTAAAGAAATACGAAAACAAAAATACTCGACTAGTTCTATAGGTGAATGTTTTACAATGTTATATTTGCACTGATATGTGTGTAAATGTTCGGGAAATCAATGAAAAAATATTAATGATACATCTACTTACTAGTCTCATTTCTTATATAGCTAGAAACTTATAATAACAAATGCATTTTATACGAAAGTAACATAGGTTGAATAAGAGGTCCAGAAATCGAAATAATACCCCCAAAATATTAAACGAAGTAACAAAACACGTATAACTAATGCCTAAGCATGACAATGAAAACCTTAGAATTAATTTCAATATTTTAGTATATACTAATACAAAAAGCTTATTTGATTACAAAACTTGACTATTGACTACCTATGATGCATTTGTTTCCAGAGTTACATCTGTAAATAATCACTTTTAGTAGCAACGTCGATATCAATTACAATATTAAACAGCGAATTCACTCTATGTTTTTGAGTTATTTGGAGTTGAAAACTGTCCGTCATTTGAGGATTATATCGTTACAGATTTACAGACGCAATACATTTTAGATTAAAATTTTCAGAAATAAATACCCTAATGCATTCCAATGTCGATATAAAACTCACTAAAGGATCATATGGTACAGTACTGGTAAGACACAACGGGATGTGGGGTTCAGTTTGCGATGATAATTTTGATACTCATGAAGCGATGGTTATTTGTCGTATGCTGGGCTACCAAACACAGTAAGTATTATTATTGTTTTCTTTTTTATATCTTCAACGACGTATTTACAATGATAAGGCAGTGTTGAAAAATTGTGAATATGTCAGCATTGAGGATTTTAATAAGCCTTTTTTTTAGAACATGTCATAAAGCTAAGTTTGTTTTAGAAATTGCTACAATATTCGAATAAATGGGATATTTTGTATTGTACAGCTCATGATTTGAAAGCAATAAAAGTCATATCTGCTTTAGAATGATATACATAATGTTCTCCGCGTTCTATGAGACACAAAACAGCTATATTTGTTTTTAAATTACCTGAGCATATTTTGATACATGGTATTTTCGTCTTTGTGTCTTTGTGAGAAGTCATAAACAATGTAAACGTTGTAGTCTGCTAAATTTTTGCGATATGTAACAGAAAAACCACACCCAGAAACACTAGAAAAAACCCCCAAAAAACCGTTATATTGAGCAAATATTCATGAGACTGCATATTTTACAATTATCAATGTTAAGTTTTCAATGTTCAAAATTTTTATTCGACAAAAAAGTGTTTGTGTGTCTGTCCTTTGTGTCCTTAAGTATATTGATCTATTTACATTCTTCGATACAGGTAATTATATGTCTAGGTCAGTAACGCTCGAATAAAAAGGTTTGAAATGTTAAGTAATGATTTTTGAATACTGTTTACATCGGTACTAGAATTTATTCTAACATCAATAATAAAACAATTGCTGAATATGCACAGGTATTAATATACATCTATATACAGATTGCACAAATATGTTTGAATTGTACTAGATGTATTTTACCAAGACTGTTCATAACGTCCTTATATCAAATCACTTAGAAATTTACTAATTGGTATGCATTCGTCAATGCATGATGTTTCAGATCGTTACTTTTTGCATCGATTTTGCTAGTTCTTTGTGAGGCTTGTACCCGAGGGAGGGGGGTTATTATTTTTTTTATAATTTTTAGTGGTATGAGTGTGCAGCAAAACAGGGTCACTTTTTCACGCCCTGCTGGTAAGAACAGGGTCTCTTTCATGTCCTGCTGGTGAGAACAAGGTCTTTGTTTTGAACACAGTATTTGTCTAGAATAGGATCGCTTTTTTAACTGTTTAAGATACTTATTAGAACCTGGGTCTAGAACTGTATCTTTTTTAAACGGTGTAGAACAGGGTATACATTTTCTGTGCGTGTATAGAATATGGTATGTTTTTCTATATTTTTGTTTAAAACAGGGTATGTTTTTCAATGTTTTCTGGTTAGACCATGGTACGATTGGGCAAATGCTTGATATCATGTTTGATGTTACACCAGTGTCCAACGTAGGTGGATGGTTATACGACCTAAAACATGTTTAACTCCGCCATATTCTGTATGTGCCTGTCCGAAAGTCAGGTGATTGTAAATCGGGGGTTTTCATTTTTCACTGTAAATCCGATATCTTTCTCGGCTGATTTACGTACATAAATCTGTCTATTGGATTTCTAATTTCAACTATTCACATTTTTGCATGTTTGAACATATTATACTTTATTAGCGGTAAGGGATTTTGTCCTTGTTCAAGGCTTTTTAGTGACCTATTGATGCAAATTTCTTCTTTTTTGGTCTAATTTGCATTAAGGTAGCACAATACAAAGATTTTTCATCCCCAATCAGACATCTTTAAACTGATGCAATTCCACCCATCTTTCTTTAAATTTTATAAATGAGGTACCAAAAGAAAGAAGAAGGATTAATCTTTCAAATTGTGATAATTTCATTATGACATGATTATCAAATAATTAATTGTTATGAAATTAGTTGCCATATTTTGATGTCCATACTTGAATGAATTTAGCTTCTTTGTTATTTATAGCATCCCGAAATATTTTATAGATTCTTGCACAACACAGTTTGACCTCCAAAACTGTGTCTCAGATTTTTCTTATTGTATTCCATTCTCTCATTAATCTTCAATGAAGTTTGCAACATTTATTCATAAGAGACCACTAAACTCAATTTGGTATAAAATTTGTTCTATTGATGTTTTTGGAAATCTGAGACACGGTTTTGGAGGTCAAGCTGTGTTGTACAAAAATCTATAAAATATTTTGGGATGCTATAAAGAACAAAGAAGCTAAACTCATTCAAGTGTGGACATTACAATATAGCAACTAATTACATAATAATTAATTATGTAATAATTATGTCATAATGAAATTATCACAATTTGAAAGATTATTCTTTCTTCTTTCTTTTGGTACCTCATGTATAAATTATAAGAAGGATGAAATGAATTACAACAGTTTAAAGTTGTCTGATTGGGAGTGAAAAAATCTTTGTATCATGCTACCTTAATACCACATTTTCTTATTTCATACACGGCCAAACTAATATAGGTGTAAGAACCTTCCGAGACAACGATAACATACTGCAAATAAAGAAAAGAAACCTATAATTTACAGTTGAAATAACTGTTCATTGGTTGCAGTTAACTATGAAATGTAAGAACAATATATCAACATCAATTATCAATTCAAAATTATTTAATTACTTTAATTTTTAAAATTACTTTAGAACAAGAGACGGCAGGTGAATCAAAATAGAATATGTCAGTGTCGCGCTGTATCATGCACTTTGCAAAGAGACGGCATTTCTGAAAGCATTAATTGTTTTGGTAAGTCGTTTAGAAAAACGTCATACGTTGATGTTTTTATAAACAGTATATCCTTTACATAAAGTAGGATGAAAACAGTTTAACGTCTCGTTTTTCAGCTTTGCAAAACAGTTTCAAAGTGCTAAATTTGGTGTAGGTACTGGAGATATTTTGATGGACGAGTTACAATGTGGAGGTCACGAATCTAGTTTATTTTCATGTACTTTTGGTGGATGGGGAAAGAATGATTGTTCACATACCGAGGATGCTGGTGTTTCCTGTGGTAATATACTTGTGTTTGAAAATCAAAAAGTCGAAAATAAATATATTTACCTTTACGAATTGAAATTCAAAGTGATAATGTTCAGTGCGTTCGATTTTCATTAATCGTGATAACTTCAAACACCATTTTATAGAAAAAACAAGAACGTGTCCCAAGTACACGGATGTCCCATCCGCATTATCATTTTCTATGTTCAGTTGACAGTGATTGTGGGGTAAAATCTCTAATTTGGCATTAAAATTAGAAAAATCATATTATAGGGATCATTTTTACTAAGTTTCAAGTTGATTGGACCTCACCCTAAAATACTACCTCGACCAAAAACTTTAACCGGCAGCGGGACAGACGGACGGACGAACAGACAAACGAACGAACGGACGGACGGACGGATGGACGGACGCAGAGACCAGAAAACATAATGCCCACAAATGGGGCATAAAAATATGCTTTTGTTCATTTCTTTGTCATGTTTGTATTTTGAAAGATGTTTAAAGCTCTGACTATGTTATTTACAATTACATTTAAAGATGTAAGTTACTCTGTTTCAAAATAACAAACTTTTGAAAAGACTGTCATAAATTGATAGTTTGGGAATAAAGGAACTAAAAAAGTAGAAAAGAATTATAAGGTCAATGCACTTGTTTTCGAGGTATAAGCCTTTGAAAATTTGGCGGGAAATAATTTTCTCTAGATTTTTCATACATTTAACATTGGCGCCTTTTACTTTCAATTATGATGATAAAATAACAAGGATTTTATAAGAAGACATTTTAAACTATACATAATCAAATTATGAAAAGAAAAGTAGGGGTGAGTGGGCAAATTTTTTGATTGTACTATATGGATAAAACCACAGGATTCCGAAAATCTGGCAAAAAATCCAAAACAAGAGGAGCGAACATTCTTAAAGGCGATAAATTTTCTCAATTAGAACTATTCATTTGCTTAAAGTCATTGTACAAATTAATATCTCAGTAAAATTGATATAAAGACATAATTTGATATACTAGTACATATTATTCATATTAATGATGTTCGCTTCTCTGTTTAAAAGTAACAAGCTTTTTAAAAGACTGTTATAAATTAAAAGTATATAAATAATGAAAATAAAAAAGCAGAAAAAATGGAAGGTCCGTGTGCTTGTTTTTGAGATATAAGCCGTTGAAAATTTGGCGGGAAATAATTCTCTCTAGATTTTTCTTTCACTTAACATTGGTACATTTTGCTTAAAAAACTATGAAAAAATAACAAAAATTTCATAAGATTTTGAAATATTGCTTTTTAAATAATATGCAATAAAAATATGAAAAGAAAAGTAGGGGTTAGTGAGCAAATTTTTTTAATGTTAATACATGGATGAAACCAGTGGATTCCGAAAATCTGGCAAAAAAATCAAAAAGGAGAGGAGCAAACATCCTTAACATGGTGTACATCAGTTTACATTGTTGAATATATTTAAAGAAAAACATTTGACACATGTTTGAGGTTAACAAATACGAATGCAGAAGTATAAACTAGTTAAAATCTATTAAAAAACCTCCTATTGATCTTTATACCAAAATAGTAAGGTTCTGATTGGAATTGTTACAGAACTTTACTATTTAAGTTATTTGTCGAACATTTATTGATAAGTATTTATACACCATTAAAGCGATCGTAAGAGAATGTTTCAAAATTCGTAAAATGTGATATACAAAATTAATTTATTAAAAAATGTGCAGATGATTTTTCATTTCCTTTAATTATCCATTTTTAGATGGTGACGTTCCCTTGTCACAATCTTACGATGTTTATATATCTCAACTTGTACGATTCGCTCGTGTATGTAACAATGTTTCAGATTTTAATGAGAGAAATTTATGTATTATTGAAAAATTATTACACCAGAGTTTTCGACATCACAAACTAGTCAAAACATTTACTAAATGTTATCATCGGTATAAGGACATCATTCGTAAATATAGCTCAACATTCAGACTTCTTATACGTTTAGGTATTTCACAACCAATTTTTATGGAAATATTCTTTATAAAGCACAAATATGTCAGTATTCACCTCATAAGCTAACAAAACCTTTAAATAGACTTATTAAGAAGGGATATAGTTACGGTACTGTTGTCAGGTCATTAAAGATTATATAGTTTGGCGTTAATATTGATTCATTTATCATGTTTATAGGGTCTTTGCATCGGAACTAAACATATTTATTTAGAAACCAGTTGTTGGCATGATTCGGGTAAAGTTCTTCTCATATATGTCATGATGGTATGATACTAAACCCCTAACGGGAAGGATTGTGCCTGATATTCCTTTATGATGAAGACATAATCTTTCAATCAGTTTATTTGAAGTGTGGAGCTGGCATGTCAGTTAAATGCTAGTAGTCTGTTGTTATTTATGTATTATTGTCATTTTGTTTATTATCTTTGGTTACATCTTCTGACATCAGACTCGGCCTTCTGTTGAACTCAATTTTATTGTGCGTATTGTTAAGCGTTTTCTATTCTGCATTGGCTAGAGGTACAGGGGGAGGGTTGAGATTTCATAAACCTGTTTAACCCCGCCGCATTTTGCGCCTGTCCCAAGTCAGGAGCATCTAGCCTTTGTTAGTCTTGTATTATTTTCAATTTTAGTTTCTTGTGTACAAGTTGGAGTTTAGTATGGCGTTCATTATCACTAAACTAGTATATATATTTGTTAAGGGGCCACTTGAAGGACGCCTCCGGGTGCGGGAATTTCTCGCTGCATTGAAGACCTGTTGGTGACCTTCTGCTGTTGTCTTTTCTATGTTCGGGTTGTTGTCTCTTTGGCACATTCCCCATACATGTAAATATATGACACAAAAGTAGATATTGAATATCTGATCTGTTTAAATTGTATACATTTTGTACTCGTCTTCCAAAGATTTAGTTTTTCACACGACAATAAAATAACTAAATGGTTATTTATCAGGAACTATCCAATTAGCTGATGGACTAAATAAAAACAGTGGAAGATTAGAAATTCTAGAAAATGGTGAATGGAAAACAGTATGTGACTCTGAATTTCATGAAAAAGAGGCAAAGGTAGTCTGTAGAATGCTCAAATTAAATGATGTGTGAGTAAAATCGTTTTTTATCAATTTATATTCTCTTTCAGTCAAATTTTACTTTCAATTTATTTTAGGTATTTTTTAGGTTGACTTGTGTAATATAGTTCTTCAATTATTTCGATTCGTACACACCCTTCGCTTTTAAATATTCGGCTTTGAGCGGTCCTGATGATGGTTGATCTGGAAAAGCGTTTCGTACGCATGAAATATATAAATTTTTGGTTTATTTTTTTAATTTTTCAGTCATTTTCAGACTTATCCAATTCATTTGATTTAGTACTTGCAACTGAATAAGTTTTTTCACAGTCACTGTGTTTATTTATAATAACAACATTCTAAATTTTCTGAACAATATATTGACAGTAAAGCAAATGTCTGATAAAAAAAGATATACCAAAAATAGTATTTAAAACAATACCAACTCCAATGTTAATTAAAAAACGGATGTCAATAAAATTCGAAAAAAATCTATGCTACCGATATCAACAATCGGAACAATTATAAAACATGTAAAACATCTATCATTTTATTTTATTAGTTACATGGTGTGTTAGTAACCTAATACATGGGGGGTCAGTAAATTCCATATGGTATTAAAATACGACGCATGAACCCCCATATGTAATTTACTGACCCGATTATTAGTTTAAACAAGTTTAAGAACCTACTTCCATTTATCTATACAAAAATCGAATGCTTACAATAATAACGTGTTAGCTTTAAAATTAAAAGAATGTATTGCAGTTGTTCACTATCAGTTTCTTCGTCTGTTTTAACCTTTAAGATGTCATTTTTGTTTTGAAAAGAAGGTAATTCCTTACTAACAATACATGGTTGCTAACCCTATAGGGTAATACATTAACATTCATTTCTAATGGAAAAATGTTTGTTTCATTTGAGTTTTAACATAATTGTATACACCATATTAAAACAATAAATCATTTGCCAGTAGCATGATTAATTGGAGATTATATGATGTGGAGAACAGTGTATTCTTGACAGCAGAATGAAACATGTGTTATTCAACTTGAAGTTCATATTGTACTTCAAATTAAAATAAGACAGAATATTTTGTTTTAAAGGAAACATGTTCATGATTAAATGGAACAGTTGCAGATGCATACAAAATTTCTGACAGTCAGGGATAGGTTAAATTATTTGTAAAGCAGTTTTACCGTGTGCAATATAAGGTTGTGACAAAGAGACACAATTATCACACCCATTTAATTCATTAATTTTAAATAGCGATAGATTTTTTTTTTAAATAATTAAAATACTTGCCGCTGAACTTTTTGTTACTCTCCGCTTATTAAGTGTCTTTGCTTAATTTATATAATTTTTAATACTTCCTCGCCTCTCATCTGTTCGAGCAAAATAGGAACCACACTAAATAGCTGAAATGTCATAGGACGGTTTTATTCGCATTCAAAACTACTTACATATAAATCGAATACGGTTACCCAATATATTTGTAACCAAATGTATCTTTAATTGTATTAACAGTTGACAATTTTCAATATTATCTAAATAACAACTTTTTAATGTTTCTAAATTAGTTATGTGTGAAGTCATTCATGCATGCAAGGTTGTCTCCAATGCTCGTAGTTTTACGAATCACGAATCCCATGCATTACTTAATAATAACGGTCAATATACATGATATACTGTAAACCTAGCTGGGAACTCCAGACGTACACACTTGTCAAACTTATACCCATATTAAGCTGCTTAATATTTTCCGGAGGACTTACTTCACACACTTATTTTGAACTTTTATTTGGGGCTACATTTTTTTCTCGAAAAATTATAAATATTGCCGTATTTACCATTTTGACTTCTATTTATATAAAAAAAATCAAAACTATGATGAACTTTTAACGCATCTTTTGGAGGTATGGAAAAACAAAAATATTTCCTTAAATCTATCATTTTTTTTTTTACCGTATTTTATTTTCGAATAGCTCAATATTGACTCGACTCTGTATTCTATATTGTACCGAATTATTTTCTATTCGAAGTTCAAATCTCCTTGATAAATAGCACTTCCGCATTCATGATTGAGGTTAAAGTATTATCACTCGAGATCATTCATATTTTCATGGGATTTTGCTCAACCAATTTACCACTCACATTTTGTAAAAAAGTATTTATGAATAAATGGACGTACTGTACAATACCGACATAACTGTAGGTATGGAAATTTTTGTTCGTCCAGTAGTGTCATTTTGTTGTATTTGAAATAGTTTTCATGACCTCTTTACAGTTAAAGGTGTAGATCTGTTTTCAAATTTCAAATATTTAACACAATTGTGACAATTTAAGATTCAAGAAGGCCGCCTTAAAAAAATAATAAATATATTAGCTACCCCTGTTATATGCTTAAGTACACCCTAAAGAATGTATGTGCCAAATCTTAGGCTTGTATCACCATTTGCATGATTTTGTCAAATTTCGGTACTAAGCCGCCCCGCTATAAGAGACGAACTGATTATGAGGATTTCTAAAATGTAAGTATTCTGTGATATATTGATGTGTTTATCAGAACTGTTTTGTGGTTATGAACGACGTTGCTAATCCATGATGGTCTTGCCAAGAATTTGAATGGTCTTTAATTCATCTACCGACTTTAGCACTTTAGATATTTTAAAACATACCATGCAAATAAATGCTCGTTGTAAATGTGTTGAGAAATGTAATATGATTCTGCCTACTTAATTTAGGTAATCAAAAATATTAAGTAACTATACTAGTTTGCAATTTCATATTTTTAAAGCTAAATGAAGTAAATATTTTTATATTAATTCATATTTTGCATTTAACGTGATAACATAAATTGAACATTACAATAAAACAGTCATGATTGTGTTTTATTTATATTGTTTAAAAGAGAATGTTCTGATAAAAGGTCATATAATACATCTAGAAATGTATAGAGAAATATATAAGTTTTATATTAAGTTACATTGGAATTAAACGCCCAGGAGATTATAACGTAAAAAAGTTCAAATCATTCGTTCAAAAGCTTAACGAACGACATCATGGTTAGGTTGACCGTGACGGATATCTTAGTCACATATAAATACAAATATGTTCCACTTGTTGTTCCCATACTCGTATTTTCTTTATCACGATTGATACATAAAAGAAAACAATTTATCACTGCATATTCAGTTTCTTGAGCAACAACAAGAGTACCACATGTAGAGCATGGGACTCTTGCCCTTCTGGAGCACCTGAGCCCAACACTGTGTTTAAGGTGGGTTCAAGTTCCACTTTTTATATTATTGTTGTTATCGTTGTATAATTAAAAGTCATTTATTTTAGCTTTGTATCGTCTTGTTTATTGTACATAATGAATCTCTTCGCCCATAAGTATTTTGTTATCGCTAAAATCAAACCTAATTCACTGTCTTGTTTCTCAAACGGAGAAACCGTATTTTCACTTCAGAAACCCTATAGTTAAACCAGGCTCTTTTTTTGGTGAAGGAACGGGTACACAGTATGTTGTGAAAGATTGCTCAGGATCAGAAAGTTCGATTGATTCATGTACGGTTACATCAGCCTCTGGCTCATGTGGAAGTCATTCAAGAGACGTATCGATAATATGTGGTAATTACATCTTAACTTTACTTAGTTAGTTAACAGATAATACATATTTGCAACCAATCCTTATTATTATATAGCATAACGTTAAAATATGCACATAAGTAACACTTCTTTTTAAAAAAACATTTTTTTTACATGAATGTGATGATGAAATGAATTTTATTTAAAATGGGATTCTATATAAAAAATAGATTGCAATAAAGGCTGCGTTTTTCAGTAACTGGTTTCAAATCTGGACAGCACGATCGACATCTAATTCATTTCGTAGGAAAATAGCTAAAACATCTGCATTCACAAATAAAGGATTCGGTCGAATAGAGATGAAAATTGATGTTCTTATTTGTTTATAAACCTGAACGATCTCAAGTAATATAAGAAGAAACAATATTAAGATTTATCTTTTTGTTAAAGTTTTACCTTTACGCTTTGATTTTTAGCATTTTGAATTTTAGATATTGTACAGAATAAAACTTCTTAATTGGAGTGTTATTTTCATTCATCATGTTTATATACTGTTAAGAAGTAGATTTTGATGAAAATGTATTATCTATGTAACTTCTGTAGGTTCTGTTTTTGAGTCAGAGTTTACAGATTCATTTCATTCTTATGATTTACGACTGATTAATGGATCAACAAGACATGACGGCTTTGTGGAAACGTTTTATAATGGTAATTGGATTCCAATTTGTTATGAAACTACTTCCGACGTTAACACAGCACGTGTTATATGCAAGACACTAGGATATAGGCCTGAGTAAGTTCATTTTTTTCTTATATTGTACTTATATTGGAATGTTATACACATTGTTTGGAGATACTGAATCACCTCAAATTAGCTCACTTTTACAAGAAAATATGAGATTCTTCATCGCTTAGCGTCCGTCGTCATCCTTTGTCGTCTTTGCCGTAGTCGCTGTCCATCCAGTGTAAACTATTTCACACATTATATCCTCTGAAACTATTAAACTAATACTATCAAACTTAGGCTGAATAATTGATTGATTGTTGGTTGCTAAATCTCCAGTGGCAAATATTTCATGCATGTTCAGGCCGAGAACAAGTTAACAAATTAACTATACATGCAAAAGCTAGGTTTTTTCATATTAGAGACCATCTATGATGATGGTCGGGGAAATTTGGACTGCCACTGGAAAATGAGGATCTATAGAACTTAGACAGAATTTTTGCCCTGCAACAGGCCACCTACGAACCCCTAAAATAGTTGTTGCAAGGGTTCTGAACGTGCAAAGAACGTGGCACTTTCTTTACACGAGGCATCGGATTTAACGTCCCCATTTTAACCGGACGTGACTGCGAACTTGATACATCCCGCACAGTCAAACGGACGCCCCACTTTGGTAAATGATTGACGACCAGTTGGGAGAAAACCAAGTGACCATATTTCGTTTCCCCAGTCACCCTTGAAGGGTATATTTTCTGTTTTCTGATACGTTTAAAAAATATTTTTCTTTTGAGGATCTGGCAATTTTCGTTAAACTTGGCCACAATCATAATTAATGCATCGTGTGTGATAGCAATGTCCTCGCTAGCTAACTTACTGTACATAGGTTAAAAATGTTTGATTTGTCTCAAAACTTGAAAACATTTTTCAGAGGGAGGAATTTTGAACAGCCAGCATTAACAGTTGTCATATCGGGGTCGAATATGCCAATTTCAAATTGCAACACATTACACATGTTACAGTCATAATAAATTTATTAGTGACAATATGTTCATCATCTAAGAGTTTGGAAGTGTTGAAATATATTAAATGTATGCCAATTTGATAAAATTCAGTCTTCTGCAGTAGTCAATATACGCATGTGCAAACACATTTTGTTGCATTTTGAGCACAAAGCCAAAGAAGCACGCTATATTAGAATTCTTCTTGCTTTCTCTATCAAAAGTCTTTCCAATTAGTCGGAGGCATTACCTTCCTCAAATCAAGTTAAAGTGTAGCACAATTCCAGCTATGTCAACATTTGAAGTCTATACTTTAACTTGATATTTTAGCTAATGAGCCAAGAGTGTTAAACGTAAACGAAGAGGTTACCAATTCAATATTTTTTGGCGCCTTCATGATTTACAATAATCCGTTGATAATCAATGATGACCATATATATGTTTTAAATTCATTTTTTTCTCTTTATTTGTCAGAGAATGTGATTACCCTAAGATCCTTTAACAACACGCAGGGTTAAGTAACTGCATACTAATTAAAAGCTCAGTATTCTATTTTCGTTTGGTTTTTTTTTGTGAATCTTTTGTTTCCTGTGTAGTATTTTGCATTGACTGTCTTTTTCAGGTATCATGAGTGCTTTTTCTCGAACTATGGCTTTTCATTGATTTTAATACGTTCGTTCTCCTTCTTTTAAAATGATTAAAAGATCTAACATAACATATGATATATTTATTTGATTTGGATACGGTAAATTCAATTGAAGTAATCCAAGTAAAACAATACTTATCACGGATAAAACTTTCAATAAAATAAATGTTTCCGTTAGCAGTTTTACTAGTTGAATAAGCTGAGTACATGTACATGAAATAATCTGTATTAATAATGTCTATGTTAAATTAGTAGTACATGCATTATGACGATTGAATTTCAGGTACTCAGATACCTTCAGCAAAACAACAAACCTTCAACCCTATGGATACTTGCATTCTACTCATTGTTCTGGAAGTGAAAGCAGTTTTACATCTTGCAGCAAAAGTTTTCAATGGCAAAGATGTACAAATTCGTCGTATTTAGGTGTTTCTTGTGGTAAGTTTTTCCAACGTTTATGATAGTTATAATGTCTTTCCAATAACTTGTGTTTTATTAATTGAACTCGTTCATTGTTCGAGTTCGATGGTTTGTGTCATTTATAAAAAGACCAACATCAGCACGATGAACAAATGGCATCTTTCGACAATTGTATGAGATCTCATGGGAATGGTCTATAGTCATTTCCGTAAGATACATTGTTTTTTCAATTATTTCCTTGACATTATAATTTTAGAAACGTAGGTTTTGGTTTTGCAGTTTAAAGAATGTCTTCATCATTGGAGAATCACGCGGCATAAAGCAATAAAACTGAAATTCAGGAGAAACAACTAAAGAAAACATCTGAGGCACTACAGTTTAAACCTCAAATTGCTAAAACTCACTGTTACAAATGAGACAGAGGAAAATTAAAAAGTTTTAAAATATATAACTTAAAACATGCCGAACAGAATTGGTTGACCTTTCTGACAATCATGTAGGTGTGTGTTGCATGTAGCTGTTGTGTCGAACGGTAACACATCCAATTAAAAGGGGGAAACTAGGGTTTCAGTAGCAAACCAGATGATTTAAACTTAAAAAATGACGTCATCGTTTTAACAATTGAACTGTAAATTTTTTTCAAACAATTAAGAAATGAAAATATTTTATGTCTACATTTATTGAACAAACATTAACTATTTGAAAATAGAAAAATCAAGTGTCGCGTTTTTAAGGTCCGTCAGTTTTTTTTTATTTCAAAAAATCAAAGATTTTCACTATAATAAAAATAAACTAGTCATGTCCGTGCTGATACCGGTGTACATTTTGCTTTTGGTGAATATTATCTGTTTCACATGTATTATGACCCTTTCTATTTAAATTGTTAAAATTTAAATTTTTGTCAATGCATATTAAGTATTGAAAAATGAATAAATATTTGTTTTTAAGGAACACGACTGCGACTTGTCAATGCAAGTAGTACGGCAAAGGGTCGACTTGAGATACATTATAATGGACAATGGGGAACAATGTGCGCCGATGAATTCAATATGAAGGAAGCAAATGTAGTTTGCCGTATGCTGGGATATGATGCAAGGTGTTATACGTTTTAGTCTATCAACTTGACCTTCATATTTTTAATGTATAAACACAAATTGAAAAAATCAAAACAAAAACAAAAATATAAATAGTTTTAGATAAATACATATCACAAATGCCATAATAATCAGGATATACATATTTTTTTCATTTCCATGATAACTTCAACAGGAAACAGCATATATATCTTGATTTTACAGACAGCCAAAGCTGATTTCCGGAAGTACAGGAAGGATTCCATTTATAACTGATAACCTCGAATGTTTAGGAGACGAAGATGACATTTCCATGTGCTCATTCAAGGGATGGACATCGAGTCATTGTAAAAGTGCAGTATGGCTTGAGTGTAGTAAGTTGGTATTTAGTAATCATTTCAAACCAATCAAATAATAATAAAATCGCGTGCGAAAAAAAGGTCAAAATACTAAAGTTTATAAGATGCATGCAGCAGATGAAATACATATGTGTGTTTGGTTGTTTTGAAAACTCATAGCTATAATTTTGTATTCCTTAAAACAAACATGACCGGCAATGATTCTGCCAAACTATATAACGAACAGCATTGTCAAAACTAGTGATTGCCATGGCAAAAAACAAAAAAAAAGACATACAGACAAATAATAGTAAACAAGACACAACATAGAAAACTAAACAACAGGAATCCCATTAAAAACTGGATGCGATATAAGGTGCTCCGGAAGGCTAAGCGGGTGAACTTGAATTAGTGTCATGGTTACTGTCATCCATCATTATACAAACTGTAAAGAGTTGTTCACACAATCACACAACTGCAGATTGTATTTTACCACAATAATAGGTAATGCACATACTTGGAAAACAGAAATGACAAATATTTCATGTAGAATATGGCACTATTAATCAACCTATTCATCATTTCACATTTTAAAGTGATTAAAGAAAGGGACAACAGAGGGAAAGTCAATTCAAAGATCGAAAACAAACAGACAATATTATGGCGACAAATGAAAAAGACAAACATACAAATTATAGTACAAAAACACAACAGACAAAACTAAAGACTAAGCAACACGAACCCCATCACAAACTGGAGGTGCTCCTGAAAGGAGTTAAAACGATGCCATAGTAATTTGTTCAATATGATATTTAGGGATTCCAGTCAGGCTTGTTGGTGGAAACATGGTGAGTGAGGGTAGACTCGAGCTACAGATCGGTGGGAAATGGGAATCGATTTGTAGTGAAAATTTCACTAGAACAGAAGCTACTGTTGCATGTCGATCTCTTGGTTATACCTTCACGTAAGTAAACCTTACTGTTTATTCGAAGAACGATTCAGGTAAATATATAGGTAAGTATAACGTGTTCAATAACGTTTATGTTATCTTTTAAATCCTACAAATAACACAACTTATACTTATATATGCTTATTTGAAAATATGCTAACCAAGTTAATGTTGTAGTTGCAACAACACTAATGCACCTTTACATATAATTATAAGTTGTGGTTTTTTTTTATACAATTTAAACTGAAATACAACTAGGCATTTTATGATTTTGAATAATTCATTATTTCATTATGTGCATTATTTATGTAAAACAGTTTTATTGAAATTTGCCTACAATTTCAATAATATGCATACGGTAAAAATACATAGCAGGCAGATTGGTCATGTTATGTTGTAAAAAAAATCATATTGATAAATTCTTGCTTACTTAACATCAAATGCCAAGTATGTAATACACATACCGAAAAAAACGATTAAGGTGAGAGGTACGTAAATGAACGCCTCTAGCGGAAAACGGGAAAATAGGCGTTTGTTGCTATGGGAGTTATCTCCCGTACACCATAAAAAAATATTTTCAAGATGTCGGAATATATTCCGCTTCGTCGGAATAATGGTCAATTAGGTGGAAGAGTATTGAATGCATCTCATCAAAACTATAGCTAAAATTGAAGAATGTAAAATAAAATATCTTGTAACAGTTAAACAGTCCTTTCCTCCTATGAAAATGAAAGAAACTTGGCATGTCGTGATGGCCGAAGAGCGAGTTGGGTTTACTAATACTAGCTCATCAACTTAAAGCTTGCATATATATAAATTATGTTTCTACAAAACTGTTTAAAGTACAAAGAATGGGTCTCGGAACTATTTTAATTGTTTATACCTTGGGGTAACTGTCCATACATGAACTTACGGTAACTTATTATACGCCGGTAATCGACAGAGATCAGAGACTCACGTAAAAAATCGGGAATGTTGATATATATGTGACGTAAAAAGTAAAGGAAATGTAGTATATTGATAAGAATATCATAAACATGTACATGCATTACACACATAAACTCCCACAATAACAAAGTAAAGCATACACTATATATTGTCATTTTATTTATTGAAATTCCAAATCAAACTTTGTCATGGACTTGCATTCAAAGAAATAAATTTTCCCAAAACAACTGTCAACGTGAGTGAAAACGGCTAGAATGTATTCAATCCTCGACACAAAAAAAAGGTTAATACTTATATTTTTTTAATTTGATATTCCTGTTGTAACTGTTATATGATCTTATATAACCATTTTCTCATATAAATTTAAACATAAATTTTTCTTTACAGTGCTTTCTTTCACGTCCGCGATATGGTCTATAAATAGAATTTGAAAATGAAAGTACTAGTGACAAATGATTTATATTTAGTAAAAATAAATATTGAAAAGCAAAAGAGTTTAATTGTTTTCTGAGTGACATGAAATTTGTAAAATGTAATGTCGGAAATTACTTCAGACGGGTAAGCAAGAGAAAATGACAATAAACTTGAACGAGAATCGTAATGACTAATGGTGATGGGACCTTGGAACCGCATGAACAAACTCCGAAGTAAAACTGTCTTTCAAAATGAACGAAAATTAAAAAGAAATGAATACACGTTGCTTTTCAGTCAATTTGAATTGAATGGAACATTGTTAATTACAAGCTTCCAGTATGAAAAAGCGGCAAGGGAAAAATATAGATCCGCTGATTTACCGCCACTTCAAAAATAAAATAATTAGCAAAGTATAAATATTACACTGAAGATATAGAAATTTCTGCTTGCATCAATCAATTCATTTTTAATTGCGCAAAAATTACAATTATTTCGATTTCAGTTGATACTGTTTATATACATGTGCAAATGCTGCTATAAAAATTTAGAATTAGAGTTTTAATTTTTGCTTTACATATTTCGTCTCAATTTTCGCAAAAGTTGCAAAAATTCTAAAGTACGAACAGGAATGTTGTTGGCATAAATTGCGAGGTCCATAATGCTGTTGGCGATTTCCAATCTCTGCAACATCTAATACATACGTTAAAATCCCTCGAAGACAGTTCTTCAAAATCACACGCAGTTTTTCTATTAAGTATATTATTAACTTGATCATTACAGCTCACAAAATCTAGACTGGATACATTTATCTGAACATCATATAAAGTGTGTTTAAAGTCTATGTTGAACAACTTATAACAACACATAGCTGAGTCGGGGATAGAACAGATTGGTATCCCGAGAAAAACATTGTCAACCGCGGCGAAGCCGAATAACAAAAAAAATAAATAAAAGATAAATAAGTTGGAATTTATATACATTTGTTTTTAGATATTCACATCTATGCACTGTCCGCACTATAATAACGGAACAAAACCAACGATGGAGAAAAAAGTGGGGATAATATGCAACAAACTTTGAAATATTCTTTTTGTTTGTCTTTTGCCTATAATCTTCATTTATCCCACATCTCCTTTCGTGTCATATTAAACACACTACTTAAGTTTGCAAATGACCAGTACTATTTGGATCGAAGTATGTGTTCATGTTAATGTTATGTTCTCGTGTCATTGAACCATAATTTTATATATTTTATATGCATGACCTCCTGCAACTATTGGAGGATTAAAAGTTAAATGCTGTGATTTTTTTTTGGCACACGCCGTAGCGGAGGGGGCATTACTTTTAATACTTGTCCGTCTGTCCGTCCATCGTACCGTCCTAAATTGGTTTTCGTTCTCTTAACTTCAGTTTGCCTCAAACAAATGTTGGAAGACTTATACACAATGATGATTACCAAAACAAATCACAGATCTAGTTTTAATTTTGGTGGCGTCACTTTTAAAGTTTTTTAGTAAAATCCCTTTATAACATCATATATGCAAGCGGGCGCATCATCTGTGTCCCATGGACACATCTCCCCATTTATTTACAATTGTTTGTCTTTTGGCCGTTTTTCGTTTTTTCACATGACATTGTCAGTATGTTTTCGAATTATAAGTTTCTATTTCCCGTTGCGCGGTATATTTCGCCTCCAATATTGTGAAGCAGCGCGAATATGTGAACATTGAATGTATCTCGTCATTCGGAGAATCTATTTTAATGATAGATCTTTTATCGTTTCTGTTCAATAAGTTTTTAAACATATGTCCTTAAACATTGTGTTTTTAATCATATCCAGAAATATGTTATAAATACTTAGGACCTCGTATAATCACTGAAAAAACAATAATAGGTAATCAATCCTTTTTCCAGGCAGGATAATATTCTCTATAGCGCATTTGAATAGTTAAACAAATTATAATGAGGCAGTCGTTGTCTTTACAATTCTGCTAAAATAGCCTTGACGTTGCGTAATCCTTTCAGCGACGTCATGATTTTTCTCTCTTTTCCCGTCAACAACACCCTTTCAACGGCTGAGATATGAAAGAGGAGTTCGGTAACCCCATGAAAATTATATATCAAAAGAAAGGAAAATAATACCTTAAAAACATTTGATTTTTATAGAAAAATCGTAGCATTGGTTTAAACTGCAGAATAAATAAAGCTTGAAATTTCTTATTTTTGGTTCAAATTTGACGTTATGTCTATGTACTTTATGTTGTTTCATTACCATTTTCAAATGCCTGGAACTCGGAAATTAGATCGGTGACCAACTTAAATTTTTCGATTTTTCATTATCTTTTAATAAGTTCTACATGCATACAATTTCTTTTAAAAATCGCAGGACAAGCCATTTACGTACCTGTTACCTTAAAAGTGTTAAAACTAAGTACCAGATATAAGACATTAAACTAGCCCAGTAAAGGTCACTGTACGACAACAACAACAAGAACGCTAATATAATAACGTTATCCATGCATCATGTACAAGGTCCCGACACGTCAAAATGTAAAATTATTAAATCAGGAACCGAAAAAATCATTATTTATTATCAAACAATCAATACACTTTAAATATGAGAGTCATTTAACATGACACCTATTAAATTATCAGCTCCTAACTTTAGCGAGACATTGGAAAATTAGTTACAGATTATAACAAATCACTTTTCCAAATTGAACTGAATTTATACTAACGATGATGGTATTATCAATTGGGAAAACTATAAATAATAAGACTGTTATGCGTTTAAACAATAATTCAACTTAAGAATTCGTTTCTAACTCTGAATCTAAATCGATATTGATTTCGGATATCTGAATACTTCATATGTGCGTTGTAATAAAGGCAACAATAGTATATCGATGTCCGATAGTCATAAATCGAATGACAGAAATCAAATCCGGTATACAAACTTAAACCGAGGGAAACACATGAATTCTCAAGAGGAAAACAACGAAACAACAGAAACACTTAAGTTCAACAGAAAAACAAACGACGATATTCATTTTAGCTTACACACCAAGTATATATATCGTGCAGCCATAAAATGCATATATATTTAAAGGTTTACAACAGTTTAATTATTACGAACAATAGAGGTAATAAATGTGCTATATTCATCTGTGTGTTTGTCGTTTGTATATCTTAATTGAATATTTATCTGGTCGACGGGCGTGTAATACATATGACTGGAGCTCCGTCCATCTTAACTATTTACTTATACGATATATTACAAACTAACCTTTGTATATGTACATGCGACTATTAATGTTGTTCAAGCATTAAATTTCTCATCATTTCGGAAAATGACCTTCATATTGCTAAATATCTTTTTTTCATAAAGCAAGGTACGAATGTAAACTCGCCCTTGTTAAAACAGAACTGGTCATCCGATTGATGATGATAACTGTACAACTAGTTTAGTGTCGATGTCTGCACACAACTGCATTATAAATTTGCTCCTCATTTTTAATCGTATTCAACCAGACTAGAATAACTTAGTAAATATGATGCCAAAAACGTATCTGTTTTGCAATCTTTGAATACCATTTTTTTTCTTTCTTTAAACTGAAACTAAAAATTGATGTATACATTTCTGACATTACAGACGACACATTACTGCAAAACAAATAATCACTTAAACATGTTAAAATCACAAAAAATGGTCAGCAAAGCAAGACTAAAGGATCAGTTACACAAAATAAAAAAAAAAATGTTATGCCCCACCTACGATAGTAGAGGGGCATTAAGTTTTCTAGTATGTGCGTCCTTCCGTCTGTACGTTCGTCCGTCTGTACGTTCGTTTGTCTGTCTTTCCGTTCGTCTGTCCGTCCGTTCGTCCCACTTAAGGTTAAAGTTTTTGGTCAAGGTAGTTTTTGATGAAGCTGAAGTCCAATCAACTTGAAACTTAGTGCACATGTTTCTTATGATATGATCTTTCTTATTTTAAAACAAAATAAGACTCTTAACCCCCATTTTCAAGGTCCACTGAACATAGAAATTTAAAGTGTGAGTTTCAGGTTAAAGTTTTTGGTCAAGGTAGTTTTTGATGAAGCTGAAGTCCAATCAACTTAAAACTTAGTACACATGTTCCTTATGATATGATCTTTCTTAATTTTAAACCAGATTAGACTTTTGACCCAATTTTCATGGTCCACTGAACATAGAAATTAAAAGTGTGAGTTTCAGGTTAAAGTTTCTGGTCAAGGTATTTTTTTATGATCAACTTGAAACTTAGTACACATGTTCCCTATTGGTTGATCGTTTTATTTTTAAGGCCAAATTCGTGTACTTTTGACACATTCTTGTTTTGTCAGGATGTCTATTCTCATCTACAATGTTGGAGAGTGTTTGATATTAAAAAAATGAACATGTTTCGACACGTGTAGGGATTGTACACATTTGCCTGAGCGACGCATTTGAGAGTGTTACATAAATGTATACATATATTGTATAAGATTTTAATTAAATGAAGGAAATTAATTCTTATCCCCTGCGGTTATACATTGCATATGATAATATGTTTTGATTGTGCTGAATCGTAAATTACTCAAGACAAAAATATTTTTCACATCACTCTTATTATTTACTGAAACGGAATAGAATAACAACAATTTATCTAAAATTGTCTATGTATTTCATGTAGAAGGTGGTATACCTAGTATATGTACATTTTTAGGGGTATAAATATGATTGTAATCAATAGCCTAAGTACCTTAATGTTACAGTCTTTTCAAATGACACAATTCATTGGATGTTGTACTAACATTTAGTAGAACGTGAAATTGAACATTTATTAAATCATTTAAATCCAGGTAAAAGGTTTTAACGCATAAACTTCACCACTCTTATACATGTTATGGTTTTGTGTTATATTCATTGTTGAGCAACATAAAATTGTTATAGTAAAAAATATTGAATGAAACTAGCTAATACAATGATGGATAATCAACAAAACAAACTTCAACAGCACTATTTTCGTTTTTTTTTTTGTAATAGGACACCTGAAGTGTACAGCTCAGATCAATATGGAATTAAAAGGAAAATGCCCACACTTCATACCAATTTGAGATGTTCAGGATCAGAAGAATATATAAGCGAATGTGAATTCGATGTAGAAAAATATTCGAACTGTACTGATAACGATGAAGTTGTTATTTCTTGTTGTAGGTGATTTTTCAAACGAAACAACTTATTTTATTTAAGACCTATTCTTTTCTGTTCAAGTTAGATATTTTGTTTAAATCAATCAACATACATACCAAAATAAAATGCTAGAAGCGCGTTTCATCGACGAATAACCCAACAGTTACGCTTGAATCAAATACAGATACATAGGAGGCCAAACAAAGTACGTAGTTGAAGAGCATTGAAATTCCATCCTTTGGAAAGGTCCTGCTAAACACAGACCAGGTTTATATTCAACCTGGGATAGCACATCTTCAGCATTTTAAGGATTCTTTCTTTGTAAAAATATAATTTATAGTTATGATAAAATTGAGAACAAGAATGGGAAATGTGTTAAAGAGACAGTAACCCGACTGAAGAGCAGAAAAACAACCGAAGGCCACCAATTGGGCTTCAATACAGCGATGCTTCAGCTGGTCCCTTAACAAAAATGAGAACTAACTTTGTGATAATAGATGTCATACTCAACTCTGAAATATATAAAAGAAACTAAAATGTAAACTCGTACATAGCTAACAAAGGCAAGAGGGTTCAAATTTGTGACAGGCGCAAAAATGCAGCGGTGTTAAACATGTTTATGATATCTAAACCCAATCCTTTACCTCCAGCCAATGTAAAAAAAAACCAAACACATCGCAGTATGCACTATCAAAAACAGTTTAAAATAAGTCCGAGTCCGATGTCACAATATGTAACAAAAGACACTTAACAATATGACAATGATACATACACAAACAAAGGACTACTAGCAGTAACTGACATGCCAGCTCCAGACTTTATCAATGATAAACCAGGTTTATAGCATACATGTTGACTTTTGGATTTACACTAACGGAAAATGTACAGTCCAAGTAAACCAATGACCAGATATATATATTACACTGCTATGTCTAATCATAGTAAGATATACAGGACTATTTGTAAAGTATACATAGTAATGTTATTTTAATTACCATTATAGCTACACAATTAAGATTGGTAAATGGAACCTACATGAACGAAGGAAGACTTGAAGTTCTCAACAATGGAAAATGGGGAACAGTGTGTGCAGATAATGTTGATGTATCGGAAGCGAGAGTGATTTGTTCAATGTTAGGTTTTGATAATCCGTAAGAAATACTCATTTTAGTTTCTAGATACTGAAATTTTATGATGATATTGTATCTTTTACATAGAAATGTTGTAAGATGGAATTGGATGGTCGGGTATTAGCCATTGTTATATTATAGCTCGTTCCTGTGTGTCGTAGTTCTCCTCTAAGATTTGATGTGTTTCCTTCAGTTTTGGTTTGTAACCCGGATTTGTTTTTTTCTCAATCTATTGATGAATTTCGAATAGCGGTATACTACTGTTGCCTTTTTTTATTCCGTTGATTGAAGTCAGTGAATCATACACGTTATATTAAACAAATGGGGAAAAAAGCCAGAAACTAAATATGAAAGCCGAAAAACATTTAACTCCTTCAAAACATCGATATAGAAATCGAATAGATATTCCGAACTGTACACCTACATATTTCTGTTGACTATATAACGTATCCGGCCATCGACTGTTACAACATGTGCAATACCGAATACTAATTATAAAGAAATAAGCAAATACAAGGAATAGTCACACGTTGGTAGTCGCAGTGAATTTGTTTTCCATAATTTTGATACGTCATTTAAGCTTTGATCATTAATAACTTAAATGTTAAACTTGAACTAATACGATTGTCTACCGTTTCAGGTTTCCAGAAATATGTAACACATCTTGTTTTGGAACAGGAAATTCAAAACCCGTTTTATCAGATTTGAACTGTAGTGGAAATGAAATTGATATTTCTCAGTGTGCTTACAAAAGACTTGTTGGAACGTGCAGTAGTACACTGGGATTATTTTGTAGTATGTTTTTTTTCAATTAGTTTAACATGTGTGTTATTATATAATAGTGTCCTATCAGACCTAATATCGACATACCGACAATTGGTTCTTTTTAGTATATACACATATCCTTACTCGTTTACAAATGGTTTATGTTAAAGGTGGGATATAAAATCAGCTACTTTAATAATATAATTTTGAGTTTAAGCAAATATATGTATAGGATATTTTGTTTATAGACCGTTTTGATTTGTAAGAAAACTGACATGTTACAAAATAACAACAACAACGCCATTACAAACACAATTCCATTTTGTTACCATTACAAAATACACAAAATAACACCTTTACAAACTCCAATTTAAATATTGTACGGGTCTAAAAATAAAACAAATTTATTTTGTTTTAGACCTGAACTTGTAAAATTAAAACGTATCACAACGTAATGTTACATAACTTGCGTTTGTTTGTTTAGTATTCCTGTCACGTAGTGTTGTTGATTTTGATGTATTTTTTTAACAAAACCAGGTTTGGCTGGCCATACAATCAGATTCAACCCACTTTTTTTTGCTTAAAAATCCTATACCAAGTAAGGTGTATGACAGTTGAATCACAGTCCGTTCCCATGTCTGTTGGCGTTTACTTTTGGTTGTAGATGCGTGTTTCTGATGCTCTATCGTTTGTCTTGTAGTTGGGGTGTTTTCCTCTGTATTTTTATTTGTTCCCGGATTTGTTTTTGCTTAATCAAATTATTGCTACTTAACATCGGTATGTACTGTTGCCTTTATGTCCGACGCCAATTCATTTATATATGACCTGTTGTGAATGTTGTGCAAACACGTGTCTAATTTGAGTCTAGGGGATGATAAGTTACATATAGTTTATTTGAGTGGATAACAATGACAAGAACATTACCTGTTGAAACTTTGTTATCTATTAACATTTTTATTTTAGTTGATGGAAGGTATTTTTGTTGTATTCATATTTACATTTACAATAATATTTACTTATAATTGCGTCTAGGTTGCCATTTGCACCATCTGTACACGGAATAAAATATAGCAATAATAGATAAAACATAAAAGCAATAATACCCAAATCAAATATATATATCATATCTATATCAGGGACTAACCTTCGACTACTAGATGGTAGTAATCCTTCAGAAGGACGTTTGGAAGTCAAACATAACAATGAATGGGGCTCAGTTTGCGGTAACAACTTTGATGTATCAGATGCCCGTGTTGTTTGTCGTATGTTTGGTTATGATGTCGAGTAAGTTACTAAATATGTATTATTATATAAGTACATGCAGGCATATCAAACTAAATAGTCATTGAGGTTTCAAACCATTTCACAATTATTACCTTTTTGGAAAATTGCGTGTTGACGTAACTTTCATCCCTTCAGACATGGAGGTAGGTTGCGAATATGGCAGTTTGCATTTAAATATGCATTTTGTCGAATACTAGTTCCACTAAATATTCCAAATATCTGTGACTGTCTCATTGTCGTACACACCATATCTTCTGTTCACCAATTGTTGTTCAAAAAGTGTCGGACTACAAACTGGTAAATAATTGAGCCAAGGATTCTGATGCACAAAGTTATATTTTTTTTAAAAAACAATTTGAAAATTCTAGTTCTAACATACCTATAATTAGCTTTAGAAAGTGTAAGTTCTCTTAGCTTGTAGCCGTAAATCCTTTGTTTTTAAATCAGTTGTCCGCTACGTTTTGTTATTGATGGAAGCTATTTTCAACACACATTCATAATTCATACTTTAGATGTTCTTTTTTTTTTATCATGAGTACAATGAATGATTAAGAGTGCACATACATTTGCAACCTTTCTACATCCTTTATTAGCTGTTCCAAGTCATGAGGTTTAAATCAAGGGACTTCCGTTAGCTGGTGTATGTCATATATGTGCTTTGTGTATAATTTTGTTATACATAAAGCCTTTGGTGTTTTAGTTTAAACTGCATACATTTTTGTCATTTCATAGCATATAATACCTTCAAACCAAATTTTTGTTCATCTCATAGTTCAGGTGCAAAATTTGAATGTAGTTGTTCTGATCAACGTCGATTGAAGTAAACTCAGTTTTTGCATTGACAATCACGCCACACATCTTTAAGTTATATATTCAATTTTAAGTCTTGCAATAATGTACTTCATTTCAATATTCTGTATTGTATTCATAGAAATCCCACTATATATATCGGTGATCATTTTCGATTGAACGGAAGTAAGAAAATATGGATGGACAATCTAGGTTGCTGGGGCACTGAAGACGACATTGGACAGTGTAATTTTTCACCTTGGGGAATTAACAACTGTACTCATCAACAAGATGTTGGCTTAGCTTGTGGTTAGTATTAAATGATTATACACTTTCCTTAAACTAGCGCTTGTAGCGTTAATGAATGAAGGTATATGGTGTTCAGTTAAAGAATTAAAGGGAAAACAACTGTTCGAACATATTATTTTTAATTTTTG
The DNA here is from genome assembly GCA_019925275.1 of Mytilus edulis. Lineage (NCBI taxonomy): Eukaryota > Metazoa > Mollusca > Bivalvia > Mytilida > Mytilidae > Mytilus > Mytilus edulis. Next base: position 45,647,078 of record CM034362.1, read on the forward strand.
AAAAAGAAAAAACAGAAAAAGTTGGAGATATGTACGGAAACTTACTTCGGAATATTTGTGACATTATCTGTATTAATTTCTATTTTTTTTTTCTTATTTGCGTTTTTATAAAATTGAATTTAATCGAAGCATGTATACAAATGGGTTCAAGGTGTCTAAATCTGACTCATATCGAAAGCGGGTTCTTAATTTTGTTTCATTTTCCTGCGTCAAGAAACGTATTGTATTTGTCTATAATCTTTAATGTATGTTTTTTTCTCTCCATTACAGTCTGTTTGTTATTGACAACTTGTTAATACTAAACAACTAAAATTGACACATTGTAGAATTCTTTACTCTAGACTCTAGCTGTCATTGGATTTCAGTCGTTGAGTTGCTGTTTCATCGTCGTTTATTTTTCATTCTTTTTATAATATTTTGGTCGTCAATTTCCTCTACATCAATATATATATTCCATTCCCACAAATCAAAAGTGTCTTTTGATGCTAAAGTTTAAAAAAATGTAACCCAATTTCCGGTTTTGAATCGGGTTAACACATACACATGTACTTTACAGTTAATTGTAGTTTGTACGAATGAGTATAAGTGAAGAGTAATATGAATATTCATTTTATGTTGATAAACCTTTAAACGTGTTTTAATTTCTATAAACTTATATATTTTCAGGTATCAGTGTAAGATTAGTTGGTGGATCATCCTACAACGAAGGACGACTAGAACTATATCATGCAAATGAATGGGGAACTATTTGTGAAAATAATTTCACTGAAAATGAAGGGAAAGTTGTTTGCCGTATGCTGGGCTTAGATACTGAGTATACACATAATTTGTTTCTTCCTTAATGTTTATGAAAAAAATGTTAACAATCTACCTGGCGAATATATGCAAATAATAGTGCTTTATTAATTTACCACTAAAGCGTACGCAGATAACGGTAAATTATTATAATTCCCGTTTATAAAAGATACTGTGTAATAGGACTTACAATAAAGGTCAACTTTGATAACTTTGTGATGAAATCATTTGAAATTGCAATCAATATTTGTATTTTTCGATTATGTTTCAAGCTGCATCTTCAACATAGTCATTGCACATTCTCGTTACTTCATTGAATTTTACTTATGAGTTATAACTTATACCAGGACAAATAGCTTAAAAGAGGGACGAAGGATACCAGAGGGACAATCAAACTCATAAATCGAAAATAACCTGAAAACGCCATGACTAAAAATTAAAAAGACAAACAGACAAACAGACAAACAATAGTGCACAGCATAGAAAACTAAATAATAAGCACACAAACCCAACCAAAAACTAGAGGTGATATCAGGTGCTCCGGAAGGGTAATCAGATCCTGCTCCACATGTGGCAGCCGTCGTGTTGCTTTTTTAATCGCGTACAGCACAAAAAAATCCATGTTTTAAATAAAAGCAGTGTAATCCATTATAATCAACATGATGTAAGTATAAGGCAATGTTTTTTTTAAGGTGGGATGTTTTGATTAATTATTAAAAATGTTTTAAAAAATTACTGAAATGTCTTTTGAAACATTGGTATTTAACGAATGTTTATCAATACATGCTGAAGGTAAACATTAAACAATATTGCGTTATCATGGTTAATTTGCTTCCTCCTCTTCAAATATCACCAACATCGCAAAATACATCCGAAACCTGAATGAAATTACAAATTTTTAAAAATGATGCTATACATGTTGTAACGTTTTGTTTTATTTTATAAGAAACGTAACAGTAGTGTCATCATCAAATCATGGAAACGGAAATCTGAGTATCGATATCAAAGATTTAAATTGTTCAGGATCTGAGTCGCATATAGCAGCCTGCAGATTTCATGGTTGGGGTCATGTAGAGTGTAATAGCGGAGGTGCAGTCGGAGTTATTTGTGGTAATTGCCTTGGAGACTACTTACTTCTGTCCAAAAATAAAATGATTACAATATTTTAAATATTTTAGTGGTTCATGTGGTTCATAATGTTTCTTTCTTAACATCGACTTAAAATGTTGAGGAAATTTGCGTAAAACAAATGAACAGGGTACGAAACGGAGTTGTTGAGTCTGATATAATTTTGAGCTTTGAACAGGTAATATCTGCTTTATGTGAGGCAATTCAAAACTGTATACCAATCGATGAGGGTATTCATGTGTATCCTTTTACAGTAAATACAGTTTGAATCCGAACAAAATTTCGCGTTTTAATGCAAAATAGATATACATTGGGAATCGCAAACGAACAGTGCATGCGATAACTATTTTAACGCGACAAAAACTTTTCGATTATGTTTCACACAAAAGTCAATTTTTAAGGGAAAAAAAATAACCTTTAGTCGGACAACACAATGGTTGTTATACAACTTTGACTTTGACAAACATAAACATTATAGGAGGAACGAAGATGCGACTTGTAGGCAGTATCCGTCCATCTGAAGGACGACTTGAGATATTCCATAACAATGCATGGGGCACAGTTTGTAGCGACAACTTTGACGCACTCGATGCTGCAACTGTTTGTAAAATAATGGGATATAAAACAAGGTAACTATATAAAACATTTTAATCGCGCTGATTATATTGTACGTAATTCATTTGTGATCTGGTATTGATATTCATTGGACTATTTTGCTGTGTTATCAGTTTTGTGACCGCTTATCCATGTTTCGTTGATGTTGTTATGTATAATGACATAAAACGGACACGAAGTTGACAGGCTAAACAATTTTCAACTCAAAATATTAGTTTAAAAGTATCATTTACCGTTATGAATGTAATAGAGTGTTGATAATTGGTAAATGTCGTATTTCGTTGGGAAATCGACCAGTGTGAAAAAAAGTATCGTATAGTAACTTACATTATCGCTATTTTGTGCATTTGTCCTTTGATCTTTTTTTGTGATAATTTTTCATATCATGCTACTCGCTTGAGATGGAAAATTATCGCTAGAAACTAAGAAGGCACGTGGCGTTGCTAACGAAATTGGCATGAAATTGACAACGTCGTCATAGGTAAAATAGCGATAAACAGATTATCATTGGTCATCTCAACTCGATTGCCTTTCTCGCTCTCGCCGTCCCGGCTCAAGCGAGAAAATCAATCTCGTTAAGATGATCAACGATAATCTATAATTACAGGACATCAAAGCTTTTATCATACACAATTCGTAGAAGATTTGTTTTCGTTATATCTGTAAAGGAAAAAAACAACAAACATCATCAAATTAACCATATTCATGTACGCCAGTTGTGTGTTACGTTTACCAGAGAAATGTACAATTTACTAAATTAAAGTATTACCACTAAATTACATATTTCCAACTTTCAGGATTTCAACTCTAGATCTCATGACATCGGTTTTTTTTCTGTTTTTTTTTTTTTTAACTTTTTCAATTTACATTTGTATTAGAGAAGCTTTTTCACATCACATTCCCAATTATTTATGGGATACCGATTTGTGTGCCTTTATATATCTATTGTAGTGCAAGTTCACTTGAAACTTGTTCACAAACCGTGACATTATACATAAAATTGAGAATGGAAATTGGGAATGTGCCAAAGAGACAACAACCCGACCATAGAACAGACAACAGCAGACATGTATGTCTTTGAACCTGTTATATTTTCTGAATTAAAAAAAAAAGATTCATCCACAGTATTATGACAACATGAACAAATTCAGGTGAAATGAATGTTAAAGGTACCCGTATGCTGTTGGAAATGCTTTTTTTGGTGAGGGTACTGGAAGAGTATGGTTGGATGAGATAAACTGTAACGGAACAGAGGATGACATATACAAATGTGGATCAAATGGATGGGGCCGAACAGATTGTGGCCATTCAAAAGATGTATCAGTCCTATGTGGTAATCATTATTAATGTGTTTTAACATTTTGTTACAAATAAAGGATAGTTAAAAGTCCAAAGCATTGTCTTCCTACGCGTTTTTTATGTCTTAATGGGACATAAACTGTAAAATTCATAAAAAAAAAAACCATAATAGTCCTATTTCTCGTTCAAACACAAGGTAAACTGAATTGCCTAGGTAGTTGTTTTTTCCGCTAATAAGGCTGCCAACAATATCATTATTATTTGACGTAAATTTTGCATGGAGGTTCTGAAAAAATAAATCACGAATTCACTTACATTTCAACTGAATTTCGGAAAAATAAATACATCTGTAAAACCTTATCTTTTAGCTACCTCTTTACAAGCACAACCAAATACAATGAAAGTTTCAACTATGTACTGGCTTCCGAAGCTGCACATAACTCCTTACAAGATTTATTTTGTCTTCAAGCCATTGTTCCAATAGTAAACTATCTATTCTACTTACACTTTGAACCACAAAATCTGGCCTTTGAAAATCTTGGAATTAATAACTGTTGTAGTGTACAAAAAATGTTGATTGATTGATTGATATTTGATGTTTTAACGGCCCTTTTAACACCGCATTTATGCTATTTCGTGGCGGCCAGTTTTTATTGGTGGAGGGAGCTGGAGTGCCCGGAGAAAAGCCACCGACCTTCGATAAGAAAACTGACAATTCTAGTCAATTAAGATTGCAGTTGAGTGCACCCGCACCAGCGGGTTCGAACTCACAACATCAGTGTTGACTGGATAGTGATTACAGTAGTAACTACTTAGACAACTCGACTACCGAGGACCCCAAAAATTGTTGAAAGTACTTGATAAATTACATGCTGATATTTGTGATTTTGAATGTATTTAAAGTTTTGATTATTCTACCCTATATATTCGACTTTACCATATAAAATTCTTTATAAAAAAATCACACCACTTATTAAATGGGCATTTGAACAGTTGGAATGCAAATATATATGTTCAAACTCTTTTTGGTATTTTTTGGTAACAATAAACAAACTAACTATGTTAATTAGACCTGCTTTGATACTATAACTGTTCTTGAATTTTTACTAGATAACATTTTTGTTCGCTATGGATAATGTTCTGTATATCGTCAGGTAATCGGGAATTTCATGGGATTTAACTGTGCACCACTTATTGCTGACGTTTTTCTATTGTTATGAGTTACAATTTATGACTAAAATAAAAAAAAAAAAACACCCACCGAATCAACATCTGATTCAAAAAATTTAATAACACTTTCAGATGTTTAAATGACATATTTGCTCTAAATAATGACGACCTCAGTTCTTCAACTGAAAAGAGTTATCCTACCGAACTGACTTTAAAAAAGCGATAGTTTTATCTAGGAAGGGAAGCTTAATATCAAAATGTATTATAAAAGAGATGATTTTTCTGTTCCTTTAATGACTCCGTATAATATTGTGACGTTCGCTTGTCACCATCTTATGCATGTTATTGTGTTTATATATATATATATCAAATTGTTCGATTCACTAGTCTTTGTAACAAAGTATTTGATTTCAACTAAAGAAATCTCTGTGTTACAGAAAAATTATTACACCAGGGTTTTCGATACAAAAAAACATTCAAAACAATTACTTAACTGTGACATCATTCGTAAATATCAATCAACATGCAGACATCGTATACAGTCAGGTATTTCACATCCAATGTTTATTCTTATATTCGTTACAAAGAAAAAAAAGGTCATTATAGATTGCATATTTTGGTATTATTATTGATTCACTCATATATAGGGTCTTTGCATCGAACAAAAAACACATTTATTCTAAAACCAGTTGTTGAAATGATATGGGTTATGTTCTTCTCAAATTACAGGGATTACATTTTATCATGGTTATATAATCCCTGATTATACAATTTACTGTAACATTAATATATGTATTTGTAAACATATGCATATAGATACGATGGTTCGATTAGCTGGAGGAACTAAACCGGCAAATGGAAGAATAGAGATAGTGCACAATGGTCTCTGGGGCACAATGTGTGATGCAAATCTTGATCAGGCCTCAGCAACAGTTGTTTGTACTATGTTAGGTTACAATAACTCGTAAGTATGAACATTTGGTGCCCATTATTTAACTAATTGCATATAATTCTACATAAAAATATTTCATACAACTCACTTGGTTATGATTGAGAAACATGCTAATATATTGAGATTCTATGTGTTTAACAATAAAATAAAATGGTAATTAATAAAAAAGATCTTCATACTATCACTTTGTCTGTTATAGTGTTATCGGTCTTAATTCCAATTTAATGATGTTTCATTATCGTGAACGATATATATATATATATAGTTTACCCAATGATATATTCCATGCGTAAATTTTCATATATTTTGTAGAGATGCAGTTACATATCCCCATGCACATTTTGGACAAGGAAATGGCAATATCTTTTTTTCTAATCTCAAGTGCGCCGGAACCGAATCTGATCTTGAAGACTGCAAATATTCCTCCTGGGACAACTCACAATGCACTCACGAAAATGACATAGGAATTGATTGTGGTAGGAGGTTTATTTTATATAAAAAATTATGTTTATGTTTTACGATTCTAAAAATGCATTCGAAATTCTTTGAATGTTTAAGAGTTAATTTAATTAATATCCTTTATTACCTCTACTACTGTTAGCATTGCCATGTGTTCTTATTATGATAATTATAAATGATACTATTCTTTTCAATAATTGAGATGAAGATTTCATAGAAATAAAAGATTGATTGAATAAACAATACTAAACATGACATTGAATATACTATAAATAGAATAACATGTTTTAAATGTAGGACGTATAAATTGATCTAACTTTTATATAGGCATGGAAATGCTACATTTTTGGGGTATTCATGAAGCCTCCATATTTCTCGTAATGCCAGTTTTTGAATGTACCTATACATCTATATAGGGTAAACACTTTAGATTAGATTTAACCAAACATGGCAAATTTTCTTTGATCTTTGTAAAGTTAACTTTTTGGTATGGAGTTTGCTAATTGTTGAATAACATATATTGTTTTACAAAAATGTTTTATAAATGTTTTGTGAACATGGAGAATTATAATTCATCAACAATCGTACAATTTCTCTATTTACTATAATAGTACCAGCGATGTGTATTTCATCATGCATACATCAGTCGTTTTAGTATTGTTTATACATATGTACTTCATTTATTTATATTCATAAGATTTGACATTTGTGTGGAAACATGTTGTATATTCACTATAATATTTCAGAGGGCTCATGTTTGGAGTATGTTTACTGGGCTAATTTTATATTAGCTGCCTAAAGTAAAGCACAATTGTGTTTACGATCATTGTTTAATGTTATAACGAAATTAAAAACCATTAACTTTAAAAATTAACAGATATCTAATAAATATTCTCGCTATATACACTACCATTATATATCTTTTATACTTTATGACCATAGGGATATACTTGTTAGTTCGCACAACTCATTGAAATAACATCGCCGAAACAATATCATCTTATCTGTGTTTAATATAGACTTACGAGCTTGATGGTCTTCGACGCTCTGTGACTATGTTCTCCATTTGGTTTTGTTGGCTTTTTTTAAATTTCAGTGTCAATTTGTTGAAGAAATACGCGTCTGGTTTACCGATTTTTGTTATCCTGCTAGGTATTTTAAAATCGAGGTAACAATACCCTAAAGCAAAGTTGACTTAGGTCTATAAAGTATACTTACTTTTGATGACTCTTTATAAGCTGATAACATTATATTATAACATACTTATATTTTTTTATCGAGAGCACTTGTTGTTTGAAAACAGTATAAGATACGTACTGTATTTATTTGTTACTCTGCAATCCGAATTTGTATTAAAATTCGCAATTATTGTATATTATAGCTACACCGGTACGACTACTTGGTGGACGAGGACCATTTGAAGGCACTGTTGAATTATATCATTTTGGGACATGGGGTGAAGTTTGCGACAACAATTTTGACGTCAAAGATGCTAAAGTCATATGCAGAATGCTTGGTTATACATCTGGGTATGTTGAAATACATTTTGAACATACTATTTATTCAAATTAGTTAAGACACAGCAAAGATCCCAAGGTAATTGGAAAAGAAAAAATAACCTTAAACTAAGGTACATTGTAACAATATGATAGAGTATGATCAAACCGGTGTTTAACTTGAAGCCAGTCAATTTAAATGAATACATTGATACTTAATACACATAAAAGAGGGACGAAAGATACCAAAGGGACAATCAAACTCATAAATCTAAAACAAACTGACAACGCCATGGCTAAAAATGAAAAAGACAAACAAAAAAACAATAGTACACATGACACAACATAGAAAACTAAAGAATAAACAACACGAACCCCACCAAAAACTAGGGGTGATCTCATGTGCTCCGGAAGGGTAAGCAGATCCCGCTCCACATGTGGCACCCGTCGTGTTGCTTATGTGATTACAAATCCGGTAAATAGTCTAATTCGGTAGGTCACATTCATGAAAGGGAAGGGGATTGTAGTTACTACGTAAGGAACATATCCGATATCATTTGTGAAACGGTTATTCCATAACGTTCAACCAACTCGTGATGGCGTCCGTAAAATTTACGAAGGGATGATTTCAACTTCACCATTTGGAACTCTTGGTTTAATAGCTTCCTTGTGAGCAGTAACCCTCTATCAAGAAAATCATGATATGTAAGTGTTATACATATTAAGAAATTATGAATTAATTAGCATTATCTAAATAACAATAACAACACTCAGACACAACGATAAACTGTAGATGCAATACAGAAATTGTAAATAGCGTTCACAGTATTTCTTTAATAACAGTTCAGAAGAAAGTTACGAAAATTTTCAGTATCTGTATCAATGTAGTGTAACGGATTTATTCCGGCAAATGAATGAAACATAGGCTATTTCGAAAATCGATGTGTAAATTTCAAATTTACCCCTATGTGTCAAATATTTTACGACAGATGTTGTTGAGAAAGAAGTGACCACGAAGATCGACACCTTGTCATTTAGATAAAATTCAATCATTATAACTCTCTAGACTTAATCATTTGTTAAGAGTGAATTGTAGACTGACGTTTGTAATTCTTGCTAATGAAATTTAAGAGTTATTTAGAAAATACAGTGTTTTAGATATGCATCTTGCCCAGAACAATTTGTGCTGTTTATCTTATCATTCCAATTTACTATCAGTGTCGGATTGCATGCCTACTTCTCATGTTACTAGTGTTGTCTCCGTTTTCAATTTAACAAATGTAATAGACCATTGGTGTAACATTCAATTCCCTTTATATCAGCCATGAATAATTCTGAAAGTATAGGTAGTACTAGTAATGGCTGTCTTCAGGGTTACTTCTAGAAGCTGGTAAACTATCAAAACATGTCTTAATTGTCGTAAGCTCCAAATTAATAAATACAAATACTCGAACTTACAATGGATGTTCAACAATTACAGAGGCAAATTTAATCTTTAAAAAAACGTATTATGGGAACTTTAATTTTTTACCGAAATGAAAATTGTTTTGTTTTAATGTTGGGTTATAAAAACCCCAAATTATTATGGTATGTCTGTTAATACTAGTCTTCGCATGCACGTCATCTATCTTTTATCCATCAGTCCGTAAGTGATTAGTACATAGATGACAAACATCAGATCTTAAACAGTATACCAGGCACCACCAGCTTGAACTGTTGAGAAAATAGACATACAAAAGACACACTACAACGATCAACACATGGTCAATATAAAGTTGAATGTAAAAATGAAGATGTGGTATGATTGCCAATGAGACAACTCTCCACAACAGAACAAAATGACACATACATTAATAACTATAGGTCACTGTACGGCCTTCAACAATGAACAAAGTTCAATCCGAATAATCAGCTATTAAAGGCTCGAAATGACAATGTAAAACAATGCACACGAGAAAACTAACGGCCTTATTTATGTACAAAAAACGAACGAAAAGAAAATATGTAAAACATGAACCAACGAAAACTGCTGACTTACAGGCTCCTGACGACTTGGAACAGGCACATACATACATAATTTGGCGGGTTAAACATGTTAGCGGATCCCAACCCTCCCCTAACTTGGGACAGTGGTATAACAGTACAACATAAGAACGAACTATGAAAATCAGTTGAAAAAGGCTTAACTCATTAGATGGACAAAAATACAAGTGGACGTGACCTGGTACAACAAAAAAACACTAGGTACAGATCTGAGAGTACTCGCAGTTATCTGACAGCTAGTTCAAAGTCCATAACAACTAATAAATATCATGCATCTAAGACTGAATTATCTATCCGTACACATCCAACATACAATGGATTTAATGTAAAGACGTAATAAACATTCTGAGAAAAACATGACCTTGTGCAATGCCAAGATAAAGATATTGACATATTGTAGATCCATGAATGTGTATATGTATATAACATACAAGTAATATTTAGTTTGCTTTTAATATACTGATAACAAAAGCAATATTTATACCAATAAAAACAATATTCAATGATCTTATACAGTGTTGAATTGGTAACCTTTTATTATAAGTTTATTTAAAGGAGCAATAAGATTACCAGGATCATTTCTAAATTTCTAGGCACGGTTTACCTCATTTCCGTAAAAATGAGGATGTGCTATCCCGTTTGATATAAGTTTTATACAGGTACAACCGAACTTCAAAACCAAATCTTTATATCGATGGAAAAAATAAGTAAAGGTTTTAAGTAATTTATGGTAACGAAGTCCCTGGTTTTATAATTTACATCAGTTAAAATCCAAAACGTCACAACAGATCCGGGCATAGGGAACGAAAAATTATCCCTTTTGACATACATTTTAGTGTGGAGTTTCCCGTTTAACACCGAAATATCTAAATCTAGGAAAGCACAGTTATTACTGTTTAAAGTAGTATAGGAGTCTTAATTAAAATGATAGAATGTGTTCATACTTTGCCAAAACGTAGTATCCATTGATATATGTTCAAATATATCATAAAATTGATAGGTCACCGCCCATTTTCTCAAGCTACAGGTCGTGACAAAATGACAGATTGTGTATGGATTATACAGGAAAATACACCATTATGTGATTAAAAGCTAAAATAGATGATAGAATTGTAAAATAAAATACGTGAAGATAGTCACCGTGCGTTTTTTTCCAGCTAAAATACAAAATAGCAAAATTCCAGGTAGATTCCGTGAGAAAATGCACTATTTTAGAGTTACCTCCCTTTAAAATGCCAATTTAAAAATATTAAAAATCAAGCAGAAATATTGATAAGTTATAACCTAATGAATTTGTTCTTTTAAATGCAAATTCACATTAGTTATCTGCATTCTTGCATAAAACTTGATTGAAAATCTTGACCTTAGATTCTCTGTTTTTTTACAATTCAAGATGGCGAAAGACACCCATACCACACTTAAATTTGATTTATTTCAGTAAGCTCCTTTGGGTAATGTTAAAAAGTATATTGAGAAAATTCTTGATTATTTAATAAAAAATTATCATCAAGATAACAGTAATTGTTGTTGAATTTATCAATTAACTGAAATTTCGACGGGTCTTTACTGAGTTTAGTCATAAAATGTGATTCATAACAGTACAAGAACAAGTCTGCTGTCTGCTGTCCATGCTTGCAACTCTTGCGGATTTAATTCACATGATGCATTCCGACACTTTTTATCAAAAATTGTGCAAAGGAATTTTGCACATGTTTTCTAGAACAGATAGGACGATTTTCATAAAATGGGCTGTACATTTTTCTGAATCAAATCAGTACATTGATATATATGAGCGATGAGAACTTAATCGACTAACAAGCTTTAATTCATCCGACTCGTTTATGTCGGTCAATTTCAATGACATGTATACTAGTAAATACTTAGGCAGCAGTCATTTGTAAGATAAGATAACATACGATAAATTAAGATGATGAGAACAACCAAAGAATTATTTTATAACTTCAAAAAGCGTTTTGTATAATTAAAATGAATACACTTACTAACAAAGCAAACACAATACAGAAAAGTAAGTGTAGCGAGTGCGATGGCACTAGTTCCTAATAAACGCTTTTGATACCAACGTTTAACGTTCGGATTGAACGCAGTGTAGTTAAAATCAGGTCACCAACATTTTGACAGCGACATATCTTACCAATTTCTGAGAGACAAAAACTCGTTTAGTAAATGATTTTCAAATGATCAATTAAATATGTAATAGATAAACTTGTTCAAATTGCTATTCTTTAACTACAGGACACCACAAATCCTGAACAGTACTGACAGTGGAACAGGTTTAGTCTGGATGGACAATCTTGACTGTAACGGAGACGAAACTGATGTAGCTTTATGCAAGTCGGATGGATTTGGATCAAAGACATGTTCCCATAAAAGAAAAGCAGCTATTTATTGTGGTTTGTATATTGTTGATTGAAGTTTTATCTTCTCACAAATATAGTATAGCTACCCTTCAAATACACATAGATATACTAGTTTAAAGGAAATGTCATCTTATCAACAAATTTGTTGTCGCTTTGAGCCGGTTTAAATATGTTTGATTGATTTACATAAAAGTTTTCAGAAAGCACCACAGGCTGAGGAAAAAAGTATAAGTTGAAGAAAACCTACTATGTCTTAAAGTAAAATCGTGACGATAGAACAAAACATAGAAAACTAAGACTGATTGTGAGCAAAAAATGAAAATTGTTGGAGCTACAGTTGCATGTAGTTATAACTAAAATGCGTCATTTCTTTTTGATATTGCTTTGTTTTTATATATTATTGTCATTTTCTTGCATCATTCATGATTTCCCTTTTCTCTTATGTGCTTGTCTAACGATTTTAGCACAATGTTGAACCCATTTTTCTATACATTTTGTTCTATTATGTCTGTTTGTTATGCTCACACATATGTCAATATGCATAAGTGAGAGGTTTTTTAAAGCTATAAAACCTAGTTAAATTTACAATTTCTAGACGTATGGAAATGATTTATCAAGTCGAGATTATTACAGTATTTGTTTTCCATTCGGTTGATGTGTGTGAGCTTTTCATTTTGCAATTTGATACAGCACTTTCCTTTTTGACTTTTCCTTGAAATTTTTGTTATTTTTGTAACCATTTATCAATTTTAGGTCAAGATATTCAAGTACGAATTCATGGTGGAAAAGGATTGTATGAAGGAAATGTTGAAATATTCCATGGTCAAAAATGGTATCCGGTATGTAAAGAAGGTTTCAGTATGGCATCTGCTAAAGTTGTTTGCAGAACTCTTGGTTTTCCTGACAGGTAATAGTTGTTAAATGTGGAGATCATAATTTATATATAAAATTTGACGGACGCATTCACGATTGGTTTACCGGTTATGCACATCACCTAGTATGACCCTTGTACTACTCGTCGTAGCTACAATTCGTCCATATTGGCCTCAACCACGCCATCAATGTAAGCATATTACATGTCTTATCAAAGGAGTCTAAATGGCACGAACAAACGATAGATGCTAGTGGTTTTACACGTCTCCCTTACTCTTTCAGAATACATTTCTTTACCACAGGTAGCAAGTGTTAAACACTTAAAAAAACGAAAAATAAACTAAAATTGTACTTCACTTTATCTACAGTTGTCATAATGGTTGTACATGAAAATCATATAATAAATACTATCATTTCTTCAATATAAGTTTTTACAACTTTTTAATTTGTAACCATATCTTTACCTATCATATAATTTACCTATTTGAGTTCAGTAACAGTCACTGCTAACAGTTTTACAACCATTACTGTCTCTTTAAACTGAACAACTATGCAATGCATAACTTTACCGCAAGAAAAAAAATGTCAAGACCATTGTCAGTTGTCCAGTACATTTTTACAAGGGGGATCTACGTCATCACGCAGTGTGTCGACGATTGAAATTTAACCACCATCTTGTCGCTTCAAGGTAAGAATTTTACTTATTATGCCAGTTATATGAGGGTTATGATTATACAAAATAGTCCACCAAAGACTATGTAAAGTAGGAACATAAATGAGCCATCACTCAATATTATTGGTTATCTCAATTTTGCAAACACTTCGATATCAGTTTTAGGAATTAGGTCAAACATGCAGGATATCGGCAAAATTTTTAATAACAACATCTTGAATATCAAGAACCGCCTACTTTATCAACAAATGAACATGTTCGAATTCTTTATTGTACTCCGGAAAATACTTGTTACTCACACATATCCGTCATTATGGTCGAAAAAAGTCTTATTTTTTAAAAATGGAAAAGGGATGTCGGCAACACATCGAATATCGAAGGATGTCACGGACGCACTAATATCTTAACAATGTTACTGTCCATGTTTGATTTTATCAACCATCACGATAAAAAAATGATATCTATTTGTACTGTAGAGATATGAAAGTTCGATTAAAAAGCCAAATTAACTATGGTATCATCTGCAAGTAAAAATGTAACGAAACGCACGTCTGGCGTATAAAATTTTAAACCTGATACTTTTTTTTAGCTATAATAAGTGTATTTCTCTGTCCTATATTTTCTCCCATTTTTTTGTATTGTAATCCTGTCAGGTAATGTTGTCATTTTAATGTTAAATTTGTCATTGCCATTAAATCCAAAGGTTTGGCATATCACAAAACCAGGTTCAATCCACCATTTTTTTTCTTAAAATGTCCTGTACCAAGTCAGGAAAATTGCCATTGTTATAAAATTGTTCGTTTCTGTGTTTGTTACATTTTAATGTTGTTTTTCTGTTGTGTCGTAGTTTTCCTTTTATATTTGATGCGTTTCCCTCAGTTTAGGTTTGTAACCCTGATTTGTTTTTGTTTCTCGATTTATGAATTTCGAACAGCGGTATACTACTGTTGCCTTTATTAAACACCCGGTAGATGTAGTGCCAGATGAAACGTCATATAAATATATATATATATATATATATATATATAGTATCAAAAAGACTTGGTCCAATAATTGACCCCCTGTGGAACCCCTGGCTTAATTAACTGAAACGAAGTCTAATTTTCACCTTCTAAAACTTTTTTTTTTCTCGAATATTTACAAAAATTGAATCCTGAAATTGAGTGCATGAAATGGAAGCAATCAAGGAACACTAATCCTGTTTTTTTATCGTATCTTTATAATGGTTGATAAAATCAAAGAACAATTATAGTCGCCGTCAGCTGAAATTCGTAGCGGTTATCGGTAAAAATAATCTAAACTATCAATCGAGTTCACTCGAGATATAGTTTTTCACATTCCATTCATAAATCGCAAAAAGAAAAAATACTACTGACCTACCTTTTAAGTGATCGCACTGTAATAATCCTGACCTTCACATTTTCCACAATGTTTTCCATTGTAATTCCGCCATCTTTGTTTCTATGAGGATCATTTGTTTACATATGACATTCGTCACTTGCGCAGTTTCCTGAAATGATCTTTTCATTGATGTGATAAGGTTTCCCGCGCTTTATGCAAATTTTATGAAATTGAACTCCACGGAAACACTTCCGGTAAAAACAAGGGCGGATTCCACCATTCAAAATCGTCTTGGAAATGTGAAGGTCAGGATTATCAAAGTGCAATCACTTAAAAGGTAGGTCAGTAGTGTTTTTTTATTTTTGCGATTTATGAATGGAATGTGAAAAACTTTATCTCGAGTGAACGCGATTGATAGTTTAGATTTTTTTTTACCGATAACCGTTACGAATTTCAGCTGACGGCGACTATACATTGTTAATATATTAGTGTGTCCCCGACATCCTTCGATATTCGATGTGTTGCCTACATCCGTTTTCCATTTTTTATAAATAGGACGTTTTTCGACCACAATGACGGATATTTGTGAGGAACAAGTATTTTTTCCCGAGTACAATAAAGAATTCGGACATGTTCATTTGTTGATAAGGTAGGCGGTTCTTGATATTCAAGATGTTGTTTTGAAAAATTTTGCCGATATCCTGCATGTTTGACCTAATTCCTAAAACTGATATCGAAGTGTTTGCAAAATTGAGATAACCAATAATATTGAGTGATGGCTCATTTATTTTTCTACTTTATATAGTCTTTGGTGGACTATTTTGTATAATCATAACCCTCATATAACTGGCATAATAAGTAAAATTCTTAACTTGAAGCGACAAAATGGTGGTCCAATTTAAATCGCCGACACCCTGTGTGATGACGTAGATTCCCCGCTTGTTTTAGTAAACTGACTCCCTCTAAAGATTGAGTTTTGAGCATTACTGGTTCATATAATTAAAAGTAGAAAAGCCTAAACATACAGGTTTACTTAGATCAATAGCGTGAAAGGTATAAAAATAATTTTGATAGATTGTTGGCACTTATCAAATCCATTGAACATATTAACATGCATTTATCGAAGCTAGATAATCACGTATATAAATTAAGACAATCCGAACACGTTCTACCAAAAGACGACAGTAAATGTAACTTGTTGATTTTTTTTTGTAAAGTTATACCATGTGAATTTTCTGCTCTTACCATAAACTGTCATATGAGAAGCCCACTTTGTATAAGTCTGATATAAACCTGAGGTTATAGCCGATTAAAATGCTGATCGTAGCGCATGAAGAGACATATGTGCATACATGTACACGTCACTGGCTCCTGTTATCATGGTCAATGCTTGATATTGAGTACATAACTACTTTCAATAAAAGGTTCTCACCGACGATCCGACAGACCTATAGTTACAATAGAATTTCAAAATTATAATTATAGGTTAATTCTCCATATAATGTTAAGAATTACGTATCGCCAGTCACACTTGTAATCTTGACCGGTATTAAAAGTCGCATTAAGCATATCGCTCAAAAATAGATAACCCGGATAGACTTATAACTGATTGATACAGAAGTTTATAAACAAACAAAAAAACAATGAAAATTAGCATAAGTATAAATTACTGTTCTTGAACCGAAATCACTCCATTTGTAGATTTTCAACTTATCTTATGCGGGTTTTTTTGCTCCCATATTTCTACAATCAAGCTTTTGTCATCTTATTTTTAAATTTCACAAATTCACAAAACACCCCAAGAAAAATATGTATTCAAAAGATATGTGCTTTAGGACAGAGGCATAGATTTAAATTGTAAATGTCTCTTTGAAGGACTATGGTAAGATATAATATGACATATGTATATACAGAGACATCTGGTATATATCTATAAAAAACACAAATGTAAAACGAAACTCAAGGTATACTGCTAAATTTTACAAGAAATTATAGCTATTTTATTTGTCTGTCTTACTCTTTTCCATCGCTAACGATAGCTAGAGTACTTAACATGTACTGAACAAATGAAAACAATATTGACATGTTCCATTAGAGATTATTCTTTCATTTACGAGTTGTTCAGTTTAAAATAACCGTACTAGTAGTACATCCCGTTACTAGTAAGAGTCAATTACAGACAAACTGAACAATCTCCGATTGACATCGTGTATATGGCCAAGTTTTAAAACTAAGTATGCATAATGGTTTTTTTTTTGTATTACAGAGCTGATCCAGAACTACTGAACAGTTACAATGATAATCTTATTGACAATATTACCGACTCCGGACAATTACTCTCCTGTTCTGGAACAGAAGGCGATATTGGATTGTGTCATTTAAAAGAAACTACAAGCAACTGTTCACAACAAACCATCAGATGCCGTGAGTAGCATTTATAATTGAAGATATTATAAATAAAGACCAACAAGATTTACAAACGTACACCTCCTGCTGAATATTTTTTTACGAAAAAACAGTGCAAAATGTTTTTTTAAAACAGTCAAATTGAATGTGTTTTGTTATGAAGTTATTTTGTTTTAAGATTCAAAGGTTTTAGTTCGAACTCTCAAAGTAAACAGCACTACTAATGATGTATCAAAGCGTAAGAAAATTCCAGACGCATACTGATTGCATGTACTTTTCAGGGTAATGCAGTGTGAATAATTGTATCAATTTTTAATGACATTACGATACACATGTTGTCCTCACCCTTTTATGATTCTCAAGTTCGTTTGTTGAATAATTCAAGTTGCATTTGGTCATTTCTACCAAGAACACCATTACAGATCTTGTGAAGCAATTGATTTGAAGTAAACTCAAGCATTGCCTTGATATACTTCAGTTATTTTAAACGTTGTCAATGATCATTTATTCATTACCAAAGGATTTTTTCTGAAGATTGTTGATATAGTTTATAATGTCTCGTATTAACGATATCATCATCAACTTGTTGTAGCCCGAATAGCCGTGCGACTAGTTAATGGTAAACAATCAAACGAGGGACTAGTAGAAGTGTATCATGATGGTCGATGGGGTACAATATGTGGTGCAGGATTTAAAAAAGATGACGCAAGCGTAATCTGTAGAATGCTTGGATTACAGGCTGAGTATGCTTTTTCTCGCGTAGTATGGTTTTATTAAAACAATATTGTTTTTATGTTTTATATAGCAAAGAAAAATAATGTGTTATTCTGACTGTTGTACGACCTAAATTTCTTACTACACTTACACCTATTTAAGGAGATGAACACATAATATTTTAGTTAGTTGCATGTGTAAATCGGTATTATTGACTGTTTTTAACTTTACATTTTGTAAATCCTTTATCGAACGAATATTGTAAACATGACTTGCGTTTAATATTAAATGGACAAATTATTTTTTTCTGAGAATTAATTGCCATTAAGATATTTTACTCATTACAGATAATATATTATGTCGTGCATTCTCTTGTTAAATCTGTGAAATAAACTTAGTATTGCTATCTTATTTCATCTGATTTTAAACCCATGGTTTGTTATATTGTATGTACCACTTATGCCTAATAAAATTTATTCCTTCTGAAATAAAATGGTAAAAAAAAATTCTTATTCTTAGGGAGGATTTTTTTGTCAATGGGGAATTTGGAGCATCAAATGGTCCTGTCTTCCTACAAAACATTTCTTGTACAGGAAATGAAAACGATATATCAGGGTGTTTACTCAACTGGAAAGTAAAAAATTGTACAGACAGGCCCTCTGTTGGTTTAAGATGTGGTATGTTTAAATATTAATGCACTTCAATGAGGGATTAAGAATATCATACACATAGAATACAACAATGATAATTCAAAATGCACAACAAACATCCATAGAAAGTTTACATGTTTAAAACTACAACACTACGTAACGTTGTACAAACTATTTTGATCTTCTGGGTCAAAGTTCCTTTTGAATGCTGTAATTCATGTGATTTGTAGGAATTAACATTTACACACTATTATGTCATATACAAATACACACCAGGTTTATAAACATAACGTCAAACGCACGTTTAGTCTAGATAAAATCCAATATCGGCGATCAAATAAAATAGTAGGTCGGTCAAGTAAAAACAAGTTGAAGAGCAATGAACATCAAATAAACCATAACGGTTGTGCAAAAAACGCGGTTGATGTTATGTAACTAGATTGCTATACCTTTTCAATGAATCGATTAATCGTTATTGTCACCTTAGTGCGAATAAAGTGATAATTTCGATTCCTTCTTTTCACAAGCATATTTGAATTATTGTAGAAGTAGGTATATCAAATTTAAGAATGTAGTAGTGACAAAAGCCTCGTCGGGAATCCGTACTACAGTATTCCTTGTATATCTTTATATCGGGAGAAGATGGTATGTTACAAAAGTAAATTGAAAAAAAATGAAATGCAACAGAGTTAAGAGCCCTTAACGATAGCAAATAAAATCTTGTTATAACTGTACACAAATTTGTAGGAACGACTCCAATCAGATTAACTGATGGTGGTGGCCCTTGGGAAGGACGAGTAGAAGTGTTTCACAATGGAGTTTGGGGAACCGTTTGCGACACAGATTTTGGAAATGAAGCAGCTGGAGTTGTATGCAGAATGTTGGGTTTTCGAGATGGGTATGGTGCTATACATTAAACTATGAAAATATCTATACAAGATGAAACGTTTTTCAAATACCGGAAGGTTCATTTGTACATAGAAAACATAAAATAGACTAAGGAGAATTACCATATGTTATTGTCAAATGGGCATTTCGTAATATGATACTACACATATATACAAAAAATCTTACAGAATCATTATCCAAATCAATGTTTCAGTCGTTGACAACTAATTAGTGAATGCTATAGGTAAAAATGTGTATACAAAATAACATATTTATACAAATTGATTGTTGTGTTACTACGTTTTAACAAAAATTTTAATTTAAATTAGTACTACAGACACATTTGCTCGGAATACATCTTATTATGGACAAAGTAACATGCCTATACTTCTGGACGAACTTTCATGTACCGGAACTGAATTAGATATCAATGGATGTAGAACGAGAGCATGGGCCTATCATGCGTGTGACAATAAGCATGAGGCTGGAGTATTGTGCAGTTTGTATTTTTCTTTATAAAACGTTGATCATTATTCAACGAATAAAATACACAAGCACAACATCTCTATAAACGAAATATCACTTACGAATAGACTGTTCAACTATTGACCATTTTACGTTTAACGGAAATTCCTTATGAAAAAGTTAATTGTTTTTAACATGGTTCAATTATCATAAATAGGAGTAATCTAAAAGTGTGTTCAAATACTTTCAATTTAAATTTTAATGGGAAGTATATATATAAAATAGAATGAGACGCAAGCAATATATAAGATACATGAACTCAACAAATATGACACTATTTATAAGAACTCGCCAAATTCATTCTATTATTGAAGTGTACAATCATAACAATTTATAGTTATTAGGAATGCGTTGAACAGTAAACAAATGACAAACTAGAAAATACAATTATATTTAAACAAATAATTGCAGCAGCAGAGAAAATTAAAAAAACAATAACTTTCAAACAAATGTTGACTTTTGATTTTGTTAAGCAGATGGTGTTTCTTTTTTTAAAGATCTGACCTCTACGACAAAAAACGACTGACGACGTACAGTTTAATAAGTAATGTGACTACAAAGCAACATCTACCCCACCAAAACGTTGGGATATCTAAAGTATGGCAAAAGGGTAAGCAGATCCTTCGCCGATTCCAGTTATCCCCCTATATATCAATGCAATTTGGGAGAAAACAAAATATTCGTATTTTTAATAGGAGCAACGAATATAAGACTTTCTGGAGGATCACACACGATGGAAGGACGAGTTGAAATAAAGCTCGACGGGACATGGTCGACTTTGTGTGATGAAGAATGGAATGATAATGAAGCAACGATCATCTGTAAAATGTTATCCCCATATCCATTGAATCGGTAATTTAAAAAAAAACACTTTTTCATCTTGCCAAATGTATATTTCAACATTTTATTATTGGGACAATGACGAATTTAGTTTTACAGAATACAGATTCACCATTTCAAAACATGATAAAAACATGCTAAACTTTCGGGAGTTAAATTTTCCTAAGAAGACTTCAAACATAAATTCAATTTCCCTGTTTGCAACTTAATGAAAAAATCATTCAATATGTCAAATGTGTCTGCATTGTAGTATTTGTCTCTATTTGTTGCGATTTGTTGTGAAGGTTATCCAATTTTTGGCTTCTTTGATTCGACCTGAGTGCACACAAATGTTGGTCTTAAAATAAAGTTCACGAATACATTATTATAAGTGGGGTATCAATGTTTTTTTTGTGTATGGGTGAAGAAAGAATATAATTTCAAAACATTTAATATTTACAGTTGTATTTATATTTGGCTTTTTTGCAGATGTTGTCAAATCATGGAAATCATGTCCTTACGGATATATAATTTTCTTAACCCATGAAAACTCGATTCATAGAAAATACAACTAACGAAAATTCATTTCATAGAAAATACAACTTACGAAAATTCATTTCATAGAAAATACAACTTACGAAAATTCATTTCATAGCAAATAAATTACTCATCTTGCAAAACATGTATATTGATATATGATTCACATTTAAAGCTTAGTTCATGGCACAGCATTTACAAACAGTTATTTTGGAGAAGGCAGTGGCACGGCCATGCTGTCAAACCTTAAATGTAATGGAACGGAAGTGGACTTGTTACATTGCTCAATGCATAGAGGTGGGCGTCCGCACTGTGACCACTCCCATGATGCTGGGGTTTCTTGTTCACGTGAGTTAATAAATCTTTATGTGAACCATAAATTATTTCAAATCAGGTATCTCGTTTGTAGCTTAAGCAATAACAGTACTGTAGTTGAAGAGTTGCCAAATGTCTAAATTTTACAAATAGAAAAAAATCCGCGAAACTTCATGGATGATTTTGGCACAAAGACGTCATGGCTAAACGTGACGTCATACAAATGACAAATTACAAACTGGAGGTTATTACGCTACCTGTACGCTTCAAATTGGGATAAGATTACATTAAAACGGCGAATTCGAGGTTGGTGTTGTTTTATTTTCGATTATTTAGTAGTAATCGAACATTTGTTGATGCAATCAATTCAAAATGGCGGGTTCCTCCTTAGTTACGCCTGGTCAACTGTGGATTTGACGGCAACTTTTAGCCAATGAAAAAAGTTGTTACATCCAAATTGCATTAGAATCACTGTTTTACTGAAGTATTTTAGAAAACAATTTAGTAAGATAGTTTACAGATGATAATATAGTGCTATACATTCTTTGTGATTCATTTATGCAAAATCAATCTCCTAAACTTCTTAGTAAATTTGAGCGATTGAAAAGTTCATTCTTTTTTCTTGTCATATACCGGTATATGTTACATATTGAGTCTGTAAATACTGAAATCCATCTATTCCTCGTTTGATTTTGATTTTTTTCAGTAAAACCATGAATGAAACGTCCGTTTTCAATTGTCTTACTAAATGTTTATTGTTTATTTCTTTCAGTTTTAATTGTGTAGAAAGGCTGTTATGCCGTTGATATGATTACAAAAATGTAAATTGTCGCGCTAAACACTTACTTTGTATTCTGGTGTTAATCTTTGTGCCCTTACAAATTGGATAAATAGATTCAAAACATTATTACGATGTGCTAAATACAATGATATGTAAAAAAAAGTACTGACTTATTTTAGGATGTTCTATCAATTCACAGTTCAGTATAAAATTGAGAATGGAAATGGGGAATGTGCCAAAGAGACAACAACCCGACCATAAAAAAAAACAACAGCAGAAGGTCACCAACAGGTCTTCAATGTAGCGAGAAATTCCTGCACCCGGAGGCGTCCTTCAACTGGCCCCTAAACAAATATATACTAGTTCAGTGATAATGAACGCCATACTAATTTCCAAATTGTACACAAGAAACTAAAATTAAAATAATACAAGACTAACAAAGGCCAGAGGCTCCTGACTTGGGACAGGCGCAAAAATGCGGCGGGGTTAAACATGTTTGTGAGATCTCAACCCTCCCCCTATACCTCTAGCCAATGTAGAAAAGTAAACGTAGTTATATTACGACTTTTTCGACAATTTATTGTAAACAAACTCATTTTTGCGGATACTTTATTTGGTGTTTTATCCTTTCTAGTCAACCTCACGTCTTTTCCGTTTTCTAATCAACTTGATTTATTTTGATATGGAAAGATCTAAGTTTTACATATTCGCGGCGATTCATATTCGCGTTATTTTTCTACTCGCGAAAGTCGCAAAATATAAATAACTCACGAAAATAAGTTGGTTTACATGCTGTCAAATTGTAGTTATTTTTCAGGTGTAATCAAATTAGATTAAAATAAAAACACTAATGCTCATATCCTTAAAACATGGAATTTTTCGGTTTTGTAATAATATCTAATTGTGATTGGATTTTTTCAGTGAATTCTACAGCAAATTTCATTGGCAACAACAAATATAAGGGTACTATACAAACACATATTGGTAATTACACTGGAAGTATCTGTGGAAGGAACACTAACGATAATTTGGGCACAGTTCTGTGCAACAGTTTAGGATATTGGTAAGGTTCAAAACCTAATGATAATTTTAATGCGAGTGTGCATCATCAAACATGACCATGCTAACAACTAATGTCATTTTACATGTTTTAATAACGTTTACATATTGAGCATTTTTTTTATCAGTTTTGTATGAAAAAAAAACATTAATTGGCTTTGGATATATATTTATATTTATATGTACAATTGGCATCATTCATCAACTTTTATTTTTTATTTCATCTTTAATTAGAGGAAGAACTGCTTAAGAAAAACCTTAAGAGCAGTTTTCTTTACACCTTTCGATCAGTTGATGGCTATTCTGGAAAATTTACACCGACTTCTTCAAAGCTGAATCTTACATTTACATCCTATTGCTAGAGCTGATCGATTCTACACCAGTAATTCGCAAGGTCATATAGTGCTAGTTTATTTTTTTAACAGTTTTAGACAGCTTTAACACTTCTTATTATTAAATGTTCATTACATATATTCACACGACAAAATAATGTTTGGACGATGTTGCAGTTTGTTTTATTTCTGTCCGTCTGTCCAACATAGAGTATATGATTTTTCTTACTAGCTTTTTGAACAGATGTATATCAAACATTATTGTAATATTTAGGATGTGCCTTCTACATTCTAACTCAGTTGAACTTTAGGATATATTTTATATAGAGTTGTCTTTTACAATTGAGGAATGCACTATATAAACTATGAAATAAGAGGAGTAATACATATATTGTTTCAGGATGAACACAGCAACACTCTATAAAAATTCATGGTTTGGTCAAGGACATGGGGCTTCTTTTAATCTACACCCAGAATGCACTGGAAAAGAATCAAAGATTTTCTTTTGTCCTCTCAAAAATACATTTGGAAAGCAAGATTGTCAGCATACTGAGGACGTAGGTGTTCAGTGTACAGCCGTACCCTTAGGTAATAATATAGAAATACAATTTTATGCAACAGATGCGCATAAAAACAATAAATGTCTCTTCAGTATTGCGTGAGACCAAAATATTAGAAAATCCAAAAAATAATGCAAACGTTGGCTAGCTGAAAAATTAATTACATAACAAAGCTATAGCCAATTACGGACATAGAATCACATCTTTGCATAAGAGACGTATAGACCTTAAATCATTTTCAAAATAACAGAGTAGGGCAATGCAGGCCAGGTTCTTGAAAACTAAGTGTTTGGCAACTATTTTAAATTTGCACATAACGTTTTAAAATGCACAAATTAAAAAAAAATATTAATGGAAAACACATTTTTTATGATTACATCATAATCTGTACTGTTTTAACGAAAAGATGAAAAAACAGACAGTATGCAGTATATCATCGTTATTTCCATTATCGTGCGCAAATATAAAATTGTTTCTTGTGTCCATACACATACTTAACCAATTGAAATATACTTAAATTTGATGGAAACAAGGAAAATCAATGATTACAAAACATACACATTTTGTTATGGTTAGTGGCAATAATTACTTGTTTTAAAAATATGAAATTTGTTGATATTTTCTACCTCAGTCTAGTTAAGACATATCTAAGAATATGCTCACTTTAAAATTTGTATAATAATTGGGCCTCTTAAAATATTATCCGTATTTGCATGTCAGTACCGACAAAATGTACATTTAGATATAAAAAGTCTTCACTTCCAGATGGATTACTGAAAGCTAATATTTTTACACTATCTTTTCAATAAATGTATTGATATTTTTATTTCCTCTGTTTTACGAACATTTTTTGTTATCTTACTGACGGATAATTTCATTTCTAAGCAAAGTAGAGTAATATGAAAAATTATCGCGAGAAACTAAAAACGAACGTGCCGTTTTTCAATAGAATTTACAACGTCGTCATAGGTTAAATAGCGATCAACAGATTATCATTGTTCATCTCAACTCGATTGCTTTTCTCACTTTCGACTTCCCTTGTCAAGCGGAAAAAACAACTTGTTGAGATAAGCAACGACAATCTAAAATAATCCACTTGATTTGAACTCGGTGAATAATTGTCTCATTCACTTTGTGTTTTGTCATTCAAAAGCATACAAAGTCTGCTTATATTCTAATGTTTTTATATATGAAGTTAAAAAATGATTAAACAATACATTTGTAACTGTACATTAAATATATTCGGGATACGATTTTGATACCTATTCCTGAAAACATGCAATATTTCTTTTGTTGCAGGTCTTGATAATATTAGACTAGCATTAGGCCAAACGAAAGGCGATGGTAGACTTGAAATAAAGTATGATGGAAAATGGGGCACAGTTTGTTCTGAAAACTGGACTTCGGAAAACTCCAAATCTGTGTGCAGAATGTTGGGTTATCAGTTAGTAAATATAATAAATTGATCACGAAAAAGATTGTATCTTTTCAAGCAGCTATTGTTTTATTATTGTTTTATTATTGGATATTTTCTAATTCATAGTTGAGGCCTTAGTCTAAAATCATGTTTTGTTTTAATTTGTAATTTGCTTTGAACTAGCTTTTTTTTTTGTTATTTGATTTTGATATGTGATTATGGACTTTCCGAATTGATTTTCCTCTAGGTTCAGTATTTTTGTGATTTTACTTTTCACAATGCCAATATACTTAGATCAGTTACATGTACTTGTAATTGTTTAGCTTTTGTTAAAGGTTTTATATGTACCTAGTGCGGATTGAATGACTCAAGATTTTCCCAACTGATGTGTATAGTTTGTTTTTGTTTGTTATGTAACATCACTATCAAAGGTTAGGGGAACAGTTGAGAAGTCACTGGGTAATATCATAAATCGACTTCTTAACGTGCTTAACGCAATTGAAGTGGTTGGTTACTGTCTGTTATATAACATTTTTCGTCAATTGATTTAAGCATATAAAAGGCAGTTGTTTTTATCTAAAAGCTGTAATACTTGACAGAAATTTAAGCCAAAATTTCAGATTAATATAAAAATATCAAATATGTAAAGCGACTACTCGTTGTTTGTTTTGTAGACATCGTACAATTCAGACCAACATGGCCAACAGGAATGACTCAGCAGTCGTTCTTGGACAATTAAACTGTCTTGGGATTGAGAATGATATCGGATTCTGTAAAGGTAGCCTTGATAAGTCGAACTGTAGTGACGAAATCGTTAATATTGATTGTACAGGTATGAATCGTAATTACCATTGATGAGTTAAATAGATAAACAAGTCACAGTTTATGTCAAATTATTTCATATAAAGTGAGTCATCATATTGTAATAGTTTAATAGTTACAATATTAGCGAAATAAAAATAACAATCAACATAAAAAGCATGATAAAACAAGTGAAATAGTATATATCTTCGGATTTCAAATGTTTGGCTTTGAGCGTTCCTGATGAAGGTAAATCCAGAAAAGCGCTTCGGACGCAAGAAATTATTAAACGTGTTGCTGTCAATTTTTTAAGAATACCACGTTACGATATATTGGGAAATCAAGTTCACGGCTTCCATCTTTTGATAGTACGTACATGTATCTCGTTATTCGAGGTAATGCTTATATATGTATTGCTATCAACTATGTTTTTTTTACTTTACTTTAATATACCTTGATTATCTCAAGTTAAAAATTTGTAAAGACTTCTCAAATATTCCAACTTGATTACATTTGCGAGTGATCATATTCACGTTGATGCTGATAGAATATTGCATACTGTCAGAAGGGAATAACATTAACCTACAATATATGAATACCTCAAAGTTGTTAGTGAATACATTCATATATTACATTTGAAATTGTTGTTACATTCTTCTTTTATTGATTGAATATTACAGTCACGTGATTCAAAAAGTATGCCATTTATCTGAAGCCTTATATACATGTTAATTAACTGTTAATATATAAATACAAAACGCACTATACCAAAATACACTGTGGTAAATTTCCATAATACGCTATCAACTTTAAGCTACGCAGCCTGACGACAATCTATTACTGCAGACATATTTCGCCGCAATGTTCTGATGTTTTTTGTTTTTTATTTTTGTCACGTGCTTTACCTCGTAAGTAAAAGTTATATGCCCTTAACTATTCTTTAGATATTTTTTTTTATAGAAACCAATTTTTTGTTGAACACTTGTCCTCCATGTTTTCGTTATTCTCGAAAACTCTTTTTATAATTTTATATAATTGTAGGAGGAATAGAAGTTAAACTTAGCGGGGGGTCGTCACCAGCTGATGGCCGGATAGATATTCGTGACAATGGACAATGGGGAAGTCTCTGTGATAACAATTTTGGACTTTCGGAATTGCAAGTGCTATGCAATACGCTTGGCTACAAGTAGGTTTTATCCTTGAACTAAAATAAAACGCACAAGTAAACTTTATTTTTAAACCTACAATATTTGAAGCTAATGTTTTCAGAAAAATATTGATAATTTTAAAATGGTTGGTGGCCTCGTAGCTTAATGCGCAGTGTGAACCAAAACTCTGTGTTAAAGACCGTACTTTGATTCATAATGGTTTACTTTTTATAAATTGTGACTTGGATTGAGAGTTGTCTCATTGGAACAGATACCACATCTTCTAACATCTATAGGCATGGTAGGTATGTATGTTAAGAACTTTGTAAGATTAAAATTTGAATATTTAGAACACTAATAAACAAATCATTAAAATAAGGTATAAAAACTAATGATTTCTCGACGAAATACTGTTTGGATAATTATAATAAAATACTTTAGTCAATCAAAAAAATACTTTAGTAACCGGTCATTTTAGTTGTCTCTCCAACAAAAACGCACAAGAGTGGAGGCATGAAAGATCACAGACATGCGAGATAAAACTAGAATGATAATGTAAATTTCATCTTTTAGGGACACTCTACCATATTTGTATCACTTACCTTCCTTAGAAATGCATCGATCAGTATTTGGAGTTGATCAGTTAACATGTAGCGGATTGGAGGATCATATAGCGCAGTGTCAAATTTCGAATACAGCATCATGTCATCATCGTTACGCTCACTTGAAATGTTTTGGTAAGAAAACCTTTGGTCTCTATACCATTCATGTGGTATTAATTAATCATATCCTTTGTATGAGGTCGACATGACATCATTTTGACCTCAACCAAAGGCTACAATTGATGTATAAATAATCAAATACTCTTGCATAATCAATGTAACATTTGGGATTTCCATAAATATATTTTTTAGTCTCGCTATTTTTGACGTAAGAAAGGTTTAACACAACAGTATTGACGTACAACATGAGTAATTATATTGTCAGTGCGATCAAGTTTTAACGACTTAGAAATTCTTAAATATATTCGATTAACAATATATAAATACCATGTTCAAAAGTTCATAAACTGTGCAATATCACATACTAAAAATCAAAGAGATATCATCATGATCTTACGAAACAAAATTTACTCGCAAGAAATAAAAATGACGGGAGAAGATAAAGAACATAATAATCAGAATAAAATCAATAGGGCTGTCCATATACAAAAGGAAAGACATACTAAACAATCGAGGAATTAGTTTGTTACATATTTCCTTTCCCCAATTTAATCTATTTCGACATTTTTAACACAATTATAGTCAGGGGATAAT
Organism: Mytilus edulis; assembly: GCA_019925275.1. Taxonomy (NCBI): domain Eukaryota; kingdom Metazoa; phylum Mollusca; class Bivalvia; order Mytilida; family Mytilidae; genus Mytilus; species Mytilus edulis. The sequence goes on from CM034362.1 coordinate 45,676,568, forward strand.
GTTTATGATTGAAGTGCATACTGACATATTTTGACTTTTAAGTTTTCATGCGGACAGCCCTTGTTGGCGCTTTTCCCGTTATTTAATAGTGTTATTTTTACCCTGTGGAATTGATATAGCTATATATTGTATGTATAATATTATTAAAGGTTCTTTATATTGGTGTTTACTATTTTGTATTATTCCAAAAAAAAAATAAGCGGTTACATATATTGAAAAAAAAATGTCTTTTATCAGGAATTTATTAATACTAAAAACTATTAAGGTAGATTCATTGTATACTGCCATCTTGGATTGTACAATAGCAGTACTCAATTGGTCCAGTTATTTGCCTAAATCTGCAAATTTTAAAACAGATTTGCAATGTCTAAGAGTGTAAAAAAAATTAAAGAAAAGAAGTGATTTATTGCATAATCTAAAATATTTTAACATTTGTCTTTAAAATCAAGTTTTCAACTCTGGCATTTAAGAGGAGATAACTCTGATAGTGAGATTTTTATACTGAAAAGGTTGTGGAATTTTACATTTTTATGTTATAGCAAGAGAACAAGTTCGGTGACACCTTATTTTCTTTTAATTTCTCAAAGCATATAATGAAAACTGTCTCCTCATATCTAATTTCAAAATTCTATCCCACAGATTTCTTTGGATTCACAAAAATGTGTGTTTACTTCACCAATCTGCAAAACACCAACGGTCTAATCTATTTAAAAACAAAAAAACAAGAAATACTTATGAGCAAAAAACGACAACCAATCATCATCGCGTAATAGTCCGGCGGCTAAAAACATATTTCAGACGAATTGTGCACATCCTGCTAGAAGCATGAAATTTGGCATACACCTTCCTCAATTATTACACTTTTATTTCAGATAGGGAGGCATTTGAAAATAATGTTGCACTTCCGGTAAAATCCAAAATGGCGGACTTCATACTTAAATCAGCCCAATATCGAAGGCTAGTATTTGAAAAGGTGTAATTATCATGCTACTATCATAATATTTGGTACAAATCTTTGTAATGTACAACTTTTCGATATATTATATAGATTAGATGTCTTCAAAACCCATACTTCCGGTAAAATCCAACATAGCGGACATTGTACTAAAATAAGCTTATATTTTAGGGAGGTTAATGAAACGTGCTTTAACGTATTGTTACTATCATTAAATTGTGCAGGACCTTTCTTTGGTGCTTCTCATGGATACAATGTATAAGAATTCTGTATTTAAAACCCCTACTTCCGGTAATATTCAAAAATGGCGGACATAGAAATATCAATTCATTATTTAAATATTCAACTTTTTTTCAAAATGTAAAGAAAATTTTGTTTTTCGTGCTGGTCATTAAACTTTTGGCTTTACGTTATCCTCAAAATATATTCTGTTGTAAATGTTTAAATAAAAAGTTGACACTTCCGATAAAAAATATTGCGTGAATTTCAAAGATAAGTCCTCAATCCATTTCTTCGATGTAGAGTTTTGGAAAGATTGATTATATAAAAAAAAAATCACTATAATACTAAAACATTTTTAAAATTACTACTATTTGGCCAAACATACTGTTTATTTATAGTCACCACCACCTGCACACAAAGCAGTGCACGGGAGCCTCGATTTTCCAGATGAAAAACGACCGCGGCATCCTTTCTTACATCCACGATGTACAAGCTTCTGACAAAATGATGAGGCCTCATAAAGAGTTTTTTAAAAATGATCCTCTTTGTCCCTTTGCCATCCATTAGCGCCTGGACTGGGTAGCATAAGAGCCAATCCAAAGCTCGTCCCCCTAAACACCTGCCCTAGTATATTGCACGTTTTACAAGCTGGAAAAGACTATACCAAGTTAAGGAAATAGCCTCAATTAGCCTTCCCTTTTGTGCAAATAGTTATTTTCTTGCTTCGTTAACAATGTTAGCCACATCTGATAAGTTTGTGCGATCTTACAGTAAAACCCCGGTGATTTAGGTTGATCAAACATCATTCTTTATGTTAAAATCACATCTTCAAATGATAACAAAGTCTCCCACGAAGTCTTTTGTTCTTTTAAGCAAAGAGAGAACCGTATCACAACCGGGAAAGGCATTGATCATAATAAGTGTGTATGATCACTTGTTGCCTAGTACATTTGAAAGGCCATTGATAGATATTAATCCAAAGTTTTTTGCCTTCCCAAACACAAACCATAGTTTGTCTACCCCTATGTCACGGATTAGCGAAACAGTAATGACAGAATCATCAGTAACGACTGTTTGAATAATGACTCGTTAAAGTTCGTGTTTCACTGCATCAGACACATGCACCATGATTCTAGTGTCAGCCTCTTAATGTGAACTTGGTGCTTAACTTGAAATACATCACGTGGTGGATAACACTGAACATCCTGAGCATTTGTTGCTACAACTACCATACTCATCAAATATTTCATACACTCTTGTTACAGTTTCAAGGTATTTTGTTAAGGTAAGGACATAATACCCAATCAGAATACTTGTTAGGAAACACCTTGAAACTGTAACAATAGTGGATGTAGTCTCGGGTGCGTATATAGACAATACTGGTAGTTTGAAGGCTGCTACAAGAAGCAAAAGCTACATTTTGGGGAAAGGGAATACACAGACGAATCCAGGGTCAAAACAAATTCCTCAAAATTGGCAAAGTTTTCTGAGAGATGACGACAATAAGAAAGAACTTTTTAGTTTTCACTCACACCAGCTTGCTCAATAAAATTTTGAGGAAAAGGTAGTTGTGGCAACAAATTTTCAGGATGTTCAGTGTTATCCACCACTTGATGATGTATCAAGTTTAGCACCATGTTTACATGAAGAGACTTACACTAGAATCAAGATGGATGTGTCTGATGCAGTGAAACACGAACTTAACTGAGTCATGACTCGAACAGTCGATACTGATGTCATTTCTGTTTCGCGATTCCGTGACATAGGGGCAGACACACTTTGGTTTGCATTTGGAAGTGGGAAAAAACTTTAGATATATGTATATATATGACCTATAAATGCACTAGGCATTGAGAGATTACACGTTTGCTGCAAACAGAACTGCGTTGGTGACATGGATGGCGTTTGAAGATGTGACTTTAGCATTTAAAATGAGTACAAAGCAAGAAAACATGCGTTTTTGGAAGAGGAAAGACTTATTGAGGCTATTCGCACGACTCGGTCTAGTCTTTTTCAGCATGTAAAGCGTGCAATATACCATGGCGGGTATGAATGAGTAACAAGCTTGGAATTGGTTCCTATCCTTACTAGTCCAGACGCTTATGAATGGCGAAGGAACAAATATGATCCATGGGAACCCTTTTGGACAACTCTTAGTGAGGCCTCTTCATCTTATCAGGAGCTTGTACATTATCGATGTAAGAAACAATACCAGTCTTTGTAAATGTGGAAAATCAGCTCTCCGATTGTGAATAAACATGTTTTTGCGGGCTAACGAGTATGCTGATTGGGTATTATGTCCTTACCTCAATAAAATACCTTGAAACTGTAACACGAGTGGATGAATTCTCGGATGCATATGTTAGTTGTAGCAACAAATGTTCAGGATATTCATGTGATGTATTTCAAGTTTATCACCAAGTTCACATTAAGAGGCAGACACTAGAATCATGGTGCATGTATCTGATGCAGTGAAACACGAACTTAAACGAGTCATGATTCGAAGATTCGTTAGTGTTTTAGTGATTATGCTGTCTTTACTGTTTCGCTTTTCCGTGACATAGGGGTAGACAAACTTTGAATTATGTTTTGGAGGGCAAAGAACTATAAATTAATATCTATCAATTACCTTTCAAATGCATTAGGCAATTAGTGATCACATACACTTATTGTGATCCATGCCTTTACCCGATGTGATACAGTTCTCTCTTTGCTTGAAAAGAAAAAAGACTGCGTGGGAGACATTGATTGCATTTGAAGATGTGACTTTAACATAAAGAATGATGATTGATCAACCTAAATCACCAGGGTTTTACTGTAAGATCGCACAAACTTAACAGATTGGGTAAACATGGTTAACGAAGCAAGAAAATAACTATTTGCACAAAAGGGAAGGCTGATTAAGGCTATTTCCTCAACTTTGTCTAGTCTTTTCCAGCATGTAAAACGTGCAATATACTAAGGCAGGTGTTTAGGGGGGGGGGGGGGGGGGGGGGGGGGCGATCCTGGAATTGGATCTTAAGCTTCCCAGTTCAGGCGCTAATGGATGGTGAAGGGACAAATATGATCCCTTTTATTTTTGGGCGAATAGAAGTAGTAGTTTTAAAAATGTTTTAGTACTTTAGTGATTTTAATTTGTTTTAATCAATTTATCCAAATTTATACATCGAAGATATAGATTGCGGACTCATCTTTGAAATTTATGCCAGATTGGTTTTTTTTACCAGAAGTAGTAACTATGTATTTAAACATTTACAACAAAATATAATGAGGGGTATTGAGGATAACTTAAAGCCAAAAATTTAATGACCAGCACAAAAAACAACATTTTCTTTACATTTTGAAAAAAGGTTGAAAATATAAACATGTCTATGTCCGCCATTTTGGATATTACAGGAAGTAAGGGTTTTAAAGAAATATGTCTTATACATTGTATCCATGAGAAGCACCAAAGAAAGGTTCCTGCACAATGTAATGATAGTAGCAATACGTTTAAACATATTTCAATTACCCTCCCTAAAAAAATAAGCTTATTTTAGTACAATGTCCGCCATATTAGATTTTACCGGAAGTAAGGGTTTTGAAGACATCTAATCTATATTATATATCTAAAAGTAGTAAAAAACTAAGGTTTGTACCAAATACTATGGTAGTAGCATGATTATAACACCTTTTCACATACTAGCCTTCGATATTGGGCTGATTTAAGTATGAAGTCCGCCATTTTAGATTTTACCGGAAGTGCAACATTTTTTTCAAATGCCTCCCTATCTGAAAGAAAAGAGTAATAGTTGAGGAAGGTCAATGCCAAATGTCATGCTTGTAGAATGTTGTGGACAATTTTTCACAAAGCCGCCGTACTATAACTTATAGATGCAAACACATGCAGCGGGTTTAATTGTTTTAAAGGGTACCAATCTTCACCTTTGCCTGACACAATAGTGAACAATACAAAATAGAAAGACACACTATTAAATATCAATTGAAAATCAAACAAAAGACATATTAACAAAAACAAGTGAACATACACCAAACAATAACAAATGATGTTTGACACAATGTAAATACAAAATCAATTAAATAAGGATTGATATGCTAAACAATATCAGAAAGACAACCATAACGTAGAAAAAAATGTCAGTAAATAAAATTTCGCACACTGGTAAATAAAAAAAACCACACTTTTTTCGATACATCTGATATACAGATTCAAAAAAATATAAAAATGGAAATATTTTTAATTCCCAAGTTAAGAAATTAGTATAAGAAACAACAAGTAGCAGACAGTTGTTTGTCATGAATCATCTTTGCCATGACATTATAAATTTGTTTTCTACATTTGCGTTTCAATATCCCTTTACAGTACATTATCTGCTGGTACGCGTAAGAACTTGTATATTGTAAAATATAAAAGCATACCTAAATCTTTTTTAACCAAAGAAACTAAGTAAGAAGTAAAGTTTAACTTTGAAAGAACGTCGTTTGTTTAGGTTAACTATGTGAAACATCGCTGGCTCTATTCGTCTTAAAACAAAATTATTATTGTTTGTGCATTTTAGATTGTGTACAACAGTATTATACTGTAACTGGTACTGTGATGTCTGATAACTATCCTGGTCCTTATAATCCCAATACGGATTGTTTGTACATCATACAACCATCTCCAGGTCTTTACAAACTAGCAGTTAATGTCTTCCAAATGGCAGACACAGGTGATTTCCTACAGGTAATGCTTCTCGTATATAGCTTGTTATTAAATAATGGCTGTTTATGTTTATGGTTTCCTAATCATTTTGGTTATAAGGAAATATAAGTACAGTTTTACGTTTTGGTTTTGTTTACGTAATGTTAACAAATGTACACATAATTCGAATGTTTTACCCTTACAATAAGTTGTCGCAAAAGTTAATTTACATGTTCACATTCTATTTACAGAGTGGTTTTTCCTGCGAAAGGGTGTTACAGTCTCATCGAAGTGCCGCAGTCAAAATAAAATAAAATACATTCGGACATGCTAGGTCGACTCTAATAAGAATTGTCTCATATTAAATAAATGTTGTATACAATAGTTCAGATTAATTATTTACTACCCCTATATTCTTAACCTTCTTAATGCCAAAAAAATAGGATTTTATACAATGCATGAAAAGGATGAACAAATGTGAACTTTTATAATTCTGTTGATTTCTTTCTTTTGAAAGACATGTTTCAATTGCATTGTTTATCGTTAGCTGAAATTTGTCTTTCGTATTTTTTTCCCTAACTTCTGTATACTTCAAACTCCAATTCAATGCAAATCATTTACACAATTGAATTAATATCATTACCCGAATGGTTCATATATTATATTTAGAGGTTATTGTTGTCTCAACTTATAAATGTTTTGCAAATTTGCTAAGTAAATAGATATCCAATTAAAACAATATATCCTTTGTATTGTAGATAAAAGATTCACCCTTCGGAAAAGAACTAGGAAAATACTCTGTGTCTTCATATATCCCTGTGGCCTTATCCAGTCAGTTTTGGATACGATTTAAGACGAATGGTCAGAGATCAGCAAGAGGTTTTAAACTCCATTGGTCTCGTAAGTTGTATACGATGTTCTTATCCCGGGCATAAAAACAATGCCGTATTTGGCGAAACCTTTTCTACTTTTGATCTCCAGTGCTGTACAACTTTGTACTTTTTTCACTTTCGATCTTTTATATCTGGGCGTCACTTGTAAGTCCTGTGTGGACAAGGCGCGTTTTTGGCGTATTGTATTTTAAACCTGATGCTTTTTGTTATCTATTAATCATGTTTTTCTTTGTCTAATATGTTCTCCTATTTATTTGTATTGTAGTCCTGTAATATTATGTTGTCATTTCAATGTTATATTTAACTTTGCCATTAAAGTGCGAGGTTTGGCATGCCACAAAACCAGGTTCAACCCACCACTTTTATTCCCCTTTAAAAGTGTCCTGTACCAAGTCAGGAAGATGGCCATTGTTATATTATTGTTCGTTTCTGTGTGTGTTGCATTTTAACGTTGAGTCGTTTGTGTTTTCTCTTATTTTTGAGATATTGAGATAAGACGTGGCACGGTACTTGTCTATCCCAGATTCATGTATTTAGTTTTCATGTTATATTTGTTATTCTCGTGGTGTTTTGTCTGATGCTTGGTCCGTTTCTGTGTGTGTTACGTTTCGGTGTTATGTCGTTGTTCTCCTCTTATATTTAATGCGTTTCCCTCGGTTTTAGTTTGTTACCCCGATTTTGTTTTTTGTCCATGGATTTATGAGTTTTGAACAGCGGTATACTACTGTTGCCTTTATTTATTCAGCACGTTTATCAAGTAAACATTTGTGTGAACTAGATATATTTCTAACAAATGGAAATGAATGAATCGTGATTTGCTAGTGATATAAATTTGAAATAACAGCCAGATCGTGATTGTATCTTCAATCCTAGCATATGATATTTGTATAATGTTTCTTAATTGTGTCTCATGGTCATAATAATTTACTTTTAAATTATACATTATTGTCGTAGACAATATGTCAAGGAAAATTTAACCTGGAACTAATTGAAAATCTTATAATATATACAGTAATATAATGCTTAAAAATAAAGGAAGTACTTTTATTAATCATCTGAAAAACTTTATTATATTTCAGCATTTGATTTCAAAGATCTGTTGTCCCTGAACTGTGAAGTGAATAGATGGGGAGCAGCAATCAACATCACGTTATTAAAAATGGCAAATCTACAAGTCAATTACTCTGACATATACATGACGAATCCTGACTGTTATGGACATATAGTTGGTGACAAACTTCTGTTTAATCAGCTGTATAGTGAATGTGGGTCAACTAAAAATGTAAATATTAATTATTATTTATTCTTAAAATCATAAAAAGTAGAACTGTACAATATGACTTTTACATCCCGCACATCCAATCGAGTTCCCCTGTTTAGCAAGAGTGTAAGTGCCAGAATAAGACATGCATGTTTAGATATCCAGTAATCCTTAGTCCTATTTAGTGATAGTTATTGTTGAAAAATGGATATCTTTTTATTATTTATTATTAACTTATCCAACATCTTTTATAGCTTTCTTTTTTGAAACCTGACCATACAAATTTGTTAGGATTATAACGGGTTTGGCTTTTGATGTTCAAGATAAAAATCTTTTCAAAAGGCTTGTGCCGTGCATTCTGACATCAGTGAAATTTAATCATAAGACAATCTGCTTACCAACACTTAAACCGAATTATAGTTGAAAAGATGAAGTATCGTTTTAGTGTGCATATGGAAAAAAAACCAATATCAACTCCGAAGACATAAACGTTTTGATTTATCAATGAAGATATCTGATCAAACATACAAAAATTCAGTAAGTCTAGAATTTGCAAATAGCAATGCATGAATATATTTAGGACGTTATGTAAAGTCTTGAATAATTCAATCGATATCACTGGCCGTATTGAGGATTATTGTTACTTCATTTATTCTTAGTAATTGTATCCTTTACATATTTTTTTTGGAAATATAAAGACTTTCTGTAGGAAATATAATATTAATCTTCTTTCTTTCAGATATCCCATTTCTATATTACCTACCAAAATAACTTAACATTTATATCAGAGAATGTAACACATGAAATTCCCTTAGAGTGTCAAATTTTTAAGGATGACAGAGTTCTTCATAACCATCAGATTGACGGAAATTTGGAATTAGATGATGACAACGGTAAGAATGTTTACAATATATATAATATTGTTTTCAGTTTTTTCTATAATTTTGAAATTAATAAATACAAAATTTCATAGATACCAGGAGTACAAGAATGTACAGCACTGTGTTTACAAAAGACCCACAAGTGAAGTGCGATTAAAAAAAATTACGTATTTTGAATAATCGTTATAAATAATCAATCGATCTAGCCAAACTATGCTAAATCGATCTAGCCAAACTACGCTTTATCGATCTAGCCAAACTACGCTTTATCGATCTAGTTAAACAACTCTTTTCATTATTTACTTATTTATTCATTTATGTATGTACATGTATTTAACCCTCCACCCCTCCTCACTTTTTGAAACAAAGTACTATACAGTCATATAATAATATGTACTTTTTGACTAGAAAAAGCTATGATACAGTTCGTAGTCAGGTGTCTGTGTCGATGTTAGAGGGTTTACTGTGGATTCATTTATGTTCGAGGTTACCAATTTTCGGGGATAAGGAAAAACTTGTATGTTCGTGGATGTTTAATTTCGTAGTTTTGCCGAAATCTACATAGAAGCCTATAGAAAATGTGTCATACGTTGAACATTTTATTTCGTGGTTTACCTGTACCCACGAAATCCACGAAAATCGGTATCCAACGAATATTAATGAATCCACAGTATTTTGAAGTTGAAATATTTTGAACCATCAAAACTTGGTCAAATATAATATGTGAAAAATAACACAAACAACTGGGGCCTGGTCAATATGAACATCAACATTTAAAACAAACAAAACAGTTCCTACGCATAGGAGAAAAAGTTGAAGTGATAATGATTCTTGTAGAACACCTTTTACTAATAATAATGAATGATACAGAATTGTAAACAGATCAATATTCATTTAGATACCACTAACCTCTCTTTAACCATCTTTGCAAGCTATGAAAATTTACCTTTAATAATTATATTCTTAGTATACTGACAAATAGATCTAACCTTTTTTACATAAAATCCTTTGAAATCCCCGATAGCAGGCGAGATAAAGAGTCCCGCAAATCAAATATGAATTTCATAGCTGACTATGCGGTTTGAGCTTTGCTCATTGTTGAAGACCGTACGGTGACCTATAGTTGTTAACTTCTGTGTCATGTTGGTCTGTTGTGGACAGTTATCTCATTGGCAATCATACCACATCTTTTTTATATCGTATACACGCAATTTGGAACTGTCGAAAATATAGCAGATTATAACAGAATTATAACCAATTTAGACATTTAATGCCCAAAAAGGAGACCAACTATTGGGAAAATTATTTAAAATGATTATATCACATGTTCCATTTACAATTGTAATGAAAATTTAGAAATGATTAAACTTTTATTATTATTATGGTTACTTTTAGATTGACCTGGTGCGTAATTGAATCTAAGGTTTATTCACGACTAGCTGAAAAACAAAAAGTAGGAAAAGTATGTTTACTTTTTTCTAGCACGTGGCAGTAACGGGGCGCCAAATTGGACTCTTATGATTTTGTACTCGAAATTCAATTTTGTACGGACAAAAGTTAGTTTTGTTCAACAAAAATGAGTTTTGTTCAACAAAAATGAGTTCAGGTTAACAAAATTTGTAGCATACTACAAATTCAAAATTTTCTCATACAAAATTATCTTTCAGTGGACAAAAGTTACTTTTGTCATGACAAAATTCATTTTTGTAACACAGACTTTACTTTTGTTACCTAATTTGAAAATTTGACGACAAAAGTCAGTTTTGTATGCAAATAAGTTTAGTTTGTATTCTGTGAACTAATTTGCATACCAAACTGATATTTTGTAACAAAATTCAATTTTGTGTTTATTTTTTGCATGAAAAAATTTAGTTTTGTTAAACAGAAGTAAAAATCTAACAGAAAAGTCAATGTTGTGCCACAAAAGTAAATTTTGTGTCACAAGAGTAAATTTTGTGTCACAAAAGTCAATTTTGTCTACATAAAAATAAACACAAAAAAGTCATTTTTGTAGACAAAATTCATTTTTGTGTTTATTTTTGTGTTGACAAAATTGACTTTTGTGACACAAAATTTAATTTTGTAATGACAACATTGAATTTTGTAATGACAAAATTCATTTTTGTCATCACAAAATTCATTTTTGTCATGACAAAATTCAATTTTGTGTTTATTTTTGTGTAGACAAAATTGAGTTTTGTTAAACAGAAGTGAAAATTTAACACGAAAGTTAATTTTGTATTAAAAAAATCATTTTTGTCACAAGAGTCAATTTTGTATGCAAATAAGTTTATATTTGCATACCTATTTGACAAAATTGAATTGAAAGACATTGCAGACATTTTCTCAATGGCAGTAAATTTTGTCATCACACAATTGAAGTTCTCATAAAACAAATCTGTATCACATAGTTTGAAATGATTTTGTTATGACAGAATTGAATTTTGTACAAAACCACAAGAGTCCCATTTGGCGCCCCGTAGCAGTAAGATGATTAAACGATCATTTGTCGTCTTGTAGTCATACAAATGTGGCCATGTAGGATACAATGACATTTACATGCTACTTTTTGAACAAGTACGTTCAAAAGTCCGAAATAATAAGTCTGTTTATAAAAAAACAAAGTTAACCCTTATTGTCAAATAAATTTAAGATCAGCAATACCTTAATGCACAATCAGTCTTATATGTTAAAAATTTACACAAATGATAAATACTTACAGCAAACAGCTCTAAAGAAAGTTCATTTCATGTCGACCTATACTATGATTCTGAATTGACACAAACAGACGACAATCAGTTCAGCGGGAAACTTGTGTACAGAATAAATGTTAAAGAGGACCACTATGATCGTTATCTTTCATTAGCTCAATGCTTTCTTACAAGAAAGAAAAATGGAATTGAGGAAACATTATTAATCTTGAAAAACTCGTAAGTATAAATGCATGTGCGACTCTAAACCCTTCCACCGAAATACTTTTCATATGACGATGGATATGTACAAATTATTGAGACCACAACATGCACAATATCGTCCTTATTTCATCGGATGTGAAATCATTTAATTTTGAGAACTGTACAAAAGTGACAAAAAAATACAGCCAAAATTTTATAAAAAAACTGATCGAAAAAGAAATACAGATTACGAAACAAATAAAGAAGAGATGATTGTTTTGCAGTGAATAATTTGCAACCAGTATTCATAGATATAGGAAGATGTCATATGAGTGCCAATGACACAACTCTCCATCCAAGCTAGTCACAATTTATTAAAAAAAACATTATTGCTGTTCTTATAGTGATGTCTGATATCGGTAGTTTCCCCCTTATCTAGCAGGATTTAAAAACTGCTTCATTATTTAAGATATTCCAGCTCCACTATTGCAAACATGTACTTTGATTTTTAATCCTTTTTGTATTACATTTTAGAACACCTTTACTGGAAAATGTAATCGTCAGATACCTTGAAAATGGTGGTATTGTGTTAGAAGTACAAGTTTCAGACAATGTTTCTAGTTTTTTAGAATGTGAGGCCATTGGGAAGTCAAAATAATTTAATTTAATAAAATTTGTTGAAAAGCGATAATTATTGTCTACAATGGTCTAGTAAAGTAAATCTTAGCAGTCAATAGTTTGTAAGTACAATTCTTCACAAGTCATACAATAAAACGTAGTAGAATGAATTATATCAAACTTATATGCTTTGAGCGATCACGTAGAACATGTAAACAATTACTTTATTTGAACCTATGAATAAAAAATAAGCTAAGCTGATGACCATGAATTGCTGAATTTTCTAAGTTTTTAATTTGTATAAGAATTAAAATAATGGACTTTGCGCTGTTTAAAAAACAAGGATGGTTGTGCTGTTTAGTCAAATGATAAAATATATGCTTGCCGATACAATGTAGGTTATTAATTAACAAGCGGTTTAATCGTTTAATGATTTTGATAGCTGAGTGAGACGTTTGGAGTGATACACAGGAATTTATAATAATTATAAAACAAAATTTAATCACTTTACATAGTAAATATACTTGTTAAAACCATTTTCTTGTGAATAAACACAAACTTTTCGATGGTAATATCTAACAAACAAAAACAAAAAAAGAGCACAGGCTACTTACTCTACACCGATTGCACACATAGCATGCATATAGGAAGAAATAGTAAAGTACATAAACAGTTACAAGAGGTTCTGGAAAAAAGAAAATCACCAATTCACCAACATTCCAACTGACTCCATTTTCAGAAAACGACATCTGTAACAAACATAAACTTTTAGCTACCGCTTTACAAGCAGAGCCAAATACAATGAAAGTCCAAACTATGTACTGGCTTCCGAAGCTACACAAAACACCTTACAAATATAGATTTATTTCGTCGTCAAGCCATTGTTCCACTACTAAATTGTCTATTCTTCTTACCAGCACACTTGGTACAATTAAAAACCTAATAATAGATTGTTCAAATAAGGCCTTCGAAAATAGTGGAATTAATTACTTTTGGAGTGTCAAGAACTCGTTGGAAGTACTTGATAAATTGCATGCTAATATTGGTGATTTTGAATCTGTTCAAAGTTTTGATTTTTCTACCTGTATACCACATTGCCTCACATTCTCATTAAGAAAAAATTCACACACCTAAATAAATGGACATTTAAAAAGTCAGTATGTGAATATATATGTTCAAATTCTTTTAGGCCATATTTTAGTAGCAATAAACAAAAAAACTATGTCAATTGGACATGCTTTGATACTATATATGCCCTTGAATTTTTACTAGATAACATTTTTGTTCGCTTTGGGAATTCCGTATATCGTCAGATTATCGGAATTCCAATGGGGACTAACTGTGCACCACTTATTGCCGACCTGTTTTTGTATTGCTATGAGTTACAATTTATGACAAAAATAAGCAAAGACCCATCGAAACAACATCTGATAAACAAATTTAATAATACTTTTAGATATTTGGATGATATTTTGGCTCTCAATAATGACGACTTCAATATGTATATTAAAGAAATTTATCCTGTTGAACTTACTTTAAATAAAGCTAATACTAACAAGGACCACTGCCCTTTCCTCGATCTTGATATTTATATCACTAATGGAAAGCTGAATACTAAAATTTATGATAACAGAGATGATTTTTCATTTCCTATCGTTAATTATCCATTTTTAGATGGTGACGTTCCCTTGTCACCATCTTACGGTGTTTATATATCTCAACTTGTACGATTCGCTCGTGTATGTAACAATGTTTTAGATTTTAACGAGAGAAATTTATGTATTACTGAAAAATTATTACACCAGGGTTTTCGATATCACAAACTAGTCAAAACATTTACTAAATTTTATCATCGGTATAAGGACATCATTCGTAAATATAGATCAACATGCAGACTTCTTATACGTTCAGGTATTTCACATCCATTTTTTTATGGAAATATTCTTTATAAAGCACAAAGGTGTCAGTATTCACCTAAAAAAATAACAAAACCTTTGAATAGACTTATTAAGAAGGGATATAGTTACATTACTGTTGTCAGGTCATTAAAGATTGCATATTTTGGCGTTAATATTGATTCACTTATAGGGTCTTTGCATCGGTACTAAACACATTTATTCAAAAACCAGTTGTTGGCATGACACGGGTTATGTTCTTCTCATATATGTTATGATGGTATGATACTAAACCCCTAACGGGAAGGATTATGCCTGATGTTCATATGATGAAATCATAATCTTTCAGTCAGTTTAATTGACGTCTGGAGCTGGCATGTCAGTTAACTGCTAGTAGTCTGTTGTTATTTATGTATTATTGTCATTTTGTTTATTTTCTTTGGTTACATCTTCTGACATCAGACTCGGACTTCTCTTGAACTGAATTTTAATGTGCGTATTGTTATGCCTTGCTTTTCTACATTGGCTAGAGGTATAGGGGGAGGGTTGAGATCTCATAAACATGTTTAACCCCGCCGCATTTTTGCGCCTGTCCCAAGTCAGGAGCCTCTGGCCTTTGTTAGTCTTGTATTATTTTAATTTTAATTTCTTGTGTACAATTTGGAAATTAGTATGGCGTACATTATCACTGAACTAGTATATATTTGTTTAGGGGCCAGCTGAAGGACGCCTCCGGGTGCGGGAATTTCTCGCTACATTGAAGACCTGTTGGTGACCTTCTGCTGTTGTTTTTTTTTTCTATGGTCGGGTTGTTGTCTCTTTGGCACATTCCCCATTTCCATTCTCAATTTTACATCATGTACATAGTGAGCATAACATAATGAGGAAACAAAATAATTCATAAGACGCAATAGTGATACATCATGAATGGTGTTGTAGTTATTTGAAGGAACAAACTGCAGGTCAAACTGCATAAATTCTGGGTTGTTTTCGAAGTAGCAGCATGAACTTTACAGTATAAATTGAATCGTCCGCCATGTGTCTCACGTCTTATATTAATTGATCGAGCGAAATCGGGAAATTTAAGGAAATCTCTGTTAGGTAATGTGGGATGGCAACTGATTGCATTACATGTACATTTGAAACAAATTGACTCATTATATTCAGAACACCAAAAAGTAGCTGATTTAAATATATCACGAAGACTGCAAACGTCAGTGTGGTAATTTGCACGCAATTTTTCTGTAATATTAGTCAAAAAAACTTTGCTATCGTTCAATCGTTCAATTCACAGTATGTATTTGACATTTTCACTATATTATCTGAGAAAATGACAGAACCAACAAAATTGTATACTATCGAATGATGGACATGCTCACCATACAATGATTCTATAAACCAAATACTAGTATAGAAGTTGTATTATTTGTTAAAACTAATAACATTGATCACACAATCATCCGATTGACACTTGGCTTGTTAAAAAAATGAAAACTACACGTTCATGACGTTATACATAAGGATTTACCATCATCAGGTGCGCTCAAAGCGGAAATTCCAAAGCCAAGATGCAAGATTACCAGTTGAAGAGCTATATGACCAAAAAGTACACAAATAAAGCTAAATTTGTCTTAGGACAAATTTGAATGGCGGAGTTGAAACATTGAATTCTTGTCATTTAAAAATGTATTAACGGACACTTTAATAAAAAAGAAGTGTTTTAAAAACCATGACTCAGTACGTTGTTTAAAAAAAGCAAACATCTGTTTTTTCTTCTTTAATTTCAAATCACAATTATTCTTTTCTATACAAAATACCTTTACATTTATAAAATCATAGTATTTAAAAATAAAATTATCTCTTCTCTACCATGGTCAAGAGAAAGCATGATCAGATGTTAACGCCCAAAAAGACTTTCAGAAGGACAGAAATAACACAAAACAACAATAGTATTCAAAGGTCTATGAATTTCAATGATTGCGAAGAGTACATATAAGCACTTCTTAATAATTAAAATTACACTTCTGCATATATTAGCAAATGTCTTTGAGATTATTAAACAATCTGCTAAAATGTCAGCATTTCACAAATGAAAGCTCTCAAAGCTTCACATAGGTTGTCATCCCATCTATATCCCTCTGACTGAGTGTGAATTTGAATGCCGGGTTATATATGTACAACAGGAGAGACGTACCTAGTGTGCGCACACAGCCTTACTCTTTGTAGAGTGTTTGCGATTACCTCAGTTAATTTTACATGGTTGTGTATTCTCCCTAATCAACAAATTAGCCTCTAAATAGACCAACTACTGCTGATGATCTCGTCTTTAGTTGTACGATGTCATACCTTAAAGTGTTTAATATTTGAGAAGTTATATATTTATAGCGTATCTTTATTGATATGAGTTCATTTTCATTTGTTTGACAAAATGTTTTACGTTGTGTGTGCTTATCTTTCTATTATCTATTTTACTTTAAAACACACATTTATGTTTGAAGATTAAACACATAGATGTACAGGTCTGATTAAAGATTGTGCAACCATGCTTGAACAAAACATACATAATAGGTAAAATTGTCAAAATAGGGGGACAGCAGTCATCACTGTGTCACAGTCTCAAATAGAACAAAAACAAACAAATAGATATGGTAATATGGTGTTTTAAAATAATAAAAAACGAGTCCATTCATTTGTGTTTAGGAATAGTACAAATTCTCGAGACAAACTGTTCGTCATGGAAAATCAAAAAACACATTGTAATAATGTTTTTCATGATTACATGTATAAACAATTTGATAATTGAAAACTGAATTAATATCATAATGGAAAACTTAAACCTATGTAGGTAACCAAAGCAGATATGTTGCTGTTTTAGATAAACGGCGTTAACAAATATCTTTCTTGCAAAACCACTCTTCATGAAGTCTACACTCAAAATTACACCTCACATTTGGTAATAGTCACAGTCGGTGGGAATACAGATGACACGACTAGCGGATATTTGGAGACCTTTAACTAGAAGGTCTATCGTGAGTTGTGATATCAATAACATAATCCGTGGTGGTGAACATAAACTGTATGTATTGCCGAGTACAGTTTCTGTCGTTCTTTTTAGTAACGTAGCAGTTTTTATGTAAGGAGCACGATCGTCAATACAATCCTTGAAATTAGAGATCATACTACCTAGCTGTCTGGTGTGAAGACAGCAAAGACTGCTAAAACATGCCAATAGTGTTGGTAAGACATAGATACATGATATTTGTCAACCAAGTCTTGGTTTTGACTCTAAAACTTTTGTTGTTTTGATGTGGGTCTATTTCATTCGTAACTCTAGTATAATGTATTTGTGTTGAAAGAAGCACATCACTTTCAATCAGAACATATGGTCTGAACATGCAATAGCACAAACATAATCGAGTCACGTATGCCCAGTAAAAAAGAGAGAGCAGATTATAGATTGATTTTGATAAATGGGAAATTGTAAATTGAAACATCGAAATCATTATGGGTGTCATGAATTTCTTTTTGGTTGTTTAGGACATATTTAAAATTGTGTTATGGTTAATACCTTTGAATCATGCCCTGATTTCTGGTCTTGACTGAAGAAATAACAGTGACCTTCAAACAGCTCCCAATTACATGGACAGTGTGTAAACACTAAAAAATACGATCATATCTATCAACATTTTTTGCAGTCGACAAACATCAATTTAGAATAGCTTAAATGTCCATGCATTGTTCTGTATGTACATATTTGCGACATAATAAATTGTATCTTACATTATCTTAGGCTGTTTATACTTTGATTTTTAGTTCAACATATACTTATATAAAAGAGTTGTAAAGTCAAGAACACTTTAGAAATAATACAAATGTTCAATGTTTGTTGCAATGGTAACTTGGTTAATGTGAAGCTAGTTTAATTTTTTAATTTTCTAAACAACTTGTACCAGTTTAATAGAAGGAGTAATATAAGAACATGTATTGTCACAATAACCTTGTTACAGGTTGATCTTTATTCCAAAAATAACGCAGTAAATAACAATGTTCAAAGTTGAAAAATATTTTTTTTTAGGTCTTACTGCGCTATTTTTTAAA
Organism: Mytilus edulis; assembly: GCA_019925275.1. NCBI lineage: Eukaryota > Metazoa > Mollusca > Bivalvia > Mytilida > Mytilidae > Mytilus > Mytilus edulis. Next base: position 45,694,969 of record CM034362.1, read on the forward strand.
TTATGTATATGTTACATTTTACATGACAATTAATTGAAAACTGAAGTGAATTGATAATTTCGTGAAGATATTTTAACTACTTCAAAATGAATGATATCTATCCTTTAATAAATTCATATACATGTAAATAATTGTTTTATAAAAACCATAAGTGTATTAGCATAACATTTTTTTTTCAATTAAAATAAAAAATTAAGATGATCATAGACATTAAAACTGTAATCGATTGTGGTTTATACATATTTATCTCATTTCATTGTTAAATATTTTTAAAAGATATATTGATTCTATATATATATATATATGTAACACTCCCAAACGTGTCCTTCCCCCCAAACGTGTCCGATTCCCCCAAACGTGTCTATTCTCCCCAAACGTGTCCATAATATTCAATATTCCCCAAACGTGTCCGATTTCAGAACCCCCAAACGTGCCCGATACTATTGTTATTCGCCCAAACGTGTCCACTTTTAAACGCAAGAAGTCTCGCGTCTTTTAGCGCTAATACATGTCCTAAACGCGACATCAATAACGTTCACGGCAGTTCTATGATGGGGGACACAGTCGATGAAGTGGTAATATTAGCATTAACTTGTTCAATGCCGGTTGTTAATGATTATAATTACTGAAAATTTAATATGTAACATATGCATTAACTTTTGACTTAATTTGCTTATTGTCCAGTTGCAAGTATTTCGTGCTCATTTAAAGCAAACATACAGATAATTCTAATACAGTTGATAGTAATCGTTTACTATGTAAATTATTTTATACTAATAAACTCCGATGATGCCTTTTATATTAATAGAATATTGCACGGTGGGCTTTCAGTCGAATTGACCTCCCATCTTCTTTTAACAGTTCTAATTTTTAATAAATTTTAGGTTACGAGCGTCACTAAAGACACAGAACAAGAGAAATAACGTCCAGTGCCAAATATTTCATTCGTTATTTAAACGATATTATATTAACGACATATACTGTAGATAGGTTATATTATCAAACCGGAATTTAAAATTGGCCATTAATTTTTACGGTTATCTGGGATGACCACTAGTTTGGATTTTAATCAAAAGAAAAATAAATGCGAGTAAAGACCGATTTGTTTATGACTTTGAAGTAAGAAACTACTTCAATGTCTGTTATGTAATATAGAGGCCGTTTCAAATAAAAGTTGCAGAAATTAACAAAAATGTTGCCTTCCAAAATACAACGTATGGCACATTATAAAGAGTGAAATGCTATAAACATTTTAATGCGCATAGAAAAAGAATTTAAGAAATTATTTTGATCTTTTAAGGAAATAGTAAAAGATCGTAAAATGAGTATACAATGACAATAATAAAAAAAACACACAAATAACCTACGTTTTTATAATATGAATACGAATGATAGTTCCAGTAAAATAAAAAAAAAGCTTGGTATGGACACGTTTGGGGAATTGGACACGATTGGGGGTTATTAAAAAATGGACACGTTTGAGCGTTTATACAAATGACACGCTTTGTCGCCCTTTGACAACTAGACATGTTTTTGCAGTTCAGTGACGTCGATGTGGACACGTTTGGGGAATCGGACACGTTTTGGGGGAAGGACACGTTTCTGAGTGTTACATATATATTGTGTAAATTACGTATTATGCGCTGTTTTCTGTATGACAGTCCGTATTTTTATATCCATACAAGACATCGGTCCAGCAATTGTGTATAGTTTTTTTTCAACTTATTGTCGCACGATCTTGATTAAATTTTTACGAAAAAAATGACGCTAAAGACACCCAATTTATATTTGATCATTTGAAAAGATATCCCTTATGCATTTAAGGGCATTGCAGTTCTAGTTTAAACCATAATTTTCGAGAATATGTGATATTTTCATGCCCCTTTTTGCAATATTTTAGGGAAATGAATGCAGAATGTCGCCATCGACACACAACTTAGGAATTATTTTTCACCATATTAACTTTTTTGAAAATCTATGGACAATATTGATTACATACATGTCCAAATGTGTGACACAAACAGTTGGTTGAATGTATAAGAAAGCTAGGCACGGAAGTTGATTAAACATTTGATGGTTAATTTTTAATTTTACCTTCTAACTGTGGAGTGATACCGTGTACTACTTCTGGATACACATGGTCTAGTAAATTCATGGACATATGCCACTATGAATGCCAGAATAAGTTTCAGTGAATGTAAACTCATCATAGATACGAGGATTGAAATTTTATATTGACGCCAGACGCACGTTTCGTCTACAAAAGACTCATCAGTGACGCTCGAATCAAATAATGTTAATAAGGCCAAATAAAGTACGAAGCTAAAGAGCATTGAGAACCAAAAAAAAACTAAAAGTTTTGCCAAATACAGCAAAGGTAATCTATTCCTGAGATAGAAAAAACTTTTCAGAACACGTTTTTGATACGCCACGGGTGCGTTTGATACGTTCACAGAGCGCCGAAACTACGCCAGGGGTACAATGTATGTTACAAACACGCCTCGCAAACTTCCAAGTAAAAGTCAAAGTAAAACTGGCGTCACACATCAGCGTTTAGCACCAACGTACGCCGGGCGTGTCAAAAAACCATGTACGCTTCCAATACGCTATTAATTTTTGACGCAGTCAACTTGTCAATCATATCTGTTTAGTGTGCATAAAGTGTATAGGGCGTACGAGAAGCGCACATAAGCGTCCATCGGTCGTTGAAGTAACGCATATTGACGATTGTCTGGCGTTTGTCTAACGCAGATGAAACGCACGCTACAAAGGAAAAACGTCCCTTGAACGTTTTTTAGACGTCGCGTGCCGGTCGTACCGTGCTTTCGGCGTGTTTGGGACGTTTAATTATGGGTTGTTTGAACTACTTCTGGATACACTTTTTCTTGTAAAATATGCCACTTTAGATGTCGGAGTAATTTTCGTTAAATGTCTTTAGATGTAATACAACCAAATCATAGTACGTTACATCCGGTTGCAAACGAAAATATGTCGCACAAATATTCCAATGAATTTGACAGTTGTAGGTAAGTGATCATACATTTCATTGCAGTAACACATTTCTGGGTCATATAACAATATATCTTGGGTATTTCAAAGCACCATTATTTGTGTTAATTGTTGTTTCTATAGAATATTTTTGAAACTTGAGGTTACATCGTTACTAAAGCTTGTACACAGATAAAAAAAGAGGTGAAAATTTAATTGGTTAACTTCCACCTATAGTTAGTTTCTTATACATGTATGCAATGACATGTTATGTGATTTTTTTTTCTATAGTACTGGACAGGATGAAACTTTACTCCCGCCAAGTATTTCTTTATTTAAAACAAAGATAAATTCTGCACATTTTTTTAAAAAGTGCAAATTTAACAAAGACTTAGAGGGGAAAATCAATGGTGGTATTACACTTAAAATACGTGTTTTGATACGCCATGTGTGCGTTTTATACGTTCATGGAGCGCTGAAACTACGCCAGGCGTATGCTACAAAACCACCCGTATAAGTCCAAGTAAAAGTCCATGTAAATGTCGAACGATCTTGCGGAGTAAACAAAGTGCCCTAAACGTGTCTCAGGTGTGTGTAGAGTGTTTTCAAACGCGCTTGTAACGTATATAGTACGTGCGTTTACCGAAAAGCTGTACGCTTGACAAACGCTACAGCTAGATAAAAAAAATATGCTGAATAAAAAATTCCTTGAGTTATGGTGTTCACTAAGCGTATATCTTTGCATTTCGACGTACTTCAAACTAATGCAACGCGCGTCAAACGGTTGTTTAGCGCTCCTTCTCTGTACTTCTGATGCACGTCGGTCTAAACTCCAATGTTTGAAGCCGGCATAATAGTCGAACGATCTTGAAGCGTATACAACGTGCCTTAAACTTGTCTCAAACTTATCTGTAGCGTTTTCCGACGTTTTCCAACGCGTTTGTTACGTGTGTTTTATGTGCGTGTAGCAAACAGTTATACGCTTGTTGTTATGCTGCAAAAAAATATTCTGGAGTTTTAGTGTTCACCAAGCGTATATCTTTGCATTTCGACGTACTTCAAACTAATGCAACGCGCGTCAAACGGTTGTTTAGCGCTCCTTCTCTGTACTTCTGATGCACGTCGGTCTAAACTCCAATGTTTGAAGCCGGCATAATAGTCGAACGATCTTGAAGCGTAAACAACGTGCCTTAAACTTGTCTCAAACTTATCTGTAGCGTTTTCCGACGTTTTCCAACGCGTTTGTTACGTGTGTTTTATGTGCGTGTAGCAAACAGTTATACGCTTGTTGTTATGCTGCAAAAAAATATTCTGGAGTTTTAGTGTTCACCAAGCGTATATCTTTGCATTTCGACGTACTTCAAACTAATGCAACGCGCGTCAAACGGTTGTTTAGCGCTCCTTCTCTGTACTTCTGATGCACGTCGGTCTAAACTCCAATGTTTGAAGCCGGCATAATAGTCGAACGATCTTGAAGCGTATACAACGTGCCTTAAACTTGTCTCAAACTTATCTGTAGCGTTTTCCAACGTTTTCCAAACTCTACAGCTAGATAAAAGAAATATGCTGAATAAAAATTCTTGAGTTATAGTGTTCACCAAGCGTATATCTTTGCATTTCGACGTAATTCAAACTTATGCAACGCGCGTCAAACGATTGTTTAGCGTTCCTCCTGCGTGAACCTTACGTATACGGACGTATACAATTTTGTATGTACGTCTGGCGCACGTCGGTCTAAACGCCAATGTGTCTCGCCGACATTACTATGCGGTGTTGGATTTACTCATTGTTCAAGGCTGTATAGTGACGTATTATTGTAAATTTTTATGACAAATTATCTCATTGCCTATCACGTTTACAAATCTCCATATTTCAATTGTTAAAAGAAAAGAAATTAATTTAAAATTTACCTGGCTTGTATATCCTCCATTGTAAATCTGATATGGGGGTTGTTTCCCCTTCAGTATTTGAATGAATCATGCAGAGTTTATCATCATCATTGTAACTGTAATAAGAACACATCTTGTGCATATCGCAGCATAAACCACACCCGAAGGTAATTTGATGTTCATGTCCCACAAAGGAAAAGTTGTCTGGTCATATTTCAGCACATACTTCTTTTCCATTACTCTTGACCAGACCAAAGCGACGAAAGCTATAAAACAAGGAAAATATTTTGCTTGTTTCATTGTTTATACATACATGTACAACGACCTAGATGTGACTTTTATCATTTGTTTATTATTTCAGAAAAGAAAGTTATGTCAGATTACATTGTAATAGACTCACATCAATATAATATCAATATGATATTACTTGCATCACTTCAATTATGATGAAATTAAAAACATATACTTTGCCATAAAAAATCTGGTTACAAAAAAAATTAAATCAATAAACTCATAAATATTTTATTTCCATCTATTGCATATTTATCAACTTGGACAAAACGTGTCAATTTTTAAATGGTTTTACTTTTAGAAAATCTAATATTTATAAAATTAAGTATTATAAAAAATATAGAATTTTAAATGTTTATGTTTTCCTTTTTAACGGATGTATAAAATACATCATTTACGACGTTTTGTACCTTAACGAAAACAATAAATGCAGCTTACGTAACTGGAAAGGAGGATGTTTTGTACAAAACACAGTGATTTATCATATGTTAAGCTGCATACCATTTGTTTCTCATAAATCCATCTGAGATGTTTTCACTGTAAGGTTTGACAATAGTAAAAAAAAGGTTTACAGTAGTTTATCCTTCAAGTTGAAAGTCTTAACGTCCATACAGCACAGTATATTGACATATGGGACTATTGGTTATTCATGTTACATGTATTGGCTTGTGAAAATGTCGTCTTCTTCTTGTGAGATCTTCTGGCATATAACACAGTATATTGACATATGGGACTATTGTTAATTGGCTTGTGAAACTGTTGTCTTGTTCTTGTGAGATCTTCTGTCACACAACACAGTGTGTTGACATGTGAGACTATATTGTGTATTGGCTTGTGGGACTGTTGTCTTGTTCTTGTGAGATCTTCTGTCACACAACACAGTGTGTTGACATGTGAGAATATTGTTTATTGGTTTGTGGGACTGTTGTATTGTTCTTGTGAGATCTTCTGTCATACAACACAGTATACTAGTATTGACATGTGGAACTATTGTTATGTGGCTTGTGAGACTTTCGTCTTTTTCTTCTGAGATCTTCTGTCCTACAAAACAGTTTATTGACATCTGGAACAAGTCTTGTATTGGCTTGTGAAACTTTTGTCTTGTTCTTATGATACCTTTCGTCATATAACACAGTGTATTGTCATGTTAGACTATTGTTGATTGACTTTGGAGACTTTTGTCTTGTTCTTGTGGGACCTTTCGTCATACAACACAGTGTATTGACATGCTGGACTATTGTTTATGTGTTTTCTGCCAAGTGCTTGGCCTTTGTGGGGTAGGAAAGACTTATTTTATTGCATCTTTCCTGGTGGCTTAGTTGACCCCTTTTCTAGGCCAAGCTACTGTATTATGTAATATGTTATGTAATATGTTATTATTGTTTTTATGTATTTTCATTCATTATTATCGTTTTGTACAGATGTATATATATTGTGTATTTTGATATGAAAGAATTTTTTACGAATAAGTAAAAATTTTGCAATTTACTCTCTAGTTTCTCCATTCATTTATACATTGCCATTACGATACCAAAAAGAACTTTTCGTCGGTTTCTGACCCTTACATCTTATCAGATGATTTGCTACAGTTGTAGGAAGATAGCATAAAGGCAAGTTATTTTAATAACTTATTTTATGCAGATGACGGAAATCTTTAGTTTTATTCTAAGTTAATTTGCCTTTCCCTTTGGAGAGCCCCTGCCTAGATTATGTGTGTCAGTATTTACACTACACGTCACAGTTTACACATCCTTGATAAGCAACACGATCGATATTTATGTAAACAAGATTTTATTTGGGATTTTATCAATTTCCCTCCCCCCATCCCCCTTTTCAACTCCTTTTCTTTACTTAGAAATTTGATTGTTTTTGTTTTTGCTTCTTTTTTATACTAGGTGATTTGTTTTGGCTAACTATGACATTTTTGGCTTGGCTTAGTTGACCCCTTTTCTAGGCCAAGCTACTGTATTATGTAATATGTTATGTAATATGTTATTATTGTTTTTATGTATTTTCATTCATTATTATCGTTTTGTACAGATGTATATATATTGTGTATTTTGATATGAAAGAATTTTTACGAATAAGTAAAAATTTTGCAATTTACTCTCTAGTTTCTCCATTCATTTATATATTGCCATTACGATACCAAAAAGAACTTTTCGTCGGTTTCTGACCCTTACATCTTATCAGATGATTTGTTACAGTTGTAGGAAGATAGCATAAACAATATTAATGGGTGGCCAATTTTCCTTGTTTTAGAAAAATAATGCTTATATTTATGTTTTTTGTTTTTCAAATTTGAAGTGTTCATACAGTTTTAGAAAATAAATTGATATAAATTGAAGCATCATGACTTTATTACAACTTTTCTTAAGCTTAATACAGAGAATTAGAAAGCAAGGCCCAATGCTCCTTTGACCGTGAACACTGACATGGCCCTATCTTTTCTTAAAATGTTAACTTATATAGAATATTTAGGAATGGCCCCTCAACAGTTTGAATTTCAATAAAAGATAGATTAATGGTTGTTTAGCTTGAAGTGGCAAGTCAGATGCAAACTTAGAACAAAAACATGACAATACAAATATGGTATTAACCCTGTTGTGTACTCGACAATTTGATTTTTTATGATTTCTATTATAATGTTATATTTTCTATACCAAGGACTTTTATTATAAAAAAAATACGTATCTATTCAGTGAAACCTGTTTTAAGAGACCCCTTAAGTGAGATTAAAACAGTGGTCTTTTAAGACAGGGGGTCTTTTATTACAGGTTCAATTTAAATGAAATGTTCTACAGAGGGATCTAAAATTATTGGTCCTATAACGCAGGTTTTTGCTTAATACAGGTAATATTTTGAGCAGGTTTGACTGTACATGATGTATATGAATTGTCCTATATTTAATAGATGCACGAAAGATTTATCCATGCAAACAATTAATCTTTATTTGATGTCTTTGATTTTGTTTAAAAAAAACAACGTTAAATGACGTTACATGACGTCATAGTGAACGAGTGACGATCGCGCAAAAATGTTTGCAATGTTTGTTGCAACGTTTTAAAATTAATGCCGCGTACTACGTAAGATTTGTGCAATTAACATATGATTTTGCGACCAAAGGGTTATAACCACTTTTTGTAGGGATACTTTCTATATTTGCTTGTAAAGCATATTTTATAAATATATTGTAGTAACAACACCCATACAAAAATCTGGGACCTTATCTTAAATTTGATCTAATGGGTAATAGTATGAATGCTGTGCTGAAAGGATAAGAACAAAAGTCAATTGTGCCAAATTTAATAAGGGTACTCTAATGCTTCAGACAATTTATAAATTTTTGTTTGTTGATTTTTAAATATTTTGACATTATTTCAAAATTTAAACAAATCTTCTTTCTAAAATATTTTTGAAATTAAAACTATGAAATAATCGATTTTTTTTTCTTTCTGTTGAGTATATTTGAAAAAAATACAGCATCTGGTCACCTGTGAAAGTTTATCCGTTTTTGAAAAAGTTAACATGGAACGAAATAATTTGGGACCAAAAGACATTTTGTCTTTATTTCAATTCTACAATACACTCAGTTCACTGTTCTCGTTTGTTATGGAACATTTTTATATCAATATGTTACATAGTTTTCTCGTGTTGTCAGTTTTGTTCGCGTTTAATTCTTCCTTGAAATCGTAAGACGGAAAAGGTAAGATACTTTTATTCATCGAACGTTAGATAATTGATACAACAGTTACAGTTAAGTCTGCGTCATATCTTGACTTACGTCTAAAAATTTACAACAAGGGTCGGTTGAAAACAAAACTTTACGACAAAAGAGATAATTTAAGCTTCCAAATGTGAACTTACCATTTCTATGTAGCAATATTTGAGCTACGCTCCATACTGAGTATATATCTCACATTTGAAACGATATTCTAGGGCTTGTATTTCCTTTCATGATTTACTTTATAGCTGCTCACAAGGAACCTATAAAACCAAAAGTTCCAAGTGGTGAAGTTGATATCATCCCTTCGTAATTTTTACGGACGCCATCATGATTTGGTTGACCGTTATGGAATATATGTCTAACAGATAATAACGGATATGTTCCTAATATCGTATATACAATCCCGTCCCCTTCACACGAAAGTGTTTGTACTATCATGAGCAACACGACGGATGCCACAATGCCTGTTTACCATTCCGGAGCACCTGCGATCCACCCCGCTACTTGAATAAGAATTAAAAAAGTATATCGAAATATTTAATTCTATTCTTGGTATTCTCAAAAATATATCAACATAATCAAAAAATAAAAATGTTATGCTGCTGTATACATTGCTGTTGGAGAACGTTTTGTTTCACAAAGCATAAATTAGATATTTTGATTCATAGAGATAAGTAAATGTGGTATGAGTGCCAATGAGACAACTCTCCATCCAAGTCACAATTTGTAAAAGTAAACCGTTATAGATCATAGTACGGCCTTCATCACAGAGTGTAGGCTCAAATATAATAGCAAGCTATAAAAGGCCCAACAATGACTAGTGTAAACCATTCAAACAAGAAAACCAACAGCCGTATCTATACAAAAAACGAGAAACGAGAAACACCTATGAACCACATTGACAAACGACAAACACTGAACATATGGTTCCCGACTTAGAACAGTAAACAAATGCATCGGGTAAAAACGTTTTTATAGGCGCCAATCTCAAGCCTTACCTGAAACATGTGTGTAAGATCACAACATAGAAAGACACACTATAGAATATAAGATGAATTGGCTTAACTCAATCAAAAGACAAAAACAAGTGAATAAACACTGAACGAACAATTTTGATTTATGACACAATGTAAATACAAAATTAATGAAAAAAAGGTGAGATATAAAATGTCTGAAAGACAACCATAACCTTGGACAAAATGCAGCTAAATAATATAACGTACACAGGTAAATAATTTTGTTGTAAGGTATACACGGAGTAGGGAAATATATTGTTTATAGTACGAGAATAGAAGTGAAAATTTATCGTCACACCAAACACTTATCAAAGGTGTTATATATTAAAATATATTGAGACGATATATTACACTTAATAGATGTGGTATGAGTGCCAATGTGACAAAAAATTAACTATCCATCCAAGTCACAATTTGTAAAGGAAACCGGCCTTCATCACGGAGCCGTAATCTCATATAGAACAGCAAGCTATAAAGGGCCCCACTATAACTGCTTTCGAGACGCGACGGCCATACTTCCATGACGGCCCTAGGATGTGTCGGCCATACCGTCATATCGTCCATGGGACATATCGGCCACACATTGTGAGACGTATCGTCCACACTTTTAATTTTTTTTTATTGAGTTTATTACATAAAATATAATACAAAAAATAAGTATTTGTTCATAATAATAACATAAATATGATTGTGTAGTACTTTTTTTCTGTACAGAAGATTTTATTTATTCTTGTAAGAGTTATCTTTGCTTGATCAAAAAAGAGTAGCAAGAATTATACTGGAATGCGATATTTCTATTCCATCTAATTTCATGTTTTCTTCTTTAAAATGGCTATCTTTTACCAAAAGAATAAAATACCAACAATCAATTTTAATGTATAAAATTGTAAATGGGCTAACACCTGATTACTTAGCAATTCTAAATATTGATGATGTGCAACGCCACAACCTACGATCTGTCTCTAATAATGATCTTTTTGTTCCAAGGCCAAATACAAATTTTTATAAAAAATCTTTTCATTACTCTGCAACCAAAGTATGGAATAATTTACCACTCGAAATAAAAAAATGTCCTAATGTGGAATTATTCAAGAAACATAGTTATAATCATTTTCTTGAAAATTATATGCAAGTCAAATAATTTGTTTTTCTCTAACAAAACTATATCAAATATTGTCATTTATTACCCTTTGTATATTTTAGTGATTGAATTGTTGTATATACTAGTAATATATATTGTAATTTAATGTATCAATGTTAACTGTATGCATGTATTTTGTTTGAGGGCCTCAATGAAAATTAGAATTTTTCTAATTGAGTTACCCTCTTTAAATAAAGAATTTATTAAATAAAGAATTTATCATCATCGCTCGTGTTTACAACTTGTTGCGGCCATATTATGTAAGTATATTGATTATTTCTTCATTATCAGTTGTAAACATTTTCTGAAGAATCATTTTTATTGTAATGTGATATAAAGGCATCATATTTTATATGAATTTTAAACTGTAGGAATGTTGACTGTCGCTGACAATGACGATATATAAATACATCTTTTTATTATATCTGTAAAAAATATATATTATTCTAAACTATAAAAATCTTCTCAATCTCAGTCTTGGTGAAATTAAAAACAGGACTCAGTGTAAAGGTAACTCTAAGGAAGTCAATTCATCAAGTTCGAGTTATATTTGTCATGATCATCAGACACATTGTTTAATAATTCTGATTTTTTTTTTCTTTCTTATAGTTTATAGTCATTCTATTTGCTGAACATCTTTCCAAGACAGAGACTGCTGCAGAATTTTCCAATAACATAACAAATTACCCGTAAAATCTGACAGGAATGTGCACCCGATTGGCTAATTACATGATAAAAGATGGCCAGTTTCATTTTTATCATACTGAATGTTATTTTTGCTTTTTTCATTGTGTTGAATTGTGTTGAATACTATTTGTTGACAATTTAAATGTTCTCATTTTTGTGCATTTGTTGATGGATAATTGTATTATGGGCAATCATACCAATATACTCTAGAATAAAATATTGTCAAAATATATAAATTCACATTAATATTTGTAACATTGTTTGATAATTGGCAATCACATAAACTAATTAAAGGATTAACACCTCCGTAATTTGTTTACTTTGCATTAAACAGAGACACGCGCCCAATGATTGGATTAATATGATTTATGATCGGTCTTTTATAGGTAATCATACATTGTCATAAGTAACGGTTTGAGAACTTTGGCATAACAGCACTTATTCGGACTAATAGTCAACCACAAAAAATGAACATTTATGTTGAATACAATTATTCTTCTAATACAAAATAATAAAGAAACGATAAGAAATTAAACAATTCTGTCGAACACACAACATTTAAAGAAGTAATACAATAACGTATATATATGTACCTCAACCTCCATATCTTGTGGTATACGGACACATTCTACAAAGTGGAAAATGATGTCGACTTCTTCATTGACCATATGCATCAGGCGGTAATCAGTAATTGATATACCTGAAATAACAAAAAAATAAAATATAACATATATTTCTTTACAGTCAAGTAATATTAATACACTGATAAAAAGATTAAGGCCGTAGTGAGGTGACCTATAGTTGTTAATTTCTGTATCATTTGGACTCTGATGGATAGTTGTCTCATTGGGAATCATACCGCAATCAAACCACATCTTCTTTTTATATCTATTAATTGATACCTATTATCAGGGAAGGGTCGTAACCCGAATTAAAGTAAAACAAAATGTATCAAATATGACCGAAAGTACGAAATATGATGCAAAGGAAAAACTAAATTAATAATAAATTTGTAAATACCTGTATTGCAAAGCCTGTGTTGCCATTTATCACAATCTTCACATTGGAGAGCATGTTGTCTTGGTCGGACTTGCTGGTCACATAGCACACAAGGGTACGACTTTTTTTTTTTTTTTTTTTTTTTTTAGGGGAAAAATAGGGATTGAGCTTATTTCGCCCCTTTAACACAAAGTATAACAATGGGAATTTAACAGGTCTTGGGGCTTATCTCGCCCTTTATTTTAAAGTAATTTAAGCTTATATTTGTTTACAATTGTCACTATCGCTTGCATCCTTTCTTGGCTGAATATTCACACAAGGGTACGACATGAAGAACAGCAATTTCCCAAATGATGGCCACCGACATTTCTGGTTATAAAGCAAGGTCGGTACATCAAAAAGACTGCTCAAACAGCTTGTATTTTTACAAGAATTTCACTACCAAATGTATGTTTTCACTCCGCTTGAACTCAGCTTGGGAGTTGTGTTTTTATAGTGATCTTGAATTGTATTTCCTTTACAATTTCTTGACAAAAGCATAATTAATACTTGTGTTCATCAAAGAGGTAATAATAAGCAATCAACAATCTTCTTAAATTTCCAACTTAATCATTACTTGATTACAGCTGATTACCTTGTTTTATATTTCAAAACTTAACTCATTGTTTTAATTATGACAGAAATTAGTCTCCCATTCGGATATGGGCTATATCATTAATATTTGTTCATTTCGTTCTATTTGCTATACGCAAGATATCAAACAATCATTTAGAAAACAATATGATATTTTAATATTTTATTAGATTAAACACATTCATTTACGTAAATATATAATGAGTAAACAAATGATATAACAAAAATTAAGATGAAAAATAATGTAAAAACAGTATAATTTATTTAAAAGTTATAATAACCATCTATAATTATCAAAATAATTCATCTATAACATTTATAAAAAAAAAAAAAAAAAACCATGGACGATACGTCTTTACAAAGTATGGCCGTTTTTGTACTATGGCCGTTTCATCTTTTCGGGGTATGGCCGTTTCATCCTATGGCCGTCATGGTAGTATGGCCGTTACGTCTTGCATCGCTATAACTAGTGTAAAACCATTCAACCAAGAAAACCAACAGTCTAATCTATACAAAAAACGAGCAACGAGAAACACTTATGGACCACATCAGCAAAAGACAAACACTGAACATCTGGTTCCTGACTTACAACTGTAGAACAGTTAACAAATGCGTCGGGTTTAAACGTTTTTATAGGAGCCAACCTTAACCCTTACCTGAAACATGTGTGTACGATCACAACATAGAAAGACACACTATAAAATATAAGTTGAATTAGCTTAACTCAATCAAAAGTCATATTATCAAACCAATTGAACATACACTGAAAGAATAATTTTAATGTATGACACAATGTAAAATGTACACAATTAATGAAAAAAGGGGTGAGATATAATTTATCTGAGAGACAACCATAACCTTGGACAAAATGCAGCCAAATAATATAACGTACACAGGTAGATAAAACATAATGTCGTTGTAAGGTATACATGAAATACGGACATATATTGTTCATAGTACGAGAATAGAAAATTTCGCACACCAAACACTTAGCAAAGGTGGTATATATCAAAATATTGAGACGAGATATTACACTTTATAAGTGAACATTAAATAACAAAACTGCATAACAAATTGTGTTAACAGGTCAAATTAACACGAAAGTACGATTTGAGAATACGCACAAGTACTGAAACTGAAAGCTGGTTAAAGGCAAAACCAATTAATAATAAAAAATGATGCATCAGAGACCAAAATCATCCAAAACACATTCCAGGAATTTAGTATTTTAATGTGATGGACAGTAAAAAAACATTAGTTGTGCTATGCCAAAATAAAGTATCGACAGTTAGTAAGATAGTTAGGAGTAATCAAATAAAATTTATCAAAGATGAATTAAATTGTTTCTGTGAGATAATATACAGATTATCTTTAAATTCAATTTTCATAAATTACAGAACTGAAAATTGAATTGTTCAAAAATACCTGTCAAACTGTAGTTTAACTGCAATTCCTTTCAAAGTATAATATTAAAAAATACCGGCTTCAAGGTTGGAATGCAAAATATAATAAACTCATCACGGATTAAAATGTGTATGTCTGATGTTCGTGGAAAAAGACTCATCAGTGACACTCGAATAAAAAACTTTAAAGAAGCGAGAAAAAAATGAACGCAAAGTTGAAGAGCATAGAGAACCCAAAATGCAGAAAGGATTTGTCCAAGAAAGCTAGGTATCTTGACTGTTTCAGAATTCTTGATGATTTATAAACAATTAATTTATATTTATAACCATATCAATGATAATGCATGACAACACAGAAGTGCTGACTACTAGGATGAAAAGATTTGAACGAAAGTTAATTGTGCCACCATTTAACAATGTTAAATAAGAGTTCTTTATTGCTTTATGCAATTTTAATTTTCTTTACTTGATTTGAAAATTCTTAACAATTCTTCTTTATTGCAATATCTATTTGATAAAAACAATGAAATAATCGATTTTGTTCCTGTTCACTAAGTGTTAAAAAAATGCACCATCTGGTTACCTGTGACATTTAATACGATTTTGAAGAAAGGTTTACATGCAACAATGTAATTTTGTATCAAATGGTATAATTTATTGATTTCAATACAACAATACAACCAGTTAATCGTTGTCGTTTGTTGAGGAACATCATTGTATCAATATGTTACAGAGTTGTCTCGTGTTACTTTTGTCACTTTTGTTCGTAGTAACTTCTTCTTTTGTATCAAAAGACAGAAAAGGTAAGATACTATTATTCATCAAACTTGAGATAAATGATACAACAGATACGGTGTTATCTGCTTCGTATATTGTCTTACATCTAGAAATTGGCAACAAGGGTCAGATGAAAACAAAACTTTACGACAAAAGAGATAATTTCAGTTTCCAATTGTGAACTTTCAATTTCCATGTAGCAACACTCAAGCTGCGACTACATACTGAATATTAAATTGTAGAAAATGTTCGAATTAGCTTTCACCGCGAGATAGCCTTTTGTGCACATGCGTCGTGAAATAACACCAATCAATCAATCAATCATGCTGAGTATGTATCTCCTAGTTAACAAAAGCTTGCGATGTCTTTCATGATTTTCTTGAAAATGGATTGTGATTCATAAGGAAGCTATACAATCAAGAGTTCCAAGTTATGAAGCTGAAACAATCCCTTCAGATGTTTAACGGATATCATCACGAGTTGATTGACCGTTGAGGAATGTCTGTTTCACATATCATAACTGATAAGTTTAAAGTTAAAACGGAATATTTATAAATATATATATATATAAGGATATCTTTTTCGTGTTGTCTAATAAATATTTGAATCCTGTCTTTTTTAATAGATTTGGCGGTGTATAAGGATGTAGTAAAGCTGAAAACACAGTTAAATGATGACATTAAATGGATCCTAGAAGGTCAGTATGATGATTCCAGCGTAACATACACATGCATGTAAATTTTCCGGCATTGTTGATTTTTTAGGACTTTTTTACGGTAGGAAACAGTAAATCAACGACGTGTAAAACTACATCAGACAGAAATCAATAGAAAGAAAACAGTGGAATACATGTATGCTTCGAACAACAAAACAACAAATAGCAACGAACATCATTGACGAGTCATGAATTGTTTAATTTGCAGCTGGTGCATTTCAAGTGATTAATTTTTCATAATCTGAATGAAACCTTCATGTGATTCTACAAAAAACCTTAAGAAACATGAACAATTGCTGACGGCTTGGATTTATCATTAGTTTCATGTAGAAGTTAATACATTTGTTGTTGGGGAGATATACCAATCAAATATGATTGGAGCAAATGGTACAATTGCAATCTACTGTCAATGTGTTTAACTTCCACTGGATGTGTAATTATTTGAACATTTGTTTAGCCTATTTGTTACAATATATAAATACTTAATGTATAATATCTATTCTGAATAAGTAGGATTCAATATACTGTAAGTCGTTAAAATGAAAGTTTTATCCCACAAAATTGATTCCTATTTGTTACAATATATAAATACTTAATGTATAATATCTATTCTGAATAAGTAGGATTCAATATACTGTAAGTCGTTAAAATGAAAGTTTTATCCCACAAAATTGATTCCTTTTGAAAAAGGGATATTGAATATGTTTATATATAATCTCTTCCCAACGAAAGGCATATACATACACAATTATGCTTATATTGAGTATAAACCAAAAGATGAGGCTAACAGTTTGCCTATTCATTTGATAGAGTCTCGTGGCGAAAAAGAAATTTTAAGGATTATCAAACTGTTGAAACATGAAGTAAAAGGTAAGTAAAATCTGGCACATACTATGTTAGCATAAAGGTCCCAGGTAGATTACTTGGATTATTTATAATTGTCAACATGTCTTACATGTAACATTTGAGGAATACTAAAAAAAAAGATAAGCAGGAGAAAAAAATGATAAAGTTTATCTACATATTTAACATCGTTGATAACAAAAAGAAGGACACCGATAAATATGGATATTGGTTTACGTTTGATAAAAGATATGTGTGTCCATACAACTGTTTTGAATATAAATTGCAGGGATATGTGGACGTTCTGCAAAGGACTGTACTGAGATTAAGAAATATAAAGCAACCTCCGGTGTCTACCAAATATTTCCTACGAAAATATTAGGAGTAAAAGCTTATTGTGATATGGATACAGACGGTGGGGGATGGACGGTAAGGTTGGTTTTTTTTTTTTATCGAATATGCAAACTGTTCTCATTAACTCATTATTGCGTCTGCTTATATACTATTTTTTTGTATTATGTAATGATAAAATTTAGAATGGAATTGGGGAATGTGTCAAAGAGACAACAAACCTACCAAAGAACAGAAAACAGCCGAAGGCCAACAATGGGTCTTTAATACAGTGAGTACGGATTATATAATATAGTGCAATATAACATGAAAGCGCGCGATTCAAAGCATATGAAAATAAATGTCCGTTGCATTTCGATATTGCAATATTGTTTAATAGACTGTACTCTAGTATACAAGTAAACATTTAATAACTGTGCTCCATAAATTATAAAACTATACATAGTAAATCAGAAAACATAAGTTAACTATGATAATTGTTTGGCTGATAAGGACAATAATAATAGAAAAATCAAAACAATAATGCACAGAAATGATCTTTGAATGTGGTAATATTTTCATTATTCAAGGTTTGTAAATTAAATTTATATATAAAACATCAAAATTAGTCTTTATCTACATACATGACATATTTGATGCATATGATAACGACTATAAAAGGATATATGAGACACTTGTGTATTTGTTTATTTTAACAAAAAGAAAGTTATTAGACGCCAATATTAGCGCTCGTCTCAGTTTACCGATGAATTGTATATTTATATTAAATCATTTAGAAAGACAGCATACAGCAATATCTTACAAATGGCAGTAGAATTAAGAACAATATTAACATCTCTGATTTTTCTAAATGCTGTTTCATTTTGTAAATTCTGGTTGTTGGTAAAATGTTGATAGGTACGAGTTTAATTACATAAGGAGAAAATCAAATTTTTCGAAAAGATGCTCCATAATCCTTATCTAATGTTTTTTTTCGGCTAAAAGTATCAAATTTAAATTCTTGATTTGTTTCACCTAAGTACATTCTGAAGAACAGAATGCATATCCTTCAATTTTTTTGTTATAATTGATTGCAAAATACATATCTAAGAAATATGTAAAAGAAAAAAGTTATATTGGATGTTTCTGGTAAAATCTTTCTTCTACAAATTATCTATTTTCTTTTTCAAATTTCTGAGATATGTATTTTTTTTCAATCATTTATAACAAAGTTATTGAAATGATATGCGTTCAATCAACAATTTAAAAGACTGACTTTACAGCTAATAAAATTTTGAAAAACTTCTTATTAAAAAAATACTTTTGATTTGATTTTTGAATTCATTGCCAATTTCCACTTGTATCACATGTTTTGGAAATAATTCAAGAATGAGAATTCAACGACTGAAACGTCAGAAGAATACATCCTTAAATAGCGGTAGAAAAATCATTATCTTCTCCAATTTTAAAACAAAATTACTGATTTAATAATTAACTTTTGATCCGTACTGTTTATCAATGTAAATGTCGTGTGTAGTTATAAAAACAAGCGGATAAGAAAGAGATGTATGCCAAATAATATTTTTTGTTTAAGTAGTAAACAAAGCTTAGGCAGTGGAATGAAACATTCATTTCCCTTTACTTCGGAAGATATGAAGATTTTCTCACCCTTGAAAAATCATATTCTTGGGTGAACAAATTTTCATATCTCCCTAAGGCATGGGAAATAAATATGTATTATAACATATCATCAAATCGTCTGCCACTTTGTTCTATCGAATGTCATTTATCATACCATAATACTCAATGATAATAATTGGATAGATTTATTGCGTTCTAGTAGTTTTTAAATTAGAAAATGATCTTCTTTAACTGTCTTTAGTGTGATCACAAATATACATAGCATAAATATACACCTGTCCTAAGTCAGGAATCTGATGTACAGTAGTTGTCGTTTGTTTATGTAATTTATACATGTTTTTCGTTTCTCGTTTTTTTATATAGATTAGACCGTGGGTTTTCCCGTTTAAATGGTTTTAAACTTGACATTTTGGGGCCCGTGTTGAAGGCCGTACCTCGACCTATAATTGTTTTCTTTTATAAATGGTTATTTGGATGGAGAGTTGTCTCCTTGGCACTCATACATGTCATACCACATCTACCTATTTCTATAGCAATCTTGTTACTTTGTACACGTGACATCCAATTTTTCATGTATTGTGTTATTTGTTGCAAGATAACTCGTCATTACCAAAACATTGGAAGAAAAACAAATATGAAATTCAACAATTCGTCTAATGTTTACGCTAGTTATGACTGAAAAAAAAACGTTATATACAAACACCTTGCGTAATAGCTATACGTTTAATTTAGGAAACAAACAAATCCATCGTTTGACGTCCACTGGTACATATGAGTTGAGAATAGACTTTACTGATAAAAACAATAACAAGAAGTATGCTAAGTATAAGACATTTATTGTTGGTGATGCAGCCTCACAGTACAAGCTGACGATTGGAGGGTATAGCGGTGATGCAGGTAATAAGTTTGTTGTTTAACATGCAACATGTCAGTTCAAGCTGACGATTGGATTTCGTAATGGAAAGGCAAGTATAAAGACAATTTGTGCTAGCGATTTTACATCACTGCTCAAGCTGACAATTACAGGTTATGACGAATGCAGGTTATGTAATTTGTATAAGCGATTGTAACGTGATACACGCATGTACATTTTTGTTAAAAAAGATAGACCATTTCATTACAAGCTGTCGACTGGGGTTAAGGCGGAAATTCTGGTAAGATATTTGTCGTTGGGAATGCAACGTCAATGTGGGAGTTAACCGAAATTGCAGGTAAGGAAATTTGTGTTGGAGATGCAGCATCTTTATAAAAACTGAAGACATACTCAGGAGTTATACCTTAAATACAGGTAAAACATTTTTTGTTCACGATGAAATACCACAGTAAGATGACGAGTGTGGCAACATTCAAGTATAAGTTTAAGATTTTAGGGATATCGTTAAAATGCAGGTATGTAAAAGGAGTTGTATCACCACAGTGTACGATGTGTAGCAATATTTTAGGACAACCTGAAGATATAGGGATATGACTAAATGCAGGTAAATAAAAAAGATGCGTCATCACAGCACAAAGATGGTAGCGAAAACTTAGATAAGAAATTTGTTGTTTGACATACAATATCAAAATGCAAGCTGACGATAGCGAGTTTAATCGTGATTGAAGGTTTAAATGTGTTGCAACATCATAGTGCTAGCTGACTTTTATATATATGCTGTTTTGTATCGAAAAATATGGTATGTTTTTATTCTTTTTTCTTTGTTGAAACCACACTTTAATTTGTAGTTGTTTAAATACTTATGCTTATAAGGTGTTTTTTCTAATTAACGAAGCATTAAGTGTACATTGTAATTTAAAAATGTGTGTGTCTTGTAATATAACATTCTTGTCGAGTTTAGTTTTTAATTGTCGAAATCCAGAATAGTACAATCAAACTCGTATCGTTAGCAAAAAAGGCTTAAACTAAGTGTCGTTTTCTTATTGGGACGTACATTACCTGTCCACGTTTAAAAATTTCTATGTGTATCCATCTGATGAGCCTTTTCAACTTATTTTTATAGTGTGTTCTTCATTTGTACTATTACAAATAAACTCAGTTCCAGGTTTAGGAGGTGGGTTTGGCGGCCACGTTCTTATAATTGTCCAATGTCAGGAGACTGTATTGCAGTGGTTGTCGTTTGTTGCTGTGTTACATATTTGATTTTCGTTTATTAATTTTTATATAAATTAGGCCGTTAATTTTCTCGTTTATTACATTTTTTTATATTTGTCATGGCTATATGAAGTATGGAATTGGCAAATTATTGACGGCCGTACGGTGACCGAAAGTTATTCTGTTATGTGTCACTTCGTCTCTTGTTAAGAGTATTGACAATCATATTTCAATTTTTGTTATATCATAAGCAATTTTGCCACTGAAAATACTGTCATGACTGAGTGTTTGCTCAACAAAAGCGTGCTTGTATCCTCTAAACGAAAGAAATAACTTACACATATTGAGATATAACTGAGGTTTAACTGCAACCACGATAACAAACATTACAAACGGAGAAGTGTGTGCGTATTTGGTGCCATTAATATCGTAAACGTTCATGTATGTTTTTATGATCGTTTATGATATTTCAATTTCAGGAGAATCGCTAATTTACAGCAACGGAATGAAATTTGGACTGTTGACAGGGATAATGATGTACACCGTATCAACTGTGCTAAGAATTATGGACCGTGGTGGTTTCAGGCATGTTCTTACAGCGCTTTGAATGGCTTGTTTACAGGAAAATTGTACTGGAATTATTTGATTGAAAATTACACAAAGACGTCGGTGATGATGATACGGAAAGTCTAGAGAAATAAAAATGATTTACATATACATTGTATTAATTATTTTGCCATTTAATTATCTAAAGAAAGATACACGTTTTCACGTAGATGCGTTTGAGCATCGCTTAACTTAAATAGAAGGCAGTAAGAATCTCTAGAAAAACTAATTGAATGGTTGAATGATACAGTAGTTGTGTTTTATTTATAACAAGAAAACAGTTACTGCATATGCCGCATTGTCTCAACTTCAAGTACTAGTTCATTCCGGATATCTCAGATAAATGTTAACATACAAATCGAATAAGAAATGCGACGCAACAATAATTTTACTATTAACATGCAATTGTGTCAGATTTTTTTCATGTTGTTGGATTAATTTATTACGATATTAGTTTGCCTATTTCATATCTTGTTCCCAAGTGATAAAGTAAACAAGTTTTATCACTTGCATCGACATTTAAACGGTAGACTCTTCATATTTGTGAAACACTGTGGTAGGTTTTTGTTTTCTTATATGATAGTTTTTAGCCATATATTGTTACTGATTTCTGTCATTTTCTGTCATTGGTAAACATAGAAAAATTGTCATCAACCAAAGTTGGATGGCGGCAAAAAAAATTCCCCAAATATATAGGGAACCATACTATAAATTAAAATAAAACTTTGAACAAATAATACACGGTGGTCTTGAAGTATTGATTTTGGATGCTGACTTTCTTATCATCTTTATAACGTGTTAAGGTATTCTTTTATTTGTCTTTATGAATATTAGTTTTACTGTTAAGGATATGTTTGGTGGTTACCATTTGACTTGACTCTGTATTTATAAATCCCGTCATTGTATTATTGTTTTATGCCTATTTTTCTATTCTTATCTTCCATTTTTGCTTATGTGCTTTGTTTATATGGCCTTTTGTGTTTCTTTGATACCCATTATGACGTGGTCTGCACTAATACATCACGTCATTGGTTATTATGCTATTGTAAAGAAAACCTGTATTCTTGTCTTTCATTTTTGATAATGTGCTTTGTCTTGTGCTTGTGTGTTGCATATTTGTTTATTATAATATTGATTTAGATTGTAACACAATGTTGACTGCTGTACCCCTTTCTGACATTTTTACCTATTATGTCAGTTTGTTTTATTCACATATTGTGTTCAATGTAATTGAATTTGATGACTGCTATACACATTGGAGGTTATGCTAGCTTTAAAACCAGGTTAAATCAACCATTATCTACATAGGAAAATGCATGTATCAAGTCAGGAATCTGTCAGTTGTTATGTGTTTGAGCTTTTGATTTTGCCGTTTGATAACGGACTTTCTTTTTTGAATTTCATCGGAATTCAGAATTTGTGACATTTTTCATTTGATTTAATCAAATTTTATTCAAATTAAACTTCTAAGACAAACTGATTGTTAGTGTAACAATTGACACGTACATCGAAACGTATTCATGGAAACTTGGGAATATAACTAAAAGAGATGTTGGGTATAACTTTGAAGACCGTTTGCTGCATGATGATGAGTTGTTTTGTAGTTTAGAAGTTGCTGTCTCAATGATGTAAAATTTGTTTATAACAATTAAACAACTCTTGTCTTAAACAGTTTGAACGTAACCAAATTTGATGGATGAGTTTTAATCAACCCCAATTGTGAACTTTCCATTTCTATGTAGTAACATTCCAGAAGTGCATGCATACAGAGTATATATCTCCAAATTGATACGATATTCCCGGGCTTGTATTTCCTAGCATGATTTTCTAGATAGAGGGCTGCTGCTCACAAAGAAACAATTAAAGCAAGAGTTCCAACTAATGAAGTTGAAATCATTCTTTCGTAAATTTTACGGACGCCATCACGAGTTGGTTGGCCGTTATGAAATAACTGTTTGACATATGATATCGGATATGCTCCTTATGTCGTACGTACAATCCCGTTCCCTTTTCACGAATGTTACCTACCGATTCAGACTATTTACTGGATTTATAATAACATGAGCACCACGACGGATGACACATGTGCAGCAGGTTCTGCTTACTCGTCCGGAGCACTTTGGATGACCGCAGTTTTCGGTGGGATTCGTGTGGCTTAGTATTCATCTTTCCATCATGTGTCTTGTGTACTATTATTTATTTGTTGTCTTTTTCCTTTTAAGTCAAGTCGTTGTCAGTTTTCTTTTTGGTCTATGAGTTTAACCCTCCCTCTGTTATCTTTTGAAAACATTTTTTATCTATTTTCAGAAGAAAAAAAACAAGCCACAAAAACTTATAATGATTATTAACTAAACTTTACAGACTCAACATTAATATTAAACCTATTTGTTCAAGACACAAACGACTGGGTTTATCGATTGATATTCTTATCTAAGATATTTGAAATACTTGTTAGCTCTAAGTTTCTTTTATTCGTTTTCACTAACTGATTGACTCTAAGACCAGTACTGTGTCCCTTATTTGCGTTTATGTATTGGTGTGTTCTATGTCGATGTGGTTCAACAAGTGTTTTCTTGCTGATATTAACGCGGTTCTTTTGTTGTGTTGTTTCACCAATGTTTCGGGTTATTAAAGAGACAGAGCGCTTGGTAAGTTTCCGAAGTCCGTAGTCCAAATTTAGTGATTGTGGGTTTGCTTCTATCTGTCATTTTGGTACAAAAATCAGGCCATAGATTTCTAACTTGAATTGATTTACCTTTTGCCTTTTTATGGCCTTTTTATAACGTACTATGTGATATGAGTATTGTACGCTGACCTCATGGGACTCTGGTATAAAGTTGTCTCATTCAAACTATATCACACCTTCTTAAATTTATATTTAAACATATTGTGATAAAGAATTAGAACAGAATGAGTTGGAGGAATTTTTTACTAACAAACACTGCTCATCTCGCAGTTGATAACAACAAATTGAAAATTTAACATGTTTTACAAGCTCGACTTCTCAACATAATCCTACTACAGCTCCTTTAGAACTTACACTGATTATTGGGGAGTGGCGGTCTACTCATGACTTCTTCTTTCTCATAAAAATACATAAGATAGTAATCAATTTTGTATTCAATTTCGTGATAAAGGAATTGAATCCGAAGAAATATTGGGATCGAAAATACAATACGAATAACAAAATGACATATCGTCAACAGGTTAAAGATGACTGTCGATCTAATCTTTACTATCTTGGTTTGTCTGTTCTGTTTCATTGATTTCTTTTAGACTTAGTCTATGTATCAACTGATATTTAAGTTAAAGCCAACATGTATAGATGCTTGTACATGTTTTTTAAGAGTATTATCATATCGTTTATCAAGCACATACAAAGTGTATTGCAAGTCTAGCAACACATAATAATTGTACAAATCATTACAAAGTTTTGATGAATAAGGCATGTTCAGTTAAATAAAATATATATACATAATAAGTCTAAAAGAGGGAAGAAAGATACCAGAGGGAAATTCAAACTCATAAATTGAAAATAAACTGACACCGCTATGGCTAAAAATAAAAATAACAAAAATGTGTCATAAGTACACGGATGCCCCATCCGTACTATCATTTTCTATGTTCAGTGGACCGTGAAAATCGGGTAAAATCTTTAATTTGGCATTACAATTAGAAATATCCTATCATAAGGAACATGTGTAGTAAGTTTCAAGTTGATTGGACTTCAACTTCATCCAAAACTATCTCGACCAAAAACTTTAACCTGAAGCAGGACAGACGGACGAACGAACGGACGAGCAGACGGAGGAACGAACAGACGGACAGACGCACAGACCAGAAAACATAATGCCCATAAATGGAGCATTCAATTCACCATTTTCTACATTTGAAAAAGACATGTACCAAGTAAGGAATATGACAGTTGTTGTCCACTCGTCTGATATGTTTTATCCTTTGATTTTTCCATTTGATTAGGGACTTTCCGTTTTGAACTTTTGCTACATAGAAATGGAAAGTTCACAATTGGGAAGCTGTAATCATCTCTTTTTTCGTAAAGTTTTGTTTTCAACCGACCCTCATTGTCAATTTTTAGATCTAAGTCAAAATATAAAGCACACTTAACTGTATCTGTAGTATCCTTTATCTCTAGTTCGATGGGATAGATTCGTTCAACATTGTCAACAAATTTTGTATTATTTAGTGAGAGAACATCATCTATATAACAGAACGTACAGTTGAAGGATATTGCTTAATTCTTATCTTTCTTCCTAAAAAGTTCATGTATAAAGTCAGCCTCATAAGAGTGTATATGCATATATATTTGTAATCGTCTATTCATATCTAAGGAGATGAGGTATGAAGTGCAAACAAAGTGGATATAATTAATTATATCCAACCGCATGACCTTCAACAACAAATGAACAATGATAAAAACCCAAACCGAATACTCGGCAATAAAAGGCCATGACATGAAAAATATGAACCCAATTGTATAAATGATGTGGTCTTTTGTCTAACAGATTGGTATTAGGGTTTCGAACCTCTTAAGGTAACACGATACCGAATGGCATATCTCCCGATTTTTAAACTTTTTGGCACACATGTTCTTTGAATCGAGTTACATCGGAATATGTAACAAAAAATGGGGCACCATTTTTGTTTTCTTGGTATTTTCATAGGAAAACGTAAATTTTGGCGACAAATTTACATAGGTATATAGGGGAAATGCCTATGTTTCGGCTTACCTTTTATTATTTTCCAATGAATGGCTATGTTCTTATATACGGAGAACAACAAAAAACTAAGTAAACATAATATCTAGGATTGCAAGCTGAATCCATACACGTATAGAAAATCATGTCACCATCCTTGTTTTTGAGATAAATGGCTTCAAAGCTGATTGATACCCTTAGAATTTGACCGAAAACGTGTGACGTTATTTAATACAGAAATTCAATGTAACGTTATTCCTACTCAGAGATATTGAAAACAAAATATGTGTTAGGATCTGAATGGTGTTTATTTTATATTCATTTCCTATGTCGGGTTTCGTAAATTTCCTAGTAATGCAATATAAAATTCTACTGATATAATTTATTTCGTCCTGCACATGGAAATTTCACTCACATGAATTAACATTAATTTATCTCGTCTGATTTTCACACCAAACGAGCATATACTTGAAACTTGCTTGAACTGGTTGGTTCCACGTGAATCTTATGATAATAATTCATGAATAAATCACCGGAATTTGGTACACGTTAAATTCACGTACATTTTTAAAATAAGATTATTCAAATAATATCTTTATTCTAAAAATTAATTAAAATCATGAAAAATACCTTCATATTTTTGTAAAGTTCACGTGAAAATAACATGACAAATACCTTCATATTTTTGTAAAGTTCACGTGAAAATAACATAATTTTGTTTACGTGTGATTCATTTTAGTTACTGAGTTTTTAACTCCATCTTTTAAGACAATGGTGGTATCATTGCTTCATCCATGCAGAAATAGAGTATACTTTAAAAATTTGATTCAGTTAACAGTTGCTAGATGTTTTTGATGGTCGTTTAACGTTCAGTTGCAAATAGTGCATGCATGTTCGGGACGATACATTAAAATTTTGAAAACAGTTGTTTATAAAAGACACATTTGATGCACCAGTCAAAAAAGGTTTAACATTCTGTTAGTCGTGATTCTTATGAGGGAAAATAATGATCCTGAAAACACATTCTAAAAAGTGAAATAACAAACTCAAAGAAAAATTCAAAACTTATATTCTTGACTTGCTACGTACATTAGTATAGTGTACTCTGTGTGGTGTAAATATGTGAGTTGGTTGCTCAGCAAGACGGACAAACATTGCAAACTGTATGCAAAATTTCAACAGTCTGTCATTTGTGGAAAATTATTTACAAAACAAATCTTGAGATCATATATATGCATTCTTTAAAGTAAAAAAAACTGCGAAATATAAAAGTTCCAGCTTGAAATTCCCCATGTTGTAGATGTAAGCCGGAGTCTGCACTCTGCGTGCCTTTTATATTTTATTAAAATGCCTAATCCAGTAACCTGTCATGAACAAAAAATAAAGAAAATTCAGACGATATGCGCACCTTCAATATGGGTAGTAACACCAGGTACATAATTTAACCTGAAGCAAAAAGACTACGAAGTGCGGGATTGACGATCGAACGGACATGGGTGAAACTATATGATGATACGTGATCTATTAGGATTTTGGTGACAAAACATAATTTTGAATATGCAGTTCATATAATGGAAAGGTAATATGTAGATCTAATATAAAGTAGCAATGTGAGCAAGCTAACATTTCAGTCATTTTGTCTTTGGTGGAAAGTTGATTAATTGGCAATTTTACCGCACTTCCTTATTTCATTATGGTTTGAATTTTCTCCAGAAGAACAAAAGTTGTAAGACTTAAACAAATATGTACTAAGAGATTGAAATATTACTGTAATAATTATACTCCCCATACTTATCAAAACTCTCCAATTTAGGGGCTCAACGTTTACTAAAACTACAAATTAGAAATAAAAAGATACTCGTCCAATTAGCATTAGTCACAATTTGCTTGATGTCTTTGGTTTTGATGTCGTTAAATGTCCAGATGTTGCTTTCTTATTAACTGCATATCCCATATCTCCATTTATCATTCTAACAGCCAACTGTTGTACATATAACATATTCCATATATTTTGTCTTTGTATTTGTACGTTTACAAATAAAGTCTCATGTTACCCCACTTCCATAATGAGCAAGCGGTAACGAAGATAATTCTTTGTGCGTAAATGTCCGTAAACTTTTTCGATTTCTTTGAAAAAAATAAAGTCAATGATCTAAATTTTAACAACTAAAGTTTCAAGTGACGGTTGTAAATTGTAGGATTGATTGCTGGTTGCTTAACGTCCAGTGGCAAATATTTTATGCATGTTCGGGACGAGAACAAGTTAACAATAAATAATACATCCCGCACAGCCAAATGGACGCCCCACTTTAGAAGCATTTTACTGCCGGTCGGAATAAGACCAAGTAACCATATTTCTATCTCTAGTCACCCTTGGGTGTAAATTGTAGGATATAAACAAAATATAACAATTATGTACATTGTCAGAAATACCAAATGTATTTGTACTCACTACGAAACAAGCGGAAAACTCGGCGCGTCTCGCTTTTCATCGTGTTTCTAAAGCTAAATATACATTTTATATTACAATGTACATATATATATATATATACCTCTCGTCTAAACATCAACCCAACAATGTAAGATCTGTAAATTTGCTTTCGCAATTTTTTTGTTCTTCCCTCGCCGGGATTCGAACCCATGCTACTGAGATATCGTTACACCAAATCGCCTGCACTGTAACCGGCGCGCTAGACCACACGACCACTAGGGCTTCCCACGTCAGTTTTAATCTAGCGTCGTACTACAGTACATGATATATAAGGCATGAAGATGTTATTTATATATATATAGTATATTTATCCACACAAAGAAATGCATACAGTTCTTTTTAACATGACTTTTTTGTATATAGATTTACATGAAAGTTGCAAACTTGTTCTTAAAACTCCTTTTAAGACTGTGAAACTCCTCGGGCTTTTCCCGACGCCTAGTATGTGAGCAATATGCCCCTCAGGGCCTAAAAAGGCAACTATGTTAATTCTCTACCAGTCGTTTTGTCTCCGAACTTGTACATGTACATTATTTCAAACTCTAATTACACACAAAAAACCACACTACCACCGAATACCCATGCAAGCGTAAATTAATACGAATATAAAATCTAAATGATTTCAAGATCTAGCTATTTCAGTCTCTTTCTGCCGTTTGAATAATAATTAGTCAGTCGTTTGCTTGTAAATTTCGAGAGAAAAATTTGTAACGGAACCAGCCTTATGAGAGCCAGTCCCGACTATCAACTTGCGTGTATAGATACTTGGGGCTGGCTTTAATCAGACTGTAACGGGACCTGATTTTTTTTATTTTATTTTTGCCGAATCAAGTTCCCATGTATTTCTCAGCCTACGTTATCTTTTTCAGGCTTCATTCCGATGTTGCTGTCTATCCCATGTAGCATTGGTCTATAGGATTACAAGTCTAGCACTTTATTTTAAAAATGTTTCCGAAATTATATCGGATTTACTCTGTACAAACCAATGAATTTCAGAGACTGTTTACACTGGAACACAGAGAAAGTTATTCGGCAAAATTACAAGTTAAACCATTTCTTTACATTCCATACTAACAAACTATTTTCTGTATGAGATTCAAAGTCTGCTTGTATTGTGCTTTTTCGCCTAATTCTACCTTTATTCTCATCCAAATAAATTTCCTTTTTCCATTTTGTCCGAACAGTGTTTTAAACGACCATTTTAACACGAATTCATAGATGTACAATTGCCTGTGTTTTTTTACACATCATACTAAGTTTCTATAGATTAGATTTCTATTTTCAAAACAAAATTTTGATGGGGATACGGTGTGCATCATGAATAAGTATTTATTGCAAAAATAAACCAAGAATAAAATAAATTGATAAAACTCAGTCTATTATGCATAAGAACAAATATAGATAAATCGGGCAGATGCTTAAATATTAAAGAAAGAGGATATTTAAAAGTAAAGTAATACATTTTTAAAGATTAACAATGAGTAGTAGAATAGCCGAAAAACGATAAAGCGTTATATATTGCATCAAAACTCTCGGCACTCTGCATTTAGAAAAAAATTATCGTTAAAAATGTCACATAGTAACCAAAAATATTTTTTTTATTATTTAATCACTTTGTGATTGCAAAACCTGCTGCATTGGCTTGTACATGTATGTGTGAACGTTATTCGATAACGCCAGGAATGGTAACTCGTGTTACCTTAACAGTTACATTAGGAGTAAAAATAGACTCATTTTAAGATTTCGTCATTATCTTAGTATGACCAATAGCTTATCCAAAAAGATATTTTGTGACAAACTGTATTTTACTAGGATGTTAAAAAGTGATATACAAGTTATGTTGGAGACGAGGCTATTTTAACTTGATTATGTTGATGTTATCTACATTTTTGTAGTAAATGGATTGAAAAAAAAAATGCCTTAGAAAAATGGCCCTAAAGTAACCTACAGTATTTACTTAATTATAATATTTGAAAGAACAAACCGAAATGTAAAATGAAATCAAGATCGACTCTCCTCTTTGTGTTTGAGTGTTTGTTAAATTTCCTATCACGTGTACTCATTGGCAGTTTCTCACCATCAATTGATTCCTTTGGTAGGGAAACACCTTATAATATTTCACTTCTTGGCAAATGTCTGCTATGTGTTGTTAACCAAATTGATTTTCCAATTTTCACAGATAAGGATGAAGCAGGTAAAAAAAGGTTTTGGCTAAAGATAGCCAATATTTGTTTTTTAAAGTAAGGTTTTTCTCCTCGCCTGTTGTTCGATTTTTCAAAATACTTTTCACGACCTTATATGATGCATAAGAATGATTTCAGATTGACATAACTAATTTATTATAATCATGATTATAAGAAGAAATTAATGCAAACGTCAATCTAATTTTATAACTTTATATAGTACTATACATGCATAAATATTTGTTATTTTATATATGATGAATTACTAGATAAAAATAAAAAACAAAAAAAGCACACTCTACAAAGTGTACACGCATGTGTAAACATATTGAATGCACATAAACTGTTACATAGTGAGGATAGCATAATAAAAAGAAACTAAATTTGCAATACGATGTCATATTGATATCTCTTCTTATTATACGACCGCAAAATTTTTTAATTTTTCGTCGTATATTGCTATCACGTTGGCGTCGTCGTCGTCGTCGTCGTCGTCGTCGTCCGAATACTTTTAGTTTTCGCACTCTAACTTTAGTAAAAGTGAATAGAAATCTATGAAATTTTAACACAAGGTTTATAACCACAAAAGTAAGGTTGGGATTGATTTTGGGAGTTTTGGTCCCAGATTTTAGGAATTAGGGGCCAAAAAGGGCCCAAATAAGCATTTTCTTGGTTTTCGCACTATAACTTTAGTTTAAGTAAATAGAAATCTATGAAATTTTGACACAAGGTTTATGACCACAAAAGGAAGGTTGGGATTGATTTTGGGAGTTTTAGTTCAAACAGTTTAGGAATTAGGGGCCAAAAAAGGGTCCAAATAAGCATTATTCTTAGTTTTCGCACAATTACTTTAGTATAAGTGAATAGAAATCAATGAAATTTAAACACAAGGTTTATGACCATAAAAAGAAGGTTGGGTTTGATTTTGGGAGTTTTGGTCCCAACAGGTTTTTAGGAATAAAGGGCCCAAAGGGTCCAAAATTGAACTTTGTTTGATTTCATCAAAAATTGAGTAATTGGGGTTCTTTGATATGCCGGATCGAACTGTGTATGTAGATTCTTAATTTTTGGTCCCGTTTTCCAATTGGTCTACATTAAGGTCCAAAGGGTCCAAAATTAAACTTAGTTTGATTTTAACAAAAATTGAATCCTTGGGGTTCTTTGATATGCTGAATCTAAAAATGTACTTAGATTTTTTATTATTGACCCAGTTTTCAAGTTGGTCCAAATCGGGGTCCAAAATTAAACTTTGTTTGATTTCATCAAAAATTGAATAATTGGGGTCCTTTGATATGCCAAATCTAACTGTGTATGTAGATTCTTAATTTTTAGTCCCGTTTTCAAATTGGTCTACATTAAATAACAAAGGGTCCAAAATTAAACTAAGTTTGATTTTAATAAGAATTGAATTCTTTGGGTTTTTTGATATGCTGAATTTAATCATGTACTTAGATTTTTGATTATGGGCCCAGTTTTCAAGTTGGTTCAAATCAGGATCCGAAATTATTATATTAAGTATTGTGCAATAGCAAGAAATTTTCAATTGCACAGTATTCAGCAATAGCAAGAAATCTTCAATTGCACAGTATTGTGCAATAGCAAGAAATTTTCAATTGCACAGTATTACGCAATAGCAAGAAATCTTCAATTGCACAGTATTGTGCAATAGCAAATATTTTCAATTGCACAGTATTGCGCAATAGCAAGAAATATCTAATTGCACAATATTGTGCAATAGCAAGAAATTTTCAATTGATTGGAGTTATCTTTCTTTGTCTAGAATAGTAGTTGAATCAACTTAAATCATTGTTTTATACAATACACAATGTATATTCACTTTTACTACCAACTGATAAATTAGAACAATCTTTACTATTCAGTGATAACAAAGGGAAAGGGGGATGTGGAAAAAAATTTGGGGGGGGGGGGGGTTAAACTTTTCTCATTTCAGATTTCATAAATAAAAAGAAAATTTCTTCAAACAATTTTTTGAGAGGATTGATATTCAACAGCAAAGTGAATTGCTCATAGGAAAAAAAAGTATTTTAAGTTCATCAGACCACATTCATTCTGTGTCAGAAACCTATGCTGTGTCAACTATTTAATCACAATCCAAATTTAGAGCTGAATCCAGCTTGAATGTTGTGTCCATACTTGCCCCAACCGTTCAGGGTTCAACCTCTGCGGTCGTATAAAGCTTCGCCCTTCGGAGCATCTGGTTTCCATTTATAATGAGTTCGTTTTTGTTTGACCCTATGCAACTGAGTATGGGCTTTTTAGTCCAGCTGATTTGTCCAGAAGTACTTTCACTTTTTGGCCGTCAGGTGAAAATCCAAAGAGTAGTTCTGTTTCGACATCGACAACGTAAACTATGCCATTACTATCACAACATATACCGCTGGGTTTTATAAGAAGGGGTCGGTTTTCTCCCATATGACATTGCCCTTCATACCACAGCAAGTAATTTTCCTACCATTCGAATAATAAATTTGCATGTCCTTATATTTTGAAATGTGTGCCGTTTTAAAAACAATTCTGCAATCATTACAAAATATTGATCTGTCTAAAATATTGACAATTTTGATCTCATTTCCCATATATCCAGAAGAGATATAAAAAAGTTTGTCATCATTGAAGACTATATTTGATTTAACATCATTTGTAATGCAGTTGATGACAGTTTTCATCATATTGGTCGCCATATTGAAAATGCAAATCTTGTTTGCGTTCCCAAATAAGACCACTATATTTTGATCATCAATATGTATAATTGCATATTTAGGTTTCCAAAGCATGTTATATTCATTTATTAATTTGCCCGATGTTGAAAATTGATTAAGCTGCTTACCATCACGAACAAGGTACGTGTGGTTAGGTAAGAAGTCTAGAACTTCAATGGCTTTACATTGGTCTCTTTTCTTAAGGGAGATATTATCAATGTCTATGATGGCTGGTACTCCTGTCGGAATTTGAACCTGGTAAGTTTTATCAAACCTTATATTCAATGGCTTTGACAATGCGTCAATTCTTCCTAAATCAAGGATGGTGTTCAAGTTATTTGAAGGAACAAACTGCAGCTCAAACTGTGTTTCCTTCAAAGAAGGCAAAATACGAATTTCTGAATTAATTTCTTTGTCGATTTTGTAAAGCCATATAAGTGTTTGATGGTTTGATGCATACCGCTTCATATCTTCATACTGTGTTAGAAAAGTTTGAACACAACGCCCTCTGTTGTTAAGTTCAGTTGTAAATTGCACGATATTTTCTTTTAGTTCTGCCTTTTTTTCTTAACGTCATCCCTCAACTTTTGCTCAAGATAATCTAAATTTCGAATAATCTCTAGCCTCCTGACTTTGATTAGACTAGGTATAGTCGTAGCATGGCTGTCAACATTTTGTATTCTCTGTATTCCTTTATCTTCCATTGTTTTGTAGACATCACTAAGGTGAGTACAACGACTTTAGATTTCAGGAGAAAGCGGACGATGATTTTTATTTAGTTCTATTTCACGGATCGGTTTGATATCGAGACAATTTTCGTGATTAACTTTCAAGCATTTACAACAAGGAGCAGCATGTGTTGTACAGTACCAATCGTATTTTTCCTTATGATCCTAACATCTTATATTAATTGCCCGAACAAAAACTGGAAGTTTCAGGAAATCTTCGATCGGTAATGTGGGATGACCGCTGGTAGCTTTACTAAGACAATGGTGAACATGACATTCGGGACAAATTGACTCTTCACATTCAGAACACCAAACAGTAGCTGGTTTAAAGATATCACGAAGACTGCATATGTCACAGTCTGGTAATTTACTCGGCATTTTTCTGCAATACAAGTTAAAAGTACTTTGCTAAGAATAGAAAATTGAATAAAAAATTGAATCTAAAAAAATTTGAATTCGTTTTCTTATTGGTGTATGAACCTAATAAATCGATTATCCGACAACACCAAATTTGAACATTTTAAGTTCACCTTGTTACCATTTGACTACAAATTGTTTACCAAGTGAAGGTGCATAATACAAATATGTGAATGAATCCTCGTTTTTATGAGTTGTGATATTGTAAGATAGGAATTTGACTTTGTTGCAGGTCAATGAAAAAGCAACAAAGCGTCACAAATTATGAAAAACAAACAACGTCGACCGGTCAGCACTGGCTCTTTTGGTTTTAACATCTTTTTTGAATACCAAATTTCTCCATGGACAGACACATTTCAATCGTATACTAATACTAAAAAATAACCGAAAACGTGGATCTGTTTTACATTTATCATTTCGGGGTATTTTATAGCTGGCTATGTGGTATGAGTTTTGCTCATAGTTGAATGTCATACGGTGACCTACAGTTGTAAACATCTATGTCATTGGTGTCTGATGGAGAGTTGTCTCATTGGCAATCATACCACATCTTCTTATTTTTATATCTGGATCATTTGCATTTTGACACTAGTTTTCCTTCTATAATTGATGAATAAAATAAACTAGAGGCTCTTAATAGCCTGTGTCGCTCACCTTGGTATATGTGCATATTAAACAAAGGACACAGATGTATTCATGACAAAATTGTGTTTTGGTGATGGTGATGTGTTTGTAGATCTTACTTTACTGAACATTCTTGCTACTTACATTTTTAATATATATTAATTTTATCTATAATAAACTTGCCCCTTTAGTTAAAGAGGAAAATATTTCGTAAAAATTTACAAAAATTTACAAAATTAATGAAAATTGTTAAAAATTGACTAAAAAGGGCTATAACTTCAAGGGGTCAACTGCCCATTTTGTCTAATAATGATTGTGGCTAAGTTTTGTTAAATTTGGCCCAGTAGTTACAGAGAAGATTTTTGTAAAAGATTACAAAAATTTACGAAAAATTGGTAAAAAATGACTATAAAGGGCAATAACTCCTTAAGGGGTCAACTGCCCATTTTGGTCATGTTGACATATTTGTAGATCTTACTTTTCTGAATATTATTGCTGTTTACAGTTTATCTCTATCTAGAACAGTATTCAAGATAATAACCGAAAACGGCAAAATTTCTTTAAAAATTACCAATTGGGGGCAGCCACCCAACAACCAGTTGTCCAATTCATCTGCAAATTTAAGGGCAGATAGATCTTGACTTGATAAACAATTTAAACGGTAGTCAGATTTGCTCTAAATGCTTTGGTTTCAGAGTTATAAGCCAAAATCTACATTTTCCCCCTATGTTCTGTGTTTAGCCATGGCGGCCATCTTGGTTGGTTGGCCGTGTCACCGGACACATTTTGTAAACTAGATACCCCAATGATGATTGTGGCCAAGTTTGGTTAAATTTGGCCCAGTCGTTTCGGAGGAGAAGATTTTGGTAAAAGTTAACGACGACGGACGACGGACGACGGACGCCAAGTGATGAGAAAAGCTCACTTGGCCCTTTGTGCCAGGTGAGCTTAAAAGGGTAATTATAGTATTTTCAAAAGGGACATGATCAAGGACTTTACGTTTGCCGATGAATCAATGAACTATGAAAATGATGCCAAGTGTAGATGAACCTTGTCAGTTTGACATGTTATCCTAACAATCATTCAATTCTTTCTTGACATCTTACTTGCAATAACTTAGAAAAGGATATGACCACCAAAGTTGTATATTATTCACTAAACTACAAAATGATATCAAGTAAGATGGACACCTAGCAAATATTTCATATACCAAACAACACGTACCGTTATCTTGATGATATTTGTTCGTTAAATAATCAAGAATTTTCTCAATATACTGCTGAAATTTATCCCAAGGAATTTACTTTAAATAAATCAAATTTAAATGGTAATAACTGTCCTTTCCTAGATTTAGATAGTTCGGTTATAAACAGGAAACTCCACACTACAATTTACGACAAAAGGGACGATTTTTCGTTCCCTATTGTTAATTTTCCATTTTTAGATGGTGATGTTCCTTTGGCACCATCTTACGGTGTTTATATTTCACAGCTCGTTCGCTATGCCCGTGTCTGTTGTGACGTTTTTGATTTTAATGAACTTAATCTATGTATTACTGGTAAATTATTAAACCAGGGATTTCGTTACCATAAATTACTTTAAACCTATTCCATAGATATAAAGATTTGGTTTTGAAGTTTGGTTGTACCTGTAGAAAACTTATTTCAAACGGGATAGCACATTCTCATTTTTACGGAAATGTTGTTAACCGTGCCCGGAAATTTACAAATGATCCTGGTAAACTTATCGTTCCTTTAAATAAACTTATTCTAAAAGGTTACCAATTCAACACTGTAATAAAATCATTGAATATTGTTTTTATTGGTATAAATATTGATTTTGTTATCAATAAATTAAAAGCAAACTAAATATTGCTAGTACAAAAACATGTATGTTACACATGTATATACATAAACACATTCATAGATCTACAATCTGTCGATACCTGTATCTTGGCATTGCACAAGGTCATGTTTTTCTCTGACTGTTTATGACGTCTTTACACTTAATCTATTGGATGTTGGATGTGTACGGATTGATTATTTAGTCTTAGATGCATGATTTTTTTATTAGTTGTTAGTGGCTTTGAACTAGCTGTCAGTTAACTGCGGGAACTCTCAGATCTGTACCTATTGTCTTTTTGTTGTTGTGATCTATATATAATTTTACTAGAAAAGCTCAACAGGAAGTTACAGTCAAGTTTTTTTTTCTCGCTTAACCATTTCATTGAAATTTAATTGTTTACCAGGTGTGCTAGCGTTGAATGTATACAATGACGAAATAATGTAGATATAAACAATAAGCATTGGTTTGTTTAAAGATTCCTGGAACCTCAGAAGAATCCATTTTGTCTATTATTTAAACTGTTGTCGAGATGTCTTATAAATGTTACAGCTCTTTGACTACAGTTGTGTGCAGACCAAGGTTAATGTAAAGTTAACGCACATTAACGCCGCCTGCACATATTCCACTCGTTAGCTCCAATTTTCGCGTTTACCAGTAAACGTGCGTCTACTACAATTTTACTACTTTCAATGTCTACTCGAGTAAACGCGCGTTTAATATGTGTCCATTTAGCATGTTTAGTGAGTAGTAAACAGGCGTTTACTATAGATTTAACATCTTTACATGTACGTGTACACTCGTTTACTCTTCCCGTTAACTATTTGTGGAAATTATAAATATACTTTTTTCTGGCTTATTCATATATTGCAAATGATAAATAAAATATCGCTAAACAAATATTTTCAGAACTTATTGGATAAGTAAATACTGCAAAACTAAAACAAAAGAAAATTTCATAAAATGATCTATGAAACTTTGTTTTCAGACAAAAAATTTAGAAACAACTAGAACACAACCGCGAAATCGCGTGTATTTAGAGCTTCGTTGAAAGTATGTAAACTGTTGTAGGATGAATTTTATGTCTGGAGAATTTCAAAAAAGGTATCAAACTGAGTCTTCGGGCAATTATTTTAAGCCCTCTCCCTTTTTTTCCAAAGTTTGGTATTTATTTTGCTTTCTGTTAAATTCCATGATTTTCGGGTTTCTATATACTATGAACATACATATAATATAAATAAAGTGTATTTGGTATTAACTATCAATTCCAAGTTTCTTCTCCACGACAAAAAGTCGATCACTGTTATATTATATAGAGAGTCTCTATATCTTATAGGATCATATTAATCATAGTATACATGCAGAATAACGCAAAAATAATTTTCTGTCCCCGAGTAATTATGAAACTTATGTTTAAAGAGGGAGTAAAAGGGGGTATCTGCACGGAAGAACGCGAATGATAAAATTGACATTTCACGATGAACGAACAATTAAAAATTGCTTGCACGTGGATCTTTTTATCGATTTCAGGAAACATGTCGAATACCTAACCTTTTTCACGACTGCACGTGAAATAAAAAGTGGCAAAACACGTTGCACGAAAATAACCCTTTAACCCCCTCTTTTAAAGTTTAAAATCGGAAGTCTTGGGTATGACTTAAAAGTCGGTTTGATGACGGAAACAATATCCGGACGCCTTTTCCTTCGTTTTTCTCCCAAAATAACTCAAATCATAAGAATGGATGACAAATGCGACTATGCATGGTACCTATAGGACACAGAGGCATAATGATTAATTTATTGGGGAAGGAAGAGAAGCGACACACAAAATGAGGTTTTCTCGTTTAATAGTATAGATCACTCAAGACTACCGGTAAATTACAAAGCATATCACATATGTATATACCTTAGCATACTAGCGTTTGCAAAAAGACTTTTATAACCTCGATGTATTTATCCCTCGAATCTTACCATTTTGGTCCATCGCACTTTAGCGTGATATACCATCGTACTTTAGCGAACAAACAACCATCTTTAGCGTGAGACACCATCGCACTTTAGCGTGACCATCGCACTTTAGAGTCCTACATATATATATATTTAAATTATAACCAATTGGCCGTTTCAGAATCTAAAGCATCATGGGTAATTTCATTGTTCGTACCCCAAAGTGAAAATAACGTTACGTCATTGGTTTAATTTCCATTGTTGATAACGTTTTAAACCAATCAAAACGCTTTGGTGTACGCTTTTGAAAATATTACCCAGGATGCATTAGATTATGAAACGGCCAATTGGTAGCCGGGAGGTTTCGTGGAATCGTTTAATTCTAGTCATACTTTAACCAGGGAATACATTTCCAGAGAAGGCAAATAAAACTTAAACAAAAGATTAACTAAGTTTTGTAGTTAATTTCATAAGTGAACAGAAATCAATAAATAAGCCAATTCAATTTACTGAAATTAAGAAAACGAAAGTGAAACAATTGAATATAATTTGGTGAGTCCATTTCTGCAACAGATTTAGGAAGCGTTTATTCTATAAAAAAAAAAACGCGAACCACAGTACAAAAATGTAAATGAATACGCTGACGTCACGATAATGGTTTGATTATATAGAATTCATTATCTACTGGAATAATTCTTTCAAATATTGCAATTACAAACTTCAGCTTTACTGATCATTATTGATTTTTACTGATACACATTTCTACACTAAAATATCGATTGTTTGGTATGATTTCAACATTTATTACAAAAACTATAGTTACTTATAACAACAGTGTGTAAAAAATTTCGAGAAAAAAAAAATATTATCCTTTTATTCAAACAAATTATTTTCTATAAAAAAAAATCACATCACAGTCTATATTGTTTGTTTACATTAAACAATTTACAAACTTAGCTGTTTCTTGTACATTTCACACAAAAAAAGTAAAGTAACAAAAATACCGAACTCCTAGAAATTCTAAACAGAAAATCCTTTATAAAATAATAATAATTTTCCCTGGTTACATCGCATTATTAACGACGATAGAGTACAAGGTATTCTCATCATGGAAATTTCAAAACCTGAATACACTACAACAAGTGAGATAATTTGTAAAATAAAATGTGTATGTAGCTAGTTGAAAATGACAATGGTTTAAAAATTTAAATTCAGAGATATGTGCGCATATTTGCTATGGAGATATTTAAAATGGGCAAATATGCAAAAATAAAAACTTACACTTACCGAATGTAACTTTTGAACTTGCTTGGCTTTTCGGTTTTTCGAAAAACAACAGTGTAGGAAGCAACTACTAATAACATGTTTTCAGAATCAGAAATAATAAGAATGTGGTTCATGAGTGTTTCTCAGTTCTCGTTTTTCATACAGATTAGACGATTGGTTTTCCGGTTTGAATGGTGTTACACTTGTCATTTGCGGGCCCTTTATAGCTTGCTGTTCGGTGTGAGCCAAGGATCCGTGTTAAAAGCCGTACTTTGACCTATAAGGGTTTACTTTTACAAATTGAGAGTTGTCTCATAGGCGATCATGCCACATCTTCTGATATCTATTAGTTTTATAAGTATTATAGTTTTGATACTTGTTGAAGGCCGAACGATTAACTTCTGTGTCATTTGATCTCTGGGGGAGAGTTGTCTCATTGGCAATGCCAAGTGATGGGCACCGTCCCCTCCACCAGTCGGGATCACCAAAATCTTTTATAGTATAATTTTATTGCTACTGAATCTGCTTATATAGAAAAATTTAGAATATAGAAAAATTGAAAATTTTTGTCACAGCTTGATTTGACTTCTAAAACTGGCAGTAAATTAACCCCAGCTTCAATATGCGTTGTTTATGATAACGTATCGATGGGTTTGTAAATACTTCAATCTATGTTTAATGTCTATTATGTGAACAACATGTACGTTTGCCGATTTGCATACGATTTTTATTTTTATTTATTTCTAACTCAATATTGCAGGATAACATCGATGAACATGTCAAACAAATGTTGTTTAGGAAAGAAATAACCAACTGAAATCGTTCATTTAAACACTTGGTACAACAAGATGTGTAGTGTCAAAAATATAGGATATGTCACTATAACAAAACACTCACATAACGATGACGGTCTTTTTTATCTATCGGAACAGACTTTTTTCGGACTTTATTCAACAACAGAATATTTTTTTCATTAACATATATTTAGTCTTAGATGCATGATTTTTTTTATTAGTCGTTATTGGCTTTGAACTAGCTGTCATTAACTGCAAGTACTCTCAGATCTGTACTTATAGTGTCTTTTTGTTGTTGTGATGTACAAGTACCCGGCCACGACCACTTTGTGTTTTTGTTAAACGTATTTCTATTTGTATCCATCTGATTAGTTAATCCTTTTTTCAACTGATTTTTATAGTTCGTTATTATGTTGTACTAGTAAACCGCTATCAAAGGTTAAGGGGAGGGGGATCCCGCTAACATGTTTAATCCCGCCTCACTCCTGTATGTATGAGCCTGTCCAAAGTCAGGAACCTGTAATTCATCAATTTGTTGATGTGTTACATATTTGTTTTCCGTTCATTTTTTGTACATTAATTAGGCCGTTAGTTTTCTCGTTTGGGTGATTTTACTTTAGTCATTTCCGGTCCTTTTATAGCTGACTTTGCGGTACAGACTTTGCTCATTGTTGAAGACCGTACGGTGACCTATAGTTGTTAATTTCTGTGTCATTTGTTCTCTTGTGAAGAGTTGTCTTGTGTTATTAAAATTTGCTGTTACAAAATATTAGAAATTATTATAAATTAAGGAATGTATCTCCCTCATGCAAAGCTCTGATTCCTTTCACGGATTTGGCTATACTTTTTGGACCTTTTGGATTATAGCTCTTCATCTTTTATATAAGCTTTGGATTTCAAATATTTTGGCCACGAGCATCACTGAAGAGACATGTATTGTCGAAATGCGCATCTGGTGCAAGAAAATTGGTACCGTTAATTGTATTGTCTCATTTGCAATCATACCACATCTTTTTTTTTTATATATATTATATACACATTTTTTTTAAACTAAATGCAATATTTCCTATTTCCCCTTATTTTCAAAGGAAACACACAATTTGTTAAAACAAAAATAAAACCTTGCTATCCACCCTAATATAATTAAATGGGCAATATCTTATGTATAATCATTAATAAAATGATATTAGAATTTTATAAGACCTATATTTTTGCCATGTACGAGGGTGTGAAAGTGGTTTACAGACTAGATAATAATGGGCAAACAAGAAAAGATCAGAAGAAAAGAAAAGCAACACGAAAATATGTAGAAAACAGAATAAAGGGGTGTAGAGTGAAATGGTTACAAAAAATATAAAGGATATAACAATACAGAAATGATGATCCGACCCTCCCCTCCCCCCCCCCCCCCCAAAAAAAAACCATCACGACTACATATTACATCTAGACAATTATTAATTTTGATTTCATGGTATGGTGTCCCTCCAGACATCGAGGTTCTGGATCTGCCACTGAGCAATCATACCACATCTTCTAATTTTTGCATAAGACTGCAGAGTGTTGACATACGGACTAGTGTGTACCATACTACGTTTCGACTAAGTCGGGCATATAAATATTTTTTAAACTTATTTGTAGATTCATAATTTGTTGATATTAAAAATCTAAGGAACTTGAATTGATATTTATAGTTAGCTTATTAATACTAAAATGTTACATGCATATGGCCTAATATAAAATACGATTTTTCTTATTACTCTTTCACGGGTATTGAATATACAGTAAATAAAAAGTACAAATAAGCCAGAAATCGACGTCTAGTTAAAAAAAAATCGTTTGAACTGAAGGAAATAATTTTCCCGTGGAAATTATAAAGTATTTTACAAAACAGAATAAATGTTAAAAATGCTAGCTTTAGGAATTTAAATGTCCTTCTGGAAAATATAAAGAATAACAAACGTATCGAAATTTGTTTTCAATCCTTCGGTTCATTGTAGTTTCTTGAAAGTGAGCATTGATTCAATATTTTATTCCCGTGTCATTTCTTTTCTAATAAGTTAATACATAAAAGTTTTGTATTTCAAACCTTGAATTGAATTTAAATTCACATTCAAGTATTGATATCTTATAAGTTTTGCCTCAAACATTAGCGAGTGCAAGGAGTAAGATACTTGGCGAGAACAAGCGAAATCTTTATATTTTTCCCCGTTAAGACAATTTTAAATGATACCAAATATCGACATTGGCAAAATACAATGCATCTTGTTTTGCTTTTAAATATTTTGTCAATTTGGCAGTATAAATAAAATTGAACTTCATTACAAGATCGAGCCTTGTTTTACGGGAATGAGTTAAAGTCAAAATTACTTAGTGCCTGTAGATCGAAAGTACTAGAACTATGTTTGTCCACCTTACGTTTTAAAAGCTCAATTTTTTTATTCGATTTTTACTAAATATTTGCGGCTGCTAGATCTCAATTTTCTTTGCAAAACGTATTTTAACGCCTAAATCTATAATACTAAAATTACGAGGTCCAATTTATCAGCCGGCATCACGTTATAAGCGATGAATCAAAGAATTCAACTTTATTTATAACTAATAAAGTACAATGGTGTAGATTAAAAATTACACCACTCCAGACCCTTTTGTTTTCCAGATAATTAATATTGCCAATAATTAACAAGTTCCGGGTCGAATCCGATACCGATACCAATTTAGTATATT
Organism: Mytilus edulis; assembly: GCA_019925275.1. Lineage (NCBI taxonomy): Eukaryota > Metazoa > Mollusca > Bivalvia > Mytilida > Mytilidae > Mytilus > Mytilus edulis. The sequence continues at coordinate 45,739,195 of CM034362.1, forward strand.
CACCTGTTACTTTAACCTTATATGTACGTTCCGCATCTGACAGGCGCACCACCAAATGGTGTATTTGATTTTGCTTTAAACACGGGTCATAATCACAGGGTCGACACAACTAAATTCAATCATTGTCAAATTGTTCCCTATTGTAGTTTTTTTAATTAGTAAGACTTTCTAAGATAACAATACGAATACTAAAAATGTGGACTTAACTTGAAATAAGGCGTATAGGTACAGTTTTCAATTTGTTAGCGGGCATGACGTACAACAGCGAATCAAAGAATTGAACTTTATTGGACAATGCTGTTGATTAAAAATACTCAATTCAAGGACCTGAATATTACCAATAATTGAAGAGTTCTAGGTCGACGGGTTCAAACACAAAGATTTGAAAGCAGAGAAACTGTATCTTATAATCGGCACGACTTTTATCAGATGATAATACCAATACTAAAATAAGGCTTACGCATAGTTATATACTTTAATTCAGTCACGGACCCGCGATATCACGGGTGTGTTCTAGTTGTATTGAAATCTGCAAAATGTGACGTTCTTATATGCTGCATGTTGACAAGCTGGACACAACTCATAGAGCTTTTATGTCACAGTCAAACTGTGTATTCCTAATAGGCTTATGCGCATAAACAAAAGGCTGTTGGTTTTTAATGTACACGTTTGTAGAGGTTAAGTTTTCTTTTGTCATGAAGGGACCCTTGCCTGAATAAAGTCATGAATATGACAGTTATTTACAATTCATTCCCTTGGTCTAACATTTGATTCTGTCAGTGTTTATGGACTTTTATCTTTTTTTTTTAACTGGGAGTTCTGTATTTGTGTTACACTTTTAAAATACTTTTTGGTTTTTCTATTTTTGTTAGGAGCCTGGATATTTTTTTTTTTTTTTTTATATACACAAGATAAATGATAT